>CM032624.1:18362193-18580861 GCA_019097785.1 Fraxinus excelsior | reverse complement strand
TGGAAATAGCGATAAGCCCGAAACTAGTACGTTTTTTGGCGAATGAATGTATAAAGGTAAATGAAATATTCAATATTACATCATGGAGATGTATCATCTTGCTTTAAAACTAAAACCATTAAAACTTGAATTGTCTGATGACTTGCTCATATATTTAATTTTGATTTCTATTCTTGCAAAATTCGATCAATTAAGGTCAATTACAATTGTCAAAGGGAAAATAGACTCCTAATGAGCTCATTCCATATTGTGTGAAAGAAGAAGAAAAGCAAAAGAAAGATAAAACCGATATTACTAACTTGACAAGTACCTCTAAGGACATGTAATAAAGAATAAGAAAGTTGCATCCGGTTCGGTTCAAAAGAAACAGTAAAAACTTGAAAATGATAAATTTAACTGTAACTTTTGTGAAAATCTAGGATATATAAAGAGAGGCTGTACTAAAGAAAAGTATACTTCTCATTTTGGTTGGTTTTGAGGTAAATTTAGTGTCAATACCTAAAAACACTTGGTGGATAAATTTTGGTAGCACTACTCTCCTAAGTGTATCTATGCGGGGTTGGCTGAGCTGCCAAAACCAATTGATGTCGAAAGATTCATCTATGCGGGACGATGAAAAATCAGTTAATGTTTAGGCTATATGGACTTTAGGTTATCATTTAGATTTGAAAAGGACATTTACGATACTGTCTTTTCGGACAGAATTTGGTTTCTATTTCTATACTGGACAAATTTGGTTACTCTTGTTCAATTGGAAATAGTCCGTTTGATTTTTTTCTTAATTCAAATATTGTGGGTACTAATTCTTTATCCGGTTATGATAACTTATATTTGCTTAATATGGTTGCCTCTTATAAAGAAATCTTATATGTGAATTCGCGTTGTATTAAACATAAATTAACCATGAGAATTCTGCTTCATTATGGTACAAGCGATTAGGTCACATCTCTCAAAAGAGAATGATAAAACTTGCGTTAGAAGGAATTTTTGATATCCTTAATTTTTTTAGACTTAAGTGTTTATATCAATTATATTTAAGGGAAAACAAACAAATATAAGGAGATTAGGTGTCAATAGGACTTCGAACTCTTTAGAACTAATTTATATAGATATCTGTGGGCCATTCACTTCGATTTTTTGGAATGGTCTAGAATAATTCATTATGTTCATAGACGAATTTTTCTCACTATGGCTTACCTATATCTCATCTATGAGAAATTCCAAAACACTGTACATGTTCAAGTCATGCAAGACTGAGGGTGAAAATAAACTCAGTAAAAGAATTTAATAAGTCAGATCTTACCATAATGATAAATATTATGACGGATATGACGGATCGGGAGAAGAATGTCTAGAGACTTTTGCTAAATTCCTAGAGGAATGTGGAATCGTCACACAGTACATCAGGATTTCTCTAGGTGGAAGCACTAAAGATTGCAGCTTAAATTCTCAATAAAGTTCTAAGTAAAACAATTGTTAATGTGTTACAATTGTTTTTAAAAAAAAGATCCACTATTAGGTTAATTTTTGAAACGGGAAATATCCGATTCCTTGAGGATGTAGAGTTTGGGGGGGGGGGGGTAATGTTATAAGGTTAAAAGACTTTTTATCTTATAGGAAGAATATGTATATATTCTTTCTGTTGTAATTGATAATGATCAAGACCATGGACAAATTATTGCTCCAAATCTTGTTCAAGAAGCAATTTCGGATCATCACATTACAAAGTCCCTTATACACAATCAATAAATTATTTCAGAAAACAAACTCAACAACCTCAAGAACAAATGTTATTAAGAAAATTCACTATAAAAAGAAGAAAGACAATTCTGGATGACTTTACAGTCTTTCTCCAAGAAAATAATGATGTCATAAATTGATGAAAAAAATTGATCGATCAACTTTCATCAAACCATGCAAAAGAATAATTCTAAAGAGTGGATTGATGTCATGCATAAAGAGATAAAGTTCATAAATAACAATGACGTTTATGAACTCATCCTATTGCCTGAAAGTGCGAAACATATTGGTTGTAATTGGATATTTAAAACCAAAAGAGACTCTGTGGAGATAAATGAGGGTCGTTTTGTTACAAATGACTTTACTCAAAAGGAAGATATTGACATTAAAAATGTTTTTTCTTCGATTTTCATGAAAGACTCTTTTATGACAATTATAACATTTGTGACACATTTTAATCTTAAGTTACGTCATATGATTTATAAATTACATAAATCTATCTATGGGCTTAAGCGGTTTTTCGTAATGGTGTCACAAATTTTATCAAATAATTATCTTATTTGGTTTTAAGATGAATTTTATAACATTTGTGACACATTTTGATCTTAAGTTACGTCATATGATTTATAAATTACATAAATCTATCTATGGGCTTAAGCGGTTTTTCGTAATGGTGTCACAAATTTTATCAAATAATTATCTTATTTGGTTTTAAGATGAATTCAATTGACGATTGTGTATATCACAAATTTAGTGGGAGTAAGCATATTTTTGGTATTGTATGTCGATAACATACTGCTTGTATGCAATTATATCTTAAAAGATTCGAAATGTAAATATGTAATTCAGGTGATACCCATATTGCTAAGTGAGATAAGTTTAGTCTCAATTAATGCTCTAGGGATAAATTTAAAGAAAATGAAATGCATGAAATTCTTTATACTTTAACAATTGAGAATTTAATGTATACTTGTGTTTGTACACATTTAGATATAGCATTCATTGTTGGAATATAAGACACATATTTTACTAACTTTAGGATGGAAATTTGGAAAGTCGCCATGAGATTATTCAATATCTATAGAGAACTAATAATTATATGATCACATTCAGGAAAATCAAATCAATTGGAGATTGTTGGATATTCTAATTCTGATCATGGGAGATGATTGTAAAATATTGTCACTAGACTGTATATTTTGGATGGATTTGAAAGACCACTTTAGTTATTCCGTGACATAGCAGTCTTATATTCCAACAGGAACTTGATGATGCCAAAATTTATAGACATTATGTTCCTAGTTGTCAAGGAAATAATTCCGAGTTGTTAGATTTTTATAAAACATATCAGGACAAACTCCAAAATCATGGATCCATTTATTAGATGACTACCACTCAATGTCTTTCATGAGCATAATACTCGCATATGTGTTACATCTTTTGATGATATGTCAATTTAGTGAAAGTTTGTATTTGGATGCTGTCTATTTTAGACACGTATTTTTATCCATGGATATTCGATTTATTTCAAAAATAAAGTATTCAGTTTAGTTTTACTCTGATTAAAGTTTATGGTTGATCTCATTAAAGGACAAGGTAAGACCAGTTAAAAATAGGCATGTTTGGATCACATTGCATATAATTTTCATGCTACACATCCAGACATAAAACTATGTCATTTGATTGTATTGATATATGTGACCATTGATGGTTAAGTTATGATATTTGTAATGAAAATCGCTTTGATTTTATATTGATATAATCAATGGATGAGATTATTCGAAGATGCTTTTGGTTATTATAGCAAAAGTTTTTAGCTCATAAAATTATACACATTTATAAGGTAACATATGTGCCCCAAGTGGGAGATTGTTGAGAAAATATTTAATTAGTAGTGTGGGCTGACATATGTAATTAATTATGTGTAAATGCTATCTTAAAGTTAAACCTAAAATTAAAGTGATCTAATAAAGAATTAAGTAATTTGACTTTGAACATCTAAATAAATGTGGGTCGGATTATATGTGTAGAGACCGAATCCACTAGGGTTTGTATTTGACGATGAGCCGAATACATATGAAAACTATATATAGGGTTATGGTCCCCAATTCATATGCAATTCTCATTTTTTATGTCATCCCATCAACACAAGAATACAAGAAAAAGCATTTTGAAGAGGAAAATCTATAAATCCACAATCAAGAATAAAGAAGAAGGTTTGAGACAATTAAATTGAAGAACAAGAAATCAAGATTTAAATATCAAGATTCAATATTCATTATTCAAGATACAAATCAATGGATCAAGGTATGTTCCACATTAATTAATTTTCTTGGTGATTTGACACGGATATCTTGGCAATTATGTAAAGTTTATAAAGTATAAGTTTCATAAAAAACTCAACAATTTATTATATAAAGAATATGCATCGTTAAAACTTTATTAGGTTTAAATTCCAAATTCAAAATTGCTTCCTCCAACCCATGGGAAATATTATTTTATTGAAGGATGTGTGGTTGAAAATAAGTAGAAGAATGAGAATGAAAATTTGAATGTGTACTAAACATGGGCTAAGTTCCTTAAAGTGTATTGTAGTTAACAAAATTGTGATGTGAATATAATTATCCTAACGATATATGTAAAATCGTCCTCTCTAGGAATAAAAGCTCTATCAAAATGAAATGTTGACTCAAATGCTACTATTTGAAGGTTGGAGGCCAAAGTGCGAACATATCCAATGTTAGGGGGATCTCTGCTGCTATTTTTCCTTATTAAGCGACGATGAAAAGCATTATTTTTTGAACTTCCCACTGTCCCTCTAGGCTCTGGTGCTGCAATGGCGCCTCCTTCAGCATTCCATGAAAGGCTGGAACAGATGGAGCAGACGAGAAATCAACGCCTCTCTCTCCTTCAGGTTTGCTTCACTCCTTTCTCTTTATACTTTGTTTTAATTTGAAAATCTTCGGCTATTGATTCAAATTTTGCAAATTTTGTGCAGGCAGAGAAAGAGCTTCAGAAGAGTAAATCTCAGTTATTAGCTACAAAGATAGCAAACATAAGATCAATGGACCAGCGCTGCCTAAAACTCGACTGTAAAATCGCTCACCAACACTTCGTCATTTCTTCTCTCAAGTCTCAAATCGAAAGCCTCGATTCTGCTTACCTTCGTAATCTTCAGAAATTTAGGTAAACGTTTGTTACTATACATTTAATTTATAATTTAATTGTTTTTTAGGATTTCTAGTTTTGTTGTTTATCCTGAAATGATTATTATGTGATTTTGTGTTTATTTGCCTTGGGGACTTGAGGAATGCGGGCTTGTGTTTTCCTCTTGGAATGTCAATTGCATTATCTGAACATAAGCTCTCGAGTAAGCCTATGCATGAATTCCTTTTTTTTTCCCCATCAATAATTGGAACATATTTTTCACAGCGAATTTAAAGGATTGTCTATTAAAGAAGCCAATTATGAGTTCTGACAAAGTCCAAATGGAATTATGTAAAATTTTCAAATTCAATGAAAATGATTTAGGTAGAATCTGACACCCAAATTATATGTTGATAACTGAATGTACCTTTGGCTTCTCCATTTTGGTTAGCAAGAATCTGCCAAAATATTGTTTACTAGCGATGTCTTGAATAGTAGTGCGAGGGATGCCTTGAGGCACACCTCGCTTGAGGCTTCCATTGATCATCTCGAAGTTTGCCATTTGTCAAGGCTTATGCCTCTATTGAGGCTTGCTTCAATGCTAAGCCTCAATGCAGCTGCGGGGGGTGCTTGTTTATCTTCTTATTTTTGGTTATGAGCAATTCTTTGTAATTCTACTGTTTTTAAATTAATTTAGTAGTTTGTTTGGAGGTGTACGCCCGTCACTTCATACAGTAAAAATGTCTTAGTACCAGACTAAACCGTTTTAAATGAAGTTTAGTAGAAAGGTTTATGCACTGTCTTCAAGAGTAATATAAATATCTATCTCCACACTTCATATACTTGTGAGATAATTGCTTTGCTTTGCTAGGTAATGCTGTTAAGTTCTTTATTTTAGGACTTTGAAAGAAGAGGTGGAAGGGTTGGAGGAGTTGGAAAAACAGAAAGAGAGCTATTATAGCTCACAAAGTTGTGAAATGGAAGAGTTCAAGGCCCAAGTGGACAACTTTGTGGATGAATGTCAAGTCCAACTAAAGAAACTGAGGAGCCAGGTTAAAGAGGTAAGGGAAACTGACCATTCTTTTCATTCATTTGTTTTAAAATATGTAGCAAGATCTGTAAATTCATCTTGAATGAGTCATTTCGTAGTGGAATATATCTACCCATCATCGTTAAGAATTGTGGTTAATGTGGTGAAACCAAGACCTATCCCTACTTAGCTTGACAAAATTGCATATTGAAACTCAGAGCTTCAATGATGTCAATATGATGTAGCATGTTCTATTAGATTTTTATAAACTCCTGAAGAATTCATATTTTGTCAACTTGTAACATTTTCGCTTGTCCAATAATAAAATTATAGGTAAGTCCTTTTTGATAAGGCACCTTTGCAGAGGCCCTTTAGCTGGACCTTTCAATTCATACCACAACATTAAACACTCCCTTGATCTTCATAAAAGGAGAGAAGCAATGTCCTGTAATGCAAACTATAAGAAATTTATTGAATGCTCGCCTATCATTTTTGATGCTTGCTTGATTCTTGTTTCAGCTCAAGTCCAGTTTCTCAGAACTTCAAGGCAACCTTTTCTGTCCAAATAATTCTGAGATAGCTGTGGCCGAAAATAAAAAATCTGAACTTCTTATTATGAAAGAGAAATTGGATAGAAAGTTGGCTTCTAATTATGAAGTAAAACAACAGTTGATAAAGCAACTTGTCAGCATACTAGAAGACCAAGTTAAAGAAAGGAAGAGGTTATGTTAGTATGCTAAAAATAAATTGTTTATAGCAGCAGACATTACATAGCTACAAACATGTACAGAAAATAGTCATCAATATATTTTGCTTAACGAGATGTCTGATTAGTGAACAATTTTATTCCATTGACATTTTACTTCGATAAAAAATTTTCCATGTACTTCTGATCAACATAATAATCTCTTATTCAACCTTGAGGATCCAAAATTTACAATCCTGGTTTCCTGCAAGTTGTTCATCTATTTGAGAAAGGCCACATGCCTATACAATCCCTGCTGCACATTATTCATTATGTACACATTCCAGGTTCCCTAACGAAATTGTGTCTTGTACAGTACTCATGCTATGTGTCCAAAATACTCTCTCTCATCATATACTTTCATGTTGGTGTAACTGCTAAAATTCGACATAGGAGCATGCTGGAATGATATTTATCATCCTAGTGAATGGATTTTTCACAATATTATGTAGAGTAGATACTTGTCGAACTTGAATTGGCATCATTCCTGGAATCAACTATTGACGTTGCTAAATTTACACAAGTCAGTTACGAATATCTGTTAAGAGTTCAGTGTTTATATTATTACAATAGATCTTCGACACGCTTTTGGAAACTTGCACGTCCACTGTTCGACCAATGAAGTTATTCTGTTCATGAATACGTTACATGTTACTTGGCTTCAGGGGTGACCATATACATCTAGGATATTCTCCAAGTGCATATAATGGGACAATGTTCTTGTATTGTTCCTAATAGTTTTCCCTTGTAAATTAGGGAACACAAATAGTATTATTGTATATCTATAGACTAGGGATAATCCATTTTTATCTTTCAAAAAAAGATTATCTAGGTGTAATAAGTGTTTTGACAAAAAAAAATTATACCTAATTATAATTTGGCAAATACTTTGAAATTTGAAATATTTTGAATGCATTTTAAATTCACTTTTTATTTTAAAATGTTAATTTAAAGAGTCTCTTAAAGCATATTGCGAAGGATTGACTCTTCAGGAAGATTTTTTATGTTTAAATAGCTTTTTGGAGATGTTTTTACATTGTGTATATGTACCAATAGACATGAATATACATGCACACGTGACTGTCGAATATTGTACAATTTATTTGAACCTTTATTTTTTTTAGGACCGAACTAAACAAATGTCAGGTTCCCCAACCTTGTAATCAGTGTGATGTATCTTTAAAAATGAAGTTTTAGGTTTTCAACTCATTTAAATACGTAATGTTGGATCACTACAAGATTGAGGCTCCGTTCGGTAGGGAATAAAATTCAATTAAAATTGAAAATATAACCGTTATTGGGTTCCACTCGTCTAATAAAAATCAATAATAACGGTTAGTTTTTCAATTTTAATCTGATTTTAATTCTTACCGAACGGGCTTTGAATCATTAACGTGAAAGTTATCCATGTGACTAAGACTTGAAGTTGGAAGGTAAAAATCGTCAAACGAATTAACATCTGATATCAATTTAACTAAAAAGCTGCGATTTTATATTGAACTGAAATTCATTGATTTAAAACGTTCGGAGAGGCTAGACCTCTACTTTGAAGGTTGAGGACGAAATACGAGAAAGACTCCAAATGGTGATAATCTCCCATTCTACAGTGCAAAAATTATTATGTACCAAATTAATTTTCAAAAACACTGCATAGACTCAAAATATTTGGGGGCCTAAATCTCTATTTTTATTGTTGATGATCAATAACTACACACATTAAGTCACTCTTTGAGCTTTATTTATTTATTTTTTTTAAAAAAAAACATTTTTTTTCAAATTTTTTTTCAATCACACATCCTCTCAATAAATAATTTAGCACGTAAATAAAAAAAAATCTTACTTTTCAATAACACATTCTTAAAAAAATTAATTTTATAAAACTCATTTCTCATTTTTAATGAGGGTCAAAGAAAGAGTGTAAATGCCCTCCAAAATGCATACAAGAAAAATTAATACTCCATCTGTCTTGATTATATAGGCTTGTTTAGTTTTTCACACGGATTAAGAAAGTTTGTTTAATGTCATTAGAAAATTAATTTTGGGTAATTATATTACCATCACAAAATTTATTAAATACACCACAAATTTTTATTTTTTTTCGTATTTACTTAAATAGCCTTAAGTAAATTACATAATTATGATTAATATACTTTTAATTAATCGCATCTCATTATAATCACACCACAAACAATAACCTAATTTCTTCTTCTTTTCTATAATTACGAGTCTTGTATCATGATACATGTAAGAATTCATCAATTTGTTTAATCATTCTATATATATATATATATATATATATATATATATATATATATATATATATATGTGTGTATTAATTCGTTAGATCTTATAATTGCAAAATATAATTTTTTGAAAGAACCATTCTTTTCTTCTTCAGTCAAAATTCTTGAATTTGAGAGTCTAATCCTTCACTCGCTAAGGCCCTTTTATGTTATTGAAATCTTCACTCATCAAAATGAATAAATCACAAATATAAAATCAAGTATATAATAATTCGTAACGAGAAAGGTGAGCGAAACTTTAAATTTCATTTTTTAAAGTTTAGACTCTCTAGAAATTTACAAAATAAAGATTGCAAATATGCATCTCTCCGCGTGTATTGTAATTTGACCCATCTTCTTTTAATAAGTTTCAAGACATTTCAGTTACTCATCTGAAATTAGAAATTAAGTTCACTGACCAATTTCTTTGAAATCAAGTTTTTTCGTCTTCTAGAATGCATAAATTACTATTTACCAATTTTTTTTCTTAATATGAAAATGCCGCTTAGACAAAAAACGGAGGTGGCCTATACTTGAAAGTCCTTTTCCAATTGAGGTTGAAAATCTTTCTTGAGAAATTCAATCCAAAGCAAACAGATTTAGAGTGCTAAGAATAGAGCTATCTGTCATGATGAATTGTACATGACAATTTAAATGTACCGATATGACAACATCTTATTGGCTATTTTAACTTTGATTTTTGTCCAAATTCTAATGAAATGTCGGCATCTGACAATCTATCTCTCTATTTGGCGAATTTGTTTGTACATGTAACATTGTCGTTGTGGAAATATGGTACAAGGGCGCATAATCTTTCGAAGAAAGTGACACTATAACACGTCTTGAAACACGTATCTAATTTTCTCGATTGACAGTTTTTCCAACATAACCATGCTCCACTTAGCTAAGAAATTTAATGCAACAATACACTTAAATTATTGCAATAAAATTCGTGCCAACGGAGTTAGTCCATAAAGGATCCCAGCACGTGCAATCAATCTGTCTGATCCCTAGAGCTTTAAAAAACAAGGATTTGATATTAATTAATTTTGTAATTTGTGTTCTTGTATGCCTTTTGGTGGCTGAGAAAAAAGAAAATGATGAAATTGTACCAAAATCAAGAATATCTCATATAGTGCAATGCCAAATACATGGGGGTGGCTATAGAAGCTGGCCGGCTGTACCCAGACTCACACAGTATTTCTTGTTTGGTCATTACAAGTTGCTTTTGAGATGTTATCAATGTAACGTCAAATCAAGTACCCGAATATAAGCACATATTTATATCTATCGGAAAAAGGCCGTAGTTACAAACCCATATATTGTATAAAAATCAAAATAGGGGCAACAAACATATAAAATTGTCACGCTGTTGTGTTTATATATGGAGATTTACTTTATATTTGCCATTTTCATACTAATTGGAACCCATGCTGTGCTGTGGGCTGCCCGAAAAACAAATCGAAAATTATAACATTATTGTTTTTTTTTTTACTACACAATATTTGGTTCTTTTACTGTTGTCTTGAATGAGAGAGAATTTTATTCATAACAAAAATGACTTTATTTTGCTCAACTTTTTGCCCAACTGTTGATCTTGTTGTAACATCCTCTCCATCTTTCTCAATCTATTAGTTTGTAGCATCTTTGATCCTTAGTGGATGGAATGAAAACAATATTATAAAAAATAACGTTATGTAATATTAGTGGTGTTACAACACCAGTCTGGATGGTGTCATGTGGTAGGCTCAATGAAATGTGGTATTAAATTACTCTTTTAATTGTACTTATTATTTAATATTATGTTAGTGTTACCTAGACTGATATTTTAATACTGGTAGTGCTAAGGGTATTAAAATATTATAATCCAGATTCTTTGCAGGCCTCGATTAATTGTACTTATCATTTAATATTATGTTAGGGTTACCTAGACTGATATTTTAATACCGGTAGTGCTAATGGTATTAAAATATTATAATCCAGATTCTTTGCAGGCCTCAACAATCTTTGCTGGCCTCGTTTAATTGTACTTATCATTTAATATTATGTTAGTGTTACTTAGACTGATATTTTAATATCGGTAATGCTAAGGGAGTATTATAAAACTACCGGTATTAAAATATTACTCTATTATAAAATATAAAGGTTGAAAATCTCGATTTTCAATAAGGAATCAGAGTTCAAAATGCTCAAACACGCTATTTAATTTGTGTAGTTCAAACAAACGAAGAGATGTCAAAATTGGTATTCTCCAAGTAAGTTTATATCTTATCGAGACATGTTAAGGATATTAATGTCTCCAAAAAGAAAATAATTTTCAACTTAAAAGACATGAACTAATCATCTTATGAAGAAAAATTTTAAAATAGAACTTCATAATTCAATATTAACAACACTACAAAACTAAAGAACAATGCTATCATAAAAACAGGTTAAAAACGAAGAGCATGTTTGGCAAAGGTTTTATAAAATTATTAGTTGGGACTCTTATAGCATGTGAATAATAAGTGAATAAAAGTTAGGGATGACAAAAAAGCTAGTCGGGTTGGACGGTTCGGGCTCGACTCGAAAAAAGTTCGAGCCGGGCCCGGTTACAATGAGTCGAGGCTCGGGCCGAGCCTCATTTTTTTAGCCGGGCTTTGCTTGGCTCAGCTCGGGCCCAAAAAAGTTCTGCACAAAAAAGTTCAAGTCAAGCCCGAGTTTTTTTATTTAATTTATAGTACGTATAAATCGTACAAATTTTAATTTTTTTTAAGTAAAAATGTAGATTTGACATTAAAAAAAAATAATCTAGCCGACTCGGGCCGAGCCTCTTTTTTTGACCGGACTTTGCTCGGCTCGACTTGGGCAAAAAAAGCTCGGCACAAAAAAGCTCGAGTCGATTCCGATTTTATTTTTTCAACTCGACTCGTTGACATAGCTAATAAAAGTTATAGATTATATAAAATGCATTAATAAATAAAACTTAATCAACTTATGAATAATTTATAAACTTGGCCAATCATGTTCGAAGTCAAGTCAAACTAGAAATTGGAGTAATTTTCCAAGTCGCTGTCGGATGGAATGTCATGTCAGAAAGAGAGTGGAGGCTGTATCCAGGTATATATAATTCAATTTTGGAGGGTCAACTCTTTTTGGTTAGCCTGTCCTTCAATTTACAATGTCAAAAGAATCTTCAATATATTATCTTAAAGACAATTTTACAGACACTCTGTGTCTGAAGACCATCATGTTGGACCTCCTTTTCCTAGAAAATACATGTTCCAAACAAGATAGTTTAAGAGACAGAGAGCAAATAAAACCTAGCATTAATCAATTTTGTAGATAATTCAGAGACGTAACTCGACTTGATGTGACGTTTAAAACGCCTAGCGTGTTACTTTTAGAATATTAATGCTCTCGAACAATAATGTAATCAATAATATGATTTATATTTGATCACACTTTTCAAACTTGTATACAAACATTTTCTTTATTAATAAGGATCGATAGTTGTTACAATTGATCGCTAAAACAAAACTTAAACTTTCAAAGTAAAAAAATAACTGGTGAAATAAAACGAGTCTACCATATATATATATATATATATATATTAAACTGTTTTTGTGAAGTGAGTTCGATTATATGATTTTTCAAAGAGCCCCAACCTATTTTCTCCCAACCTCGTTTTGTAAGCTAATTTCTTATACTCAGACCATGTAAACTCGTTGTACAAATTTTTTTCTCCGTCTTCCATTAGTGACGATAAAGCCGTAATCTTTTCACTCAAAGGTGGCCCTCCAAAATATACCATAGAAACTCTTGATTTTAAGCTATGAGCCAATACTCTATGCTTCACACTCGTGAACCTGCCATTGGTGATTACCTGCACACCAAAACCAGTACCCGATAATCTTGTCAGAGTTTTGGAATCAGAATTAAGTTAAAATCTTGTTTATTATAGAGTACTCGAGTACTGCATATAGCATAAAATGGTTACCTGCAAGGAATCACCGACGTTGAAGAAAAAGGAGGAGTGATCAGGTGGGACGGAGACCCAAGTACCATCTTTAAGACATATTTGGAGGCCTGATGTGTTGTTAGATCTTACAACAGATAATATTTGTGGGTCTGTATGTTCTCCAAAACCTATCAAAATTCGACCACTCAATGATTGAAGCTCTGGGCATGGTGGATAGTGGTTTACCCTAAAACAAGAATCGCTTTTCTCATCCTTTATCAGCCTACTCAAAACGTCCTTTGGCCCTATTTTCAGTCCATCAGTTATCATTTCCAAAACTTCACACATCATATTCCTCATTGCTGAAACATATTCATTCACAAGAGACCTGGATTCACAAACAAGAGAAGAAAATAATATTAGATTGAAGTTCAGTCTAGTCAAATTCTGTATAAACTTTCGGTACTTTCGGTCATGCTACATGTACAAAAAATTTTGCCAGAAACTTCCACAGATTGGCAGCTGGCACAATTTCATTGGATGTTGGACAAAAAACAACTTCAAACCAATCAATATTCAGTGTTGCCACCTCATCACTTGTAAAAATATGTGTACATTTCATCTGTACAAACAGCTTAATTTATGAACTTTTAACCATTTTTCCCATGCAAAATCTTACCATAAAATTTCTGAAATTCCTGGAAGAATGACTTGCGCATTCCCTTTCGTGATTTCTGGCCGAGCTTCAAATAGAAGATACTCAAGCCAACCCACATCACCATTTGGGCCAATTTTCTTGTTACCATAACCAATAGGGTTAGGAGGGCCAGATTTTTCTTTATCTGGCTGGGGTAAATTGAAAAACTTGACAGCTTCAGATTCCAACTTGGCCATAATCTCCAACGAAACACCATGGTTAATCACTTTGAAGAATCCAAATTCTTTGCAGGCCTCAACAATCTTAGTTTTTGCATCAGGCTCCAAAAAATCCACGACGGGAATTGTAGTGAAATTTCTTGATGTGGATTTGCATGGTTTGATGTGATTGAAATTGTCAAGAAGATTAACTGGCTGAGATAGAACCTTCATTGCTGTTTCAAGAAAAATAGAGAGAAAGAGCAAAGAAAATTGATGTAAATTAAGAGTATTCAAAGAGAGATTTAAATGGACAAAATGGTCATGCACAAAGAGAGAAGCGTTGCAAGCTATAGAAGGATACAAGACTTAAGTGTGACACGGCCAATATATACTATCGAGGGGGTAATTTTTTTGTCCAAGAAAGTAACGATTATAACTAAAATGAAAAAAGAAGGTAAAAAAAAGCTTCCACTTAAATATAGTCATCTTTTATTTAAATAAAGACAAATTGCCAAACAAGGCTCAATCATCACACAATTTTGGGACGACGGATCAATTTTTTCCATGTTTAGACGAAGTTCCTATTCGGTTTAGCTTCAAAAATTGATAAAAAATTTAAGTCAAAGTAAAAAATTAATTTTAATTACATATTTAATGAGATTTACGAATTTTATCAACTTTTCAACTACACATTTCATCAATTTTTATCAAAATCCACCAAAAACTCGATTTTTAGAAAAATAAAAAAATGTACGAGTAACCCTACAATGTTGAACAGTATTATAAAATAAATAAATACCATTTATTAATCTGTAGTACCAAACATATCTTATGCGTCATGCAATTTAGTTTTATAAATAATATATATTCTCCACAAATTATATTAAAGAAAAGTAAAGAAGTAGTTAGTAATTCACTAATTCAATTGCATGAAATATATACCCCACAATCAAATTATAATTCCAGAATTTATAATCACGATTGTATATATAGTTAGTAATTTCACTGTAATGAGAATTTATCATTTCTACATATTGTGGACATATCTTAGAATAAGACAGAACATCATTGTAAAAGTTGTCTCCATCGAAACCCACTTTATCCATCCTCGTTCTAAGTCGACCATATTGAGACATGTCCCTCGTGAGAAAATATTAAATAAAAAGATTTGACAAAAATAATTTATGAACAGCATTTACTCTATTATTATACTTAACATAGAAAGATTAACAGCTGACTCCCACAAAATATAATAATCTACTTTCTTATTTTGGTTTGGAAAACTGCATCATTGCAAAATTTATAGCTGAAGGATAATTCATAATTGTTTTTATTGTACATGAAAATCATCTTCAGAAAATATTATTCAATACGAAGATAAATCTATCGTAGACTTGAAATCGGACTCGATATCACCACAATTATTGCTGAGAATGCAATTTTTTTCCCCTTTTGATTTTGTTTGACCCGGAAATTCCCAAATTTCATTGGCGATCTTGTAATTGTTGATAAATCTAATTGAAGAGACGTGTTTGCTTTCAAAGAAAAACGAAAAAGCATATCATATAATAAATGATATAAATTCTTTATGTTAATATTGAGTGCTGAATTATTGAGCCCAAGATAAGTGAGCCCATTTACTTGGTTTTGGCCCAACCCGAAGAAGCATCCAGAGTAACCCATTGGTTGTCACTAAGAGGAACTCGTGGATGAATGACAAGTGGATCTTGGCTGACCGTTGGATCTTGACTGTTGGCTATCTCATTTATATACCCCAAGACCTTTGGGATCAACACACGGCTTCAATTGACGAACCCTAGTTCTCCCTTTCTCTCGACTGCGCGATATTCTTTGTGATCAAATCTGTAAACTCTTGAGTTTTTCTGAGTGATTTCTCATATACTAGTTAGAGAAAGAATGAGTGGATCTCTTAGTGAGATTGTACTGTATTTTGAGGGTGTTCTGTTGTGTGTTTGAGTTCGAACATTATCAGTTGTTCTGTAACTCTTCTTGCCTGAATATTGGGCTGTTTCTAGTAGATTTGAGCTATATCCTAACAGATGCTCAACGGGGGATTAGGCGTTGGAAGTGGTCGCCGAACCTCCGGGGCCTTTGGCCAAAAATTCTTCGTGTTCTTTAATTCTGCATCTTATTTTATTTTCTTGATTAATTGGTTGATTCACATATAAATCGCTATATCTGGGACCAACAGTGGTATCAGAGCCTTTTTTCAGAACTTTTTTCATCTCGCGATTTATTTTTGTGACTTCTCCATCTCTTGAAAAAACTTAGATCTAATATCTCTCTGTCTTTTTACAGTGTGTGTGTTGGGATAAAGGGTTCTCGTCTGGAATCTTGTGGTGTACTCTGGTAACAACTGATTACTAAATCGATTCTTGCAGCTCTGGTAACTCCTTCTTTAACCTCTGGTTTTAGTGGTTCCTTTTAAATCCATAATACTAGTTAAGGGACTATCAGCCCCCCTGATTTACCTTTGTCTAGGGTTCCCTGTGAGACCCCTAGAATCTGAGGGAGTCAGGGTACGGTGTTAAGAAATTCTTGGGGAGGGATCTTGATTAATCTACTGAGCACATACTTAGTATATATTCAGTTTTGGTAACTTCTTGAATCTGTTTAATCATGCATAATTACTGAGCTGCTGTGAATCTTGATCTGTATAGTAATCTGCACTTTGTGTGTATATATATATACTCTGTGTATATACATTCCTTGTGAAATTGAGCAATTTATGTTCTTTTTCTTGTTTGTTCTATCTTGTTAATAAAACACATCTGCACAGTATGACCACTAAAATTGATGTTCACCACTGGGATGGCAAAGGAGATTTTAATGTTTGGAGCCAGAAAATGAAAGCCCTTTTAATGACTCTTAAATGTGCTAAAGCTCTTGATGAAACTTGGCCTGAAAATGTATCTGATGCTAGGAAGAGTGAACAAGATGAATTAGCTTGGAGCACTCTATTCCTTCATTTATCTGACTTTGTGATTAGAAAGATAGGTGTAATTGCTACTGCTGTAGAGCTATGGATAGCTTTGCAGAAGCAATATGTTACCAAATCTTTGCCCAATAAGTGTTTTCTTTGGAAACAATACTTTAGTCATAAGTTTGACCCTAATGCTGATCTAGAAGATAATATGGACAGGTTTAATAAGATCACATAAGATCTTATTAATTGTGGGGAAAAAATTTCTGATGATCAGAAAGTAGTATGTCTACTTAATGCTCTTAGTGACAAATATAAGGATGTCAAGAATGCCTTAGAATATGGCAGGAGTGACCTGACCGTTGACATAATACACAGCTCTCTAAGAAACAGAGACTTAGAACTCAAGTCTGAACACAAAGAGGCTCTTCACATAGAGAAGGTCTTATCTAATCCTAAATCCTCCACAAAAGGCATGAGTAATTTCACTCAAGCCAATTTCCACAAAAGGGGAAATTTCCAAAATAAGAGATGGGGGGACAATAATAAAGGAAAAGATAAGAAGGTGTATAATGGGAACAATAAAAACAGAAAGTGTTACTATTGTGGGAAGAGTGGTCACTTGATAAAAGACTGTTTTAAGAAAGCCAATGACATAGAGAAGGGAATCAATCATGAGAATGGAACTTCAGCTATTGCTGCCTCCTATAAGGAAGACAATGCTGATATTGGAGTTGCCTATGTTTCCTCTATGGAAAACTCTGATCAGAACTGGGTTCTGGACTCAGGCTGCTCTTTCCATATGAGTCCTAATGTCTGTTGGTTTTCTGACTTTACCAATCTTAGTGATGGTTGTGTAAGACTTGGGAACAATGAATCCTGTCCAGTTAAAGGTATTGGCAATATTGTTCTAAAAATGGAAAATGGTCAGATTTTGAGACTAAATCACATTAGGTATGTCCATGCACTTAAAAGAAATCTCATTTCCTTGGGAGTCTTGGATGATGAGAAATATAAGATTGAAATAAGTAGTGGGTTAAACAACATCATCAAAAACCACAAACTTATTGTCAGTTTTTCCAAGATAAATGGGATTTATAGTGTAAAACCTGAATCTGTCCTAATGAGTAACTCTGTGAACTTAGTGACACAGATGGACCAATCAGAATTGTGGCATAAAAGGCTAGGTCATCTAAGTGAAAAGGGTTTAAAGCACCTTTCAAAGGTTGGTGCCTTTGGAAGTGACTGTGTTCAGAAATTAACTTTCTGTGAACACTGTATAATGGGAAAACAAAACAGACTACCTTTTAAATCTGGTTTTCACAAGTCACAGAATATTCTTGAATACATTCACAGTGATATCTGGGGTCCTGCTCCTACTTCTACTGCCTCAGGTTTTAGATACTATCTTCTTACCATTGATGATTTTTCTAGAAATGTCTGGGTCTTCTTATTGAAATCAAAATCAGATACATTCCTTGCTTTTAAGGATTGGAAAACTTTGATAGAAAATCAGACAGGTAGAAAAATCAAAGTTCTAAGGACTGACAATGGTTTAGAATTCTGCAATGCTGAATTTGATAATTACTGTAGTAATCAAGGTATTTTAAGACATAGGACTGTGACTTACACCCCCCAGCAAAATGGCATTGCTGAGAGGATGAACAGAACTCTTTTGGAAAGAACTAGATGTATGCTGATTAGTTCAGGTCTGCCCAAAATTTTCTGGGGTGAAGCAGTAAAACCTGCCTCCTATTTGATCAATAGGTGCCCATCTAGTGCCCTAGACTATAAAATCCCTGAACAAGTTTGGTCAGGTTCTGTACCTGATTATACTCATCTCAAAACTTTTGGATGTGCTGCATATGCTCATCACATTGAGTCCAAACTTGACCCCAGGTCTCAGAAGTGTGTCTTTCTTGGATATGTTGAAGGAATAAAAGGGTACAGACTCTGGGTTAAGGAATTAAGGGGGTATAAAGTGATTATTAGCATATCAGTGGCGTTTAATGAAGGTGTTTTCCCATGCCTTGGTGACAAATCTGTAGAAAGAATCACTGAAAGGGATTTCACTATCACTGAAGTTGACTTCAGTAATCAAGATGTGGATATGCAGACACAAACTGAGGTGGAGACACCTCAGATTGAGCCTCTATTAATTACTGATGATGATGCCTCTGATGATAATCAAGTAACTGAACTTGCACATGACTTGCAAGACTATCAGTTAACTAGAGACAGAGAAAGGAGGCAAATAAGACCTCCTTCTAGATTTCAATCTGCTGACTGTGTGTGTGTTCAAACTGAATCTGATTCTCTTATGTTTGAACCTGAATCTTATGAAGAGGCAGTTGCCTCTGAAGAGTCCTCTAAATGGGTTGAAGCCATGAAAGAAGAGATGAGTTCTCTTTATAAGAACAAAACCTGGACCTTAGTAGAGAAACCCAAAGATTGCAAATTGATTGACTGTAAGTGGGTCTACAAAATTAAAGAGGGTGAATTTAAATCTAATGATAGAAGATATAAAGTTAGACTGGTAGCTAAGGGTTTTACTCAAAGAGAAGGCATAGACTTCACTGAATTTTTTTCACCTGTGGTTAAATATACCTCCATTAGAATATTACTTGCCTTAGTTGCTCAATTTGATCTGGAATTGGAGCAACTTGATGTGAAAACTGCTTTCTTATATGGATCTTTAGATGAAACTATCTATATGGCTCAACCTCCAGGTTTTCAGGTAAAAGGTAAAGAACATTTGGTATGTTTCTTGAATAAGTCCTTGTATGGTCTAAAACAAGCCCCAAGGCAATGGTATAAAATGTTTGACACCTTTATACAAGGTTTGAAATTTATAAAATCTGAATATGATCCCTGTTTTTACTTCAAAAATGATGGAAAATTTGAATCATTATACCTGTTACTGTATGTTGATGATATGCTGTTAGCTGGTCATAACTCTGTTGTTGTTAATGATATAAAGCAAAAACTGAAACTTGAGTTTGAAATGAAAGATCTAGGACCTGCTAGGAAAATACTTGGTATGGAAATAAAAAGGGATAAACTTAATGGCATGTTATTCTTAACTCAGAATGCTTACATTGAAAAGGTAGTTAAGAGATTTTCATTACATGATGCAAAGCCTGTCAGTTTACCTCTATCTGGTAATGTGAAACTTTCTATGGATCACTCACCTAAAACTGAAAATGAAAGAAATAGAATGCTAAATATTCCATATGCAAATGCTGTTGGGTCTGTCATGTATGTTATGGTGTGTTCTAGGCCTGATATTGCCTTTGCAGTGAGTGTCCTTAGTAGGTTTATGAGTAACCCTGGTGAGCTTCACTGGGAAACTATGAAGAATCTGATTAGATACCTCAAAGGAACCAAAAATCTAGGATTAATGTTCAAAACTGATAAAACTGGTCTTAGATTAAAGGGTTATGTCGACTCAGATTTTGCTGGGAACATAGATAACAGAAAATCCACCTCTGCATACTTTTATGTGTTAAATAATACTTGCATTAGTTGGAAGTCACAACTTCAGAAAATTGTTGCTCTATCATCCACCGAGGCTGAATACATTGCTGCCACTGAGGCAGCAAAAGAAGGCCTGTGGCTGATTGGATTATTAAATGAACTGCAACTTGTAGAAAATCAGGTGGAGCTATGTTCTGATAACCAAAGTGCTATTTTCTTGAGTAGAAATCCAGTTTTTCATGACAGATCTAAGCACATAGATGTTAAGTTCCATTTCATAAGAGATATAGTTGAAAAAGGTGATATAAAACTGGTTAAAATTTCAACAAAAATAAATCCTGCTGATGCAGGTACAAAAGTAATACCTATTGGAAAATTCTTTGACTCTTTAAGATTATTAAATCTTGAAGCCTACTAACTTTGTGTTTTTCTCTTTACAGGTAATAAGAGCAAATGAAGGGAAGTATACTTGAATCCACCTAGAACAGTTTTCAAAATTCAGCAAGGTGGAGATTGTTAATATTGAGTGCTGAATTATTGAGCCCAAGATAAGTGAGCCCATTTACTTGGTTTTGGCCCAACCCGAAGAAGCATTCAGAATAACCCATTGGTTGTCACTAAGAGGAACTCGTGGATGAATGACAAGTGGATCTTGCCTGACCGTTGGATCTTGACTGTTGGCTATCTCATTTATATACCCCAAGACCTTTGGGATCAACACACGGCTTCACTTGACGAACCCTAGTTTCTTTTTCTCTCGACTGCGCGATATTCTTTGTGATCAAATCTGTAAACTTTGAGTTTTTCTGAGTGATTTCTCATATACTAGTTAGAGAAAGAATGAGTGGATCTCTTAGTGAGATTGTACTGTATTTTGAGGGTGTTCTGTTGTGTGTTTGAGTTCGAACATTATCAGTTGTTCTGTAACTCTTCTTGCCTGAATATTGAGCTGTTTCTAGTGGATTTGAGCTATATCCTAACGAATGCTCAACGGGGATTAGGCGTTGGAAGTGGTCGTCGAACCTCCGGGGCCTTTGGCCAAAAATTCTTCGTGTTCTTTAATTCTGCATCTTATTTTATTTTCTTGATTAATTGGTTGATTCACATATAAATCGCTATATCTGGGACCAACACTTTATTTTTTATTTGAAAATAAATCCGAGTTTAAAACTTGACTTTTTATCAACTCATTCTAAATTAGAATGTTCACATCGACTTCTCCCACAAACAAGAAAGTAGTTTCCTCAATTGCCACTAGAAATAAAATTCCTCCTTACTTCTCTAGTACCAACCACGCCATTGGATTTTGAATATGAATGAGTTGGGGTCCCGTCCCTATATTGCTCGAGGGGAAGATATAATATTTTTTAAGATATAAACTTCAAGACTCTGTATAAGAACTCAAAAATTTTAAATGAGCGATTCGTAACATCTAAAAACACATTTAGGTACAACTGAAGTTCGAACACAAGCCATTGAACTAGGAACTATGGCTGGCCGGAAGTGGAGGCTGGTAGCCTACGTGTTTGGAAAGACTTGAAGGTTTTCGGAATACTCTAGAACATTGCAGAAAAAATAATAAGAGTCCTAGTGTAGAAAACTGCTAATAGGATTTTGAATAATCTTATGTCGTAGAGAGTGCTAGAGATTTTGAATAATCTTATTTGGTAATTTTCATATTAGTTTTGCTTAAAATTAAGTGATTTTCACAAATAAATGCAATATATAAGCACAACTTTTTAATGCATAATTTACTCTTTTTCTGTACATATATTTTTTAATCCCACACAAACATGATTCGACCTATTTACAAAGCAATTCAGCATTGATGAATTGTCAAAAAACTTGATTCCCGTTAAGTGTTTCAAAAGTGTAGAAAAGTAAACATAAGGATAAAAATTGAGTAATGCTATTCATCACCATTGGGGTTACAAACACAGTCTAGATGGCGTTAATGTGACATTAAATGATAAGTGAAATTAAATAAGTCATTTAATTTCACATTTCATTTAACTTATTATTTAGAGCCACCTAAACTGTGTTTGCAACCCCACTGAGGATGAATAATATTATTCATAAAAATTGGAGAGTATTTAGACTGGCATGGAGGAAATCTTATCTGTAGTGGTAAGTTTTCTTAATCTTTGATTTAAAGTTTGTTTTTTATATAAAATAACCAGTTTCATAGTAATAATTAATCACGTCTTTAGGATATTAATTATTCCTCACTAGTTGTTAATCATATTATAAAGACATTTCTTAATGACGATGTTATAGAGCTCACGAAAAAAAAAAAAAAAAATTACGTCATTACTGATATACAGGTTGAAACTTAAAACCAATTCAGGAGAAGCATGCATGTCTTAGGTCTTGGAATTTGTTTCCGTCGTTATTTTTTTCTTTCTGTACTCAGTTACGGGATAAACAAGTTACTTTATATCCGAATCAAAACAATGAAAGAGCTGGAACATAGAATCATGGGCATGTAAAGATTGATTTTTTGATGTTTTTCCTTTCTTATTTGCTTATATCAGAAAGATTCATCCCTCTCCATTTTGTGTTAAGGTGTAGATATTTGCAAGACTTTTTAAATGGCATTGTAAAGAGCTCCTTATCAAACAAAGTTATGTCATTAATGATCAAGATAATTCATGGGTCATAAAAACAGAAATATATGGAAACGTGTGGATGAAGAAGTTCTAGTTCTGGAGGAAGACACTTGAATTCGTGTCATGGTTTTTTTTTTCTTAGAGAGTGAGATTACTTACAAGTCTGCATACGGCAGCCCATATATTTTGTGTTAAAAAATGAGATATAACTGAATGTGAATATTTGTGTTCACAGCTTTTGCCTTGTGTTGAATCAGGCATGACATAACTTGTTTACTTCCATGATTGAATAATTTGAACACCTTAACAACTAAAGGGAAATAAGTATTGATTTTTTATATAAAAAATAAACTTAAAAAAAAAAAAAGGGGAAGCTTATCAGTGCAGATAAGATTACCACCCTTATTTCTAAATTAAAATATGTAGAGGGACAACTTCAAATTTATGTTTAAGCATCTTCAGTGATATGATATTTTTAGAGATCAACTAGCTCATCAGCCTCTCCTAGTTTACATTGAGATGATCTATACAAATTGCTGCTGTAGTAGCACAAAACTTGATATCAATCGATTTAATGACCTATTATACGGAGCGTACTTTTATAAAGTAAAGACAACACTGGGTCTCCTAATTTGAAAACTACGTTATCTTCATCGTAGCACTCGATAAGGGCACTAGTGTCAAATGTGATTTTTTCAAGTGCTAGGCTATATATATAGAAAAGATTTAAAGAATATGCATCATCATTGTATCGTTGATTTTATCACGTGCAATCTAAATTGATCGCTTCAATATTCTAGTAAACTTGTTAAATTCAACGTAATAAACTGGGAACTTGCTAAATTGCCAGCTCTATGCACAATTTCAAAGACAAGTGTCAGCAAAAATCGACACATCGATTGAATGAAAGATAAAAAGAACGCCATGGGTTGGCTACTAACCAAGTTCAGTAATTCCCAGATGTGTGAGATTTAGGGAAAATATGGGGATAGGAGAAGTCTGCATGCAAAGGTAACATGGGTTTCTAAGACATCACGTGGCATGGTTCATTCTATTGGATAAATGGCCATTTCGACATCATCCTTACATGGTATTTCTGATGGTTCAATTGTCAGATTCTCAGACAAATTTTGACAGTAACTCTCATGTGTCCTTGTTTATAATTATTTTTTCTTTTTCGAGAATCGAGAAAGGATTGTGTATGTGGCTTCTTACACTAGACACGTGGCCTTCATCTTCTACCTTGTTGGCAACAAGTTGGTGCTGTGAAGTTTTAGAAGACATAGCAGAAGCACCAGAGAAGGGGACAGAGATCGGAGCAAATGCTAATATTTCATATCTATATGATTATATCCCTTGTTTGAGCCCCATTTTTATGCTAAAATGATTTTGTAATAGTGATATTTTGGAGAATGTATGGTTGAAAAGTAATGAAATTTTTTGAATTTATGTATAAATTATTTTTTTAGTAAAATGTGTAGTTAAAAATAAATTTGAAAAAAATAAATAAATTATGGATAATGAGGCTCAAACATGGGCGTAGGTCGATTGTGTAGAGGACAATATTTCAAATATTTAATTATTATAGGTGTCAAAATGTGTATAGCGTCAAAGCCTCAATAGGTCCCAACTTAGGTCCAGTCCTGTTCATAATGGTTCACATTATGGGTCGGGATGGCTGCATGAGGTTTTCGATAGGACTATTATTTAATCGACATGTGTATTAAATAATTCAGACATACTATTTAATTTAAATTCAGGCATGAATAAATAATTTAAATGTCAATTTAATACTGACAAAGGAATATTGAGCCCCATTTTTATAATAAATTTTGTAGACAAAATTATTATTTTTTATTAATGTATGGTTAAATGTATGAATTTTTTTTTTTTTGACTTAAGTGCATAATTATTTATTAACAGAATATGTAATTGAAAATGAAATAAGGGAAAATGAGTGTAAAAAAATGAAATACAAAAAGGGGGGCAAAGTTTCGTACTTCGAGAATATTATAAATTTTTCTTGTTTGGGAGATATGTAGCCCATCCAAACTGTGTCGGATAGTCAAAACGCCCTTAAAAAAAATCATGAATAACTATAAAGAATTAGAAAAGAGGTCATTGATAGGATGAGTCTGGTTTGTGCTCGAGCTCGAAACTTTTTAAGTTGACACACATAAATATAAGTCCCTAAAGACAAAGTCGTTTCAAAATCGGCTATCGACACCTCCATTTATTAAAAGAATATGCAATTGAAAATGAAATAAGGGAAAATGAGTTTAAAAAAATGAAATACAAAAAGGGGGGCAAAGTTTCGTACTTCGAGAATATTATAAATTTTTCTTGTTTGGGAGATATGTAGCCCATCCAAACTGTGTCGGATAGTCAAAACGTCCTTAAAAAAAATCATGAATAACTATAAAGAATTAGAAAAGAGGTCATTGATAGGATGAGTCTGGTTTGTGCTCGAGCTCGAAACTTTTTAAGTTGACACACATAAATATAAGTCCCTAAAGACAAAGTCGTTTCAAAATCGGCTATCGACACCTCCATTTATTAAAAGAATATGTAATTGAAAATGAAATAAGGGAAAATGAGTTTAAAAAAATGAAATACAAAAAGGGGGCAAAGTTTCGTACTTCGAGAATATTATAAATTTTTCTTGTTTGGGAGATATGTAGCCCATCCAAACTGTGTCGGATAGTCAAAACGTCCTTAAAAAAAATCATGAATAACTAATAAAGAATTAGAAAAGAGGTCATTGATAGGATGAGTCTGGTTTGTGCTCGAGCTCGAAACTTTTTAAGTTGACACACATAAATATAAGTCCCTAAAGACAAAGTCGTTTCAAAATCGGCTATCGACACCTCCATTTATTAAAAGAATATGTAATTGAAAATGAAATAAGGGAAAATGAGTTTAAAAAAATGAAATACAAAAAGGGGGCAAAGTTTCGTACTTCGAGAATATTATAAATTTTTCTTGTTTGGGAGATATGTAGCCCATCCAAACTGTGTCGGATAGTCAAAACGTCCTTAAAAAAATCATGAATAACTATAAAGAATTAGAAAAGAGGTCATTGATAGGATGAGTCTGGTTTGTGCTCGAGCTCGAAACTTTTTAAGTTGACACACATAAATATAAGTCCCTAAAGACAAAGTCGTTTCAAAATCGTCTATCGACACCTCCATTTATTAAAAGAATATGTAATTGAAAATGAAATAAGGGAAAATGAGTTTAAAAAAAATGAAATACAAAAAGGGGGGCAAAGTTTCGTAGTTCGAGAATATTATAAATTTTTCTTGTTTGGGAGATATGTAGCCCATCCAAACTGTGTCGGATAGTCAAAACGTCCTTAAAAAAAATCATGAATAACTATAAAGAATTAGAAAAGAGGTCATTGATAGGATGAGTCTGGTTTGTGCTCGAGCTCGAAACTTTTTAAGTTGACACACATAAATATAAGTCCCTAAAGACAAAGTCGTTTCAAAATCGGCTATCGACACCTCCATTTATTAAAAGAATATGTAATTGAAAATGAAATAAGGGAAAATGAGTTTAAAAAAATGAAATACAAAAAGGGGGCAAAGTTTCGTACTTCGAGAATATTATAAATTTTTCTTGTTTGGGAGATATGTAGCCCATCCAAACTGTGTCGGATAGTCAAAACGTCCTTAAAAAAAATCATGAATAACTATAAAGAATTAGAAAAGAGGTCATTGATAGGATGAGTCTGGTTTGTGCTCGAGCTCGAAACTTTTTAAGTTGACACACATAAATATAAGTCCCTAAAGACAAAGTCGTTTCAAAATCGGCTATCGACACCTCCATTTATTAAAAGAACATGTAATTGAAAATTAAATAAGGGAAAATGAGTTTAAAAAAATGAAATACAAAAAGGGGGCAAAGTTTCGTACTTCGAGAATATTATAAATTTTTCTTGTTTGGGAGATATGTAGCCCATCCAAACTGTGTCGGATAGTCAAAACGTCCTTAAAAAAAATCATGAATAACTATAAAGAATTAGAAAAGAGGTCATTCATAGGATGAGTCTGGTTTGTGCTCGAGCTCGAAACTTTTTAAGTTGACACACATAAATATAAGTCCCTAAAAACAAAGTCGTTTCAAAATCGGCTATCGACACCTCCATTTATTAAAAGAATATGTAATTGAAAATGAAATAAGGGAAAATGAGTTTAAAAAAATGAAATACAAAAGGGGGCAAAGTTTCGTACTTCGAGAATATTATAAGTTTTTCTTGTTTAGGAGATATGTAGCCCATCCAAACTGTGTCGGATAGTCAAAACGTCCTTAAAAAAAATAACGAATAACTATAAAGAATTGCAAAAGAGGTCATTGATAAGATGAGTCTGGTCTGTGCTTGAGCTCAAAACTTTTTAAGTCGACACACATAAATATAAGTCCCTAAAGACAAAGTCGTTTCAAAATTGGCTATCGACAACTTCTTTTGAGATCGGCCAAAAGTTCCTGCCATCTCACCTATTTTGTCGACAACTTCTTTTGAGATCGATTGGCCACATTATCCGTGAAAACAGTGAATTTTGTTCCCAACAAATAATGTTGCCATGTTTCCAAGCAATGAACAACTGCAGTCATCTCCTTCTATGAGTTCAGTATCGCTGTTCTATATCTTTCAATTTTCGACTTTCAAAAGCGATCGGACGGCCCTCCTATAGCAACACACCACCAATGGCACGATCATATGCATCAGTGTGTACTTCAAATGGATTCTCAAAGCCTGGCAATTGCAACACCGGTTCAGTTGAAACAACGTATTTGAGCTTCTTAAAAGCTCGTTGGCACTCCTCTGACCATTCCCATTTCTGATCCTTCTTTAGTAAATTCGTCAAGGCGTTCGCTTTCTTGGAATATCTTTGAATGAATTGCCGATAGTAGTTAGCTAATTCAAGAAATGAACAGAGTTCAGCAACCTTGGTTGGATTCGGCCACTCCATGATAGACTTTACCTTCTTTTTATCCATTCTGATCCTCTATTTATTGACCAGTGTCCCAAAAACATTACCTCCGACCGACAAAACTTGCATTTTTCCTTCTTCACATACAATTGGTGTTCTCTAAGTCGTGAGAACACATTCCTCAAGTGATTAATATGATCACCTAGTGATCTACTGTAAATCACGATATCATCTAAATACACGACCACAAATTCATCCAAGAACTCATACAACACATCATTCATCAAATCGCAAAACATGGCAGGTGCATTTGTAAGACCGAAGGGCATTACCAGAAATTCAAAAGAACCATACCTTATCATGCAGGCAGTCCTTGATTTATTCCCTTTCGCAATTCTTACTTGCCAATAACCCGACCGCAGATCTACTTTGTGAAGAATGAAGCTTTCGCCAATCTATCAAACAGATCAGCTATATTCAACACCGGATACTTGTTCTTCACCGTCACCTTGTTCAAAGCACGATAATCCATGCACATCCTTATAGAACCATCTTGCCTTTTCTGAAACAGAATAAGGGCACCATAGAGAGCTTTTGAAGGCTGAATGAATCTCGCATCAAGTAAATCATCAAGCTACTTCCTCAACTATGTCAATTTCGACGGAGCCATTCTGTATGGGGTCTGTACTGGAGCTTTTGCACTTAGTTCGAGTTCAATTTTGTGATAGATGGCACGATGGGACAGGAGAGTTCTCGGGAGTTCTGGGGGCATTAAATAATTGAACTCGTCTAAGACCCTTGTAACTTGATCAGGTACCTCCGCAACCTGATATTCTTTGAAATCCACCAACGCTGCAATAAATGTCATCTCCACTTTCTTTATACCCACCTTTAATTGCTTTGTAGATTGTATGCCATCCTGAATCTGCTTCACTTTGTTCTTGTCAAGATATCTTGCTGGTACGAAACATAAACTCTCTTCATCTGTAATGTATAGTCCATTCAAATGTGGTACCACAGACGCCTTTCATTTTGACAAAGAACTCAATACCGAGGATCAAGTCGAAATCATCCAAGGGAACAGTCATCAGCTTGCACTTTCCCTCCCATTCGCCCACATGAAGGGTGACTTCAGCAGATCCCTTCGCTGGCTGTACTGCAGAATGCACAGCCTTTATTTTCGTAGTCACCTGAGTCATACTCAAATCTAGCTTCTCTACTATCTTGGAACTTACAAAGTTGTTTGTAGTACCGGTATCTAACATTGCCAACACGTCCTTCCCATGTACAGCCACCTGAACATACATCAAGCCGCGCTGTAGTGTAGTGATATCATTTACCAGTTGTAACGGATTCACACGCGATGGACCATTTTTCGACTGTCATCACTGTATTCCAATCTTAAGGCAGTCAACTTCTCCCTCTTTGGACAATCCTTTACACGATGGGGACCGTTGCAAATGAAGCATCCACTGAAACGTTTTGACTTGAGACACTGATTACCATCTTTCGACTTGGGGCCTCGAATTTCTTTTTATCCCATTTCTTTCGATCTTTCAATGTACTAGTCTTCTTCTCATTGGTTTTCCTCGAAATAGAGGAAGTACCGCCCATCTTGTAGTCAACCGTTGCAGCCATTGCTGAAGGAAGGTCTTTCACTCATTGCCTTCACAATTTTGCTTGTACCCAACTTTGTAATCCTGACATAAAGTTGAAGAGCTTGTCTTCCTCGGACATTTTCTGGATATCCAGCATTAGACTACTGAATTCGTTCGCGTATTCCCTCACACTTCCCGACTGTTTCAGCTTCTTGAGAGATTCCCTTGCAACCCAGGCTGTATTGCAAGGCAGGAACTGGTCCTTCAACTTATTCTGCAATGTTGCCCAAGTAACAACAGGTGACCTACATGTAGCTTTATCATCCTTTACCCAAGTCCACCACCATAACTTTGCATCTCCCGATAGATACATCGAAGTGATATTTACCCACTCCTCCTCTGGAATACGAGCAGCCTTGAAGTACTGCTCCATATCCCATAGGAAGTTCTCCAACTCATTGGCATTGCGTGCACTGTTGAACTGCTTCGGTTCAGGAACGCGAATTTTCGAAGCACCTACTACATCCTGAACAGTAGTGCTGTTTAAAGCTAACTTTGGCAAGGAAATGTCACTCTCAAAGCATCAAAAAGAGCCTTTGAGTTATCCGCCAATTCTAGCAAATCCTTCATGAACAAAGATTGCCTTTCATCGACTCCGCTTGCAAACTCCTCGAATTGAGTCGCAATTCTGTGTATACATCATTATGTACATGTCCTTGTGCAACCAGACTGACTGCACTGTCGGTCATAGGAGCACCGACGAAATCTTCCAACGCAGAAACCCAATCCTTGAGATTTTGATTTGTAGCCATTTCAGTAAATGAAACCCAACAACTGCAACGAGGTTCTGATACCAATTATCACAGGGACAAAGTCCAAATAACATATATAGCCAAATTTTGACCTATGATGGTACTAAGTCACACTTAGTCAGCCAATCTGAATTTACACAATATCCACACGCGAAGTAAAAGGCAACAGTATATAAAGAACACAATATTTACTGGAGAACCTAACTTGTTTATTACTCAACAATAATACAAGACATGAGGGAAGACACTGAAGGATCACAACACTCATGTGTCTCAACATGTCTTGCCTTTAGTATTTATAGACCAAAATCGTATGCAATTGACATCCCCAATTGCCAAAGGAATAAACCAACCTAGTTGGCCCGAAACTGCTAGAAACTACATCCATCAACTAGTTCTAGCAACTGCCCACACTATCTACTAGTCTGAACTTCGAAAACCGCCCAACACATGTGCCAAACACGTGCCCCAATTGGACACCCAAATTTGTGGACTTCAGCCCACTAACAGCAAACTAGATTAGCCCATGCCTTGTCTGTCTGAAACTCTCTGCCCAGGATCAGCAAGCTGGATCAGCCTCGTCACCACAAAACTGAAGTACATTTCCTACGTTTTCCTTGCTCTAAACCCAAAGTGTGCACCATCAACACACCATTCCCGCAATATCCCGACATGAGTGCAATGTGTTCTCATGCCATGATGTGAATGAGGCGTAACATACATATATATAAATAATGACGTTATTTTGGAAACTATTTCTTCTAAACTAGTAAATGAAAGCTACATCATTTGGAACGCATAACGATCCAAACTAAAAGTAATTATTCGTATTAATTTGTGACCTAGTGTCACTTTTTTCGGCTTGTTTAGGGTTATTATTTTTAAATTTTAGAAATAATTCTTGGTAGCACTTCGAAGTACTCACAATGTACTTCGAAACATATCTTTGGAATTAAAGAATTGATAAATTGTTTATTCATAGGATTGAGTTAAAACAATAGAATTTGAAAAGAGAAAATCTTATTTCGTGAATAAATATAATATCAGGAAGAATTTTCAGAACATTACAAAGGAGGCCTTTGACTAAGATTTTTTAGGATGGGCAAAGAGCTAACCAAATATTGAGGGAAAAAGACTAAGGAGTTATTCTCTTTGCCGTTTTCATTCTATTTTCTGTTTTCAATTTTTCAAAACAGTGAAAATGCATTTACTTACCTATTTACAAAACCCGAATTTTCAAAAACGAGTTTAAAATTTACTGAGAAAACAGAAAACGTCAAAAATGTCAATTTGGATGTTTTCAGTTAAAATCAAGCCAAAATTTCAAAACGCGTTTTGACTGTTTCAGTTACGCTACCAACAAAAATCACCACCATCGCCGCCTGCACCACATCGTTGCCGCCGCATGCACTACCAAAACCACCGTCGGCGATGCTACGACCCAAAACGACTGCCATAGCTACAACAACAGAAGAAGCATGCGACGCCACACACACCACTCACCCAACCACCGCATGAAAAAAAAAGAGACAAAGAAGTCGCCGACGTCACGACCCAAAACCACCGCCACCGCTACAGCTACAGCAGCAGAAGAAGCTAGCGACGTCGTACCCAACCACCGCATAAAAAAAAAGAGACGAAGACACCCGCAATTGCAGGAAGTGCTGCTCATCGTGATAACTCTGCTATGGTCTTCGGCATTGACGACCTTACGAGGGAGACAACATAGAGAAGGAGATGAAAAAAAAATAGGGGAAGAAGAGATAGACGAGAGAGGGGGGAAGAAGTTTTCCAATTTTTTATTTTTGAAAATAAATTTCCAAAATGACAAAAAGAATACTTTTTCAATAATCTCAAAATGGACACTCAAAAAACAAAATCAGAAATGACTTCAGAATTCAAAACGAAAAATTGAAATACGAAGAGAACAGTCCCTAACTTTCGCAGGTTGTGAAATTTATTTTAATTGGCTTATTTACCACGGTGAAAGGGCCATCCTAAATAATAAGATTTTTAAAATCTTATGATGACTCTCCCTCGCCAATGTAAATATGAACATTTTTATCGACTGTAATGATAATATCGTTGTATATGCATTTTTTGCGTATAACATAAAAACAGTGATAAAAACACTACTATTATTTCCGAAGGTTGGTAGCCATTGTAAAAAAAGGTTTTTCTATGAAGGTTTGACGTCGTTGTAAGAAATTTTTTTTTTCCTAGGATATGTGCAACCTTCATAAATAGTTCGCCACTCAAAATATGTATTCCTTGTAATGTCTACAATTCTAAGTTTATTATTATTTTTAACTAAATTTTAGCCCAGATTTGGGCCCATCCTCGAAAATTCATTTTTTCTTCAGATTTATTTTCGATCACATATTTTATGGAACCCACAATTTTTCCACCACGCATCATCATTTTTTTTTATCAAAATTTACTAAAACCAAAATGGACTTATTAGCACTTCCGAAATTCTATCAGTAGTCATCTTGGGTTTCAATCGAGCCCTGATTGAGCGGCTTTCTGCTTGCCTACTATTTTTAACTGTTATTTGTTATTTAATTTTTTTTCTTTTTTATATTGTTTAACTAACCCTCTACAGTTTTAATCTATCTTGTATTAATATTCTCTTTTTATACTTTTCAGATATTTATGCATGATTTCGATATTGGTAAAGTAACAAAATTGTTGCAATGACAAATCTCTACATGGATTGTCAAGATATGCTTGGAGGATATCCAAGTTGTGAAAATTGTTACGCGGTGCATTGTACTGGGAAATGCTTGTTCTCTAGTTTACATACGCCGAAACTTTTGAGATTTCGAAAATATTTAATGTGTAGAAAACAAGCAATTGAAAAATCTAATGAAGAGTACATGCTCGTGAGAGATTTTGTACTTGACGATTGGGATGAAGACATCAAACTTATGGGAGATGGTCCTTCCTTATTGAACGAGAAGGTACTTGCAAAGTATTTTAAAGAACTTGCCAAGTTGGATGAATACGATATGCTTATGTGAGATTTCATGTACTGGGAATAATTTCAACAATGGGGGTACAATCTATTTGAAGGAGTAAATGAAATCCACTTCTCATTGTCTGGGGATCTAGATTGTGGACCGATCATTCAACCTAAAAATATATCGACTATTGAAGAATGGATTAAAGAGAATAACGTGTTGATCACAATGAGGATACGACAATCAATGAGAATGAAATCAACTCACATTTTTCCGACTTTATTGATTGTACAAAAATTGATTTTGTGATTAAGCCCGATGTAGGAATGGAAGTCTACATAGTTGAAATTGAATAAGATGAAATAGAAAAGTCCTATCACAGCGAAAAGGGCAAGGTAGAAGTTTGAAGACTAAATGAAAAGTGGATCAAAGCGAAATGAAGAGAAATGGGCAAGGCATCCACAGCTTTCTATAGGTGTCCGTGATTCAATTGCCAAAGTCGAGTTAAAGACTATAAAAAATCACTTATTAGGAGACAACCCAAGATTTTTTTCTTTTTTTATTTATTCTGTTTTTGAGTTTTAGGATAGTTTAGGTTATTTTAAATTATTTATGACTCATCATCCATACCTCATTTCTCATTTCATCTTCAATAAGTTCATTGGTTTATTTGATGTTAGAGTTAAGTAATACTTGTTCCAATTATTTGATCTTAATGTTTTATTTGATTTTTTCAGGAATACGACATCGCGGAACATTTAAATCAATATTTACCAAGGAGTCAAATGGAGCAACATGAAAGCTAGCAATTGAATTACACGCCTTATCATTGGAAATCCTTTCTTCACTTTCTTCCGCACCCCTTTATATGTAGAATTATGATTAAAGATATTGAGGATAATGTCTAGTTTAATTTAGGGGTGGAAAACATGAGTTTTTTTTAATGTATTTTTGTGTACTTTTATTGTTTTAGTAAAAAAAATTCTTTTTTTTTGTGCTCGTGTGAGTTAGAAGGTCTGACTGGCAATGATGAATATAATGAATCATGAATTGATCTGTGAATGGTGAATAAGTTGCATGACTAGATTAGTTTTTGCTTTTTCATGTGAAATTTGATATATATTGAGCACATGAACTAAGTTAAGCATTGTGTAGGAATGAGTTGATTTCATAATTGGATATGTTGAAATAGTGGACCATAGATGTTAAATCCAAAATCACTAAATTTTACGTTCTTGGACCAAATTTAGAATAGTTTGGGGAATTTCACTGTTGTAGGAAGATGTTGAGATAAAAAGAGATTCCATGTATGAAATTAAAAATCTTGTCTGTATTGTGTAAGATCAATAGGATGCAATTAGGTGAAAATCTCAAGTTAGATATTGTTTTGCTAAATGAGGGACATTGCACTAATTAAGGCATAAAAATATTTTATTTGAAAATTTCTCTTCGAAAACTTTATGACTGGAGCAATTAAGTTTGCAAGGGTTTTTAAAAACTTGGTGCTCTATGGTCATCTGACTTGGGAGTCATCAGTCGAAAGCTTGTTACATGAGTTATTTAGAAAGATTAATGGAGAGAATGCCTAAAATAAAGAAAAAAAATTGTTAAAAAATCAGAAAAAATAGGTGCATGAAATAGAAGACGCATCAAATGTCTTGGTTAAGTCTCAAACACTTATGAAAAATTGACTTTTGATAAGAGATTGTTAGCATAGTTAAGTCCTAGAGATTGAAGCAATCAAACTTGATGGATAATCATGGTTTATTGTCATGTTGAACTACAATTGGTAAAATTTTGTCTAAAATAGAGAGGTGAGGATACTAGAAAATCCAACATTAGTTTACACACTGAAAAAGAGCGAAAAGAATAAGTTTGGAGGTGTGTGAATCTTACGAGTGATGAAAGAACATATTTGACCATTGAGGGTCGAGAATTGAAACAACTTATGAATTCAAAATATTACACTTAATTCTTAACACACACACACACACACACACATCAATTTTGCATTGAAAAAGTAGAAATTGATTTTAGTAATGCGACCTTGAAGCTGTTTATCCATTTGATACAATGATTTCAATTATGAGACAAAATGGCAGGTTATTTAATCAAAACTTTTTGCATGTTTGTGTGTTTGTTAAGTTAGGTTATGGTTATGGTTTTGTTTGAGGACAAACAAATATTTAAATTTGAGGGTATTTGATAAGTGTATTTTATACAATTATCCGGACTCTAAAATATTGATATTTCGTAATTATTTTAATTGAATTATAGCCCAATTTATTATATAATATGTTATTAGGTGAGACTCAACGAATGGAAGTGAAATTGAAATAAAGAAGCGAAAAAGTGTAAGATCAAAAGTTTGGGGGCTAAACTGCAAATAATCAAAAGTTGTATCGAAGCTCACGATGAAGATTCAAGAATGCTAGGGGTCAAATGAATACAACTAAAGATCAAAAAGAGTGAAAATAAATCAATTTTCAACCGCACAAGGATGTCCAAATTTTTAGTAGGAGATTAAGACACATTTTTGGCCAAGTTAACGTTCGAATTGAAAAAAGAGCTATTTCTATGAAAGATGTAGCTCTTTGAGTTAAATTTCCAACACATTTAGAGTCGTCTTAATTGGATATTAGGAGAAAAAGTCATGACAAAAATAATTAAATAGTCGTAGAGTTGAACAACAATTGCATTTTTTACTCAGGCAGATTATTTGCAGCAAGGCGTTGCCACCATAACGCATAGGCGCTACCTAGACAACATATCGCGGTACCCAGGTGTTGTGCTGCACATGTAGGGGTTTTTCTTTTTAGTCAAGGACGTGTAGGGAATTATAAATAGACCAAAGAAGGCACGAATTGGGAATTCCACACATTGAAAAAGAGAGATACAACGAGAGATCGAAGAGCTAAATCAAGAGAAGAAATTGATTGCAGGATTCAAGTTTAAAGCAAAGATTGGAAGCGGAACAAGATATTGGTGTAAGAGTTGATTCTTTTCCATATCTTTATTCAATAATCCGGTGATGTACTCGAACATAGTTATTTATTTTTTCTTTTATATCATGTTTAATTAAACTCTAAATTAGGGCAAACAATATAGTCTTTTTGAGATCCTTGATTCTTTAATTCTAAGATTTCTTTAGCATATTCTTTTATGTGTTGATTTTGTTATATGATTAATGCTCTGAATTATCTGGCCAATAATTTGATAATTACTTGAGTTTCTTACAAATCGAGAGGTGCGTTTTAGGCTTAGAAAGTATAATAAAATCCGGTAAAATAGTATAATGTGTAGAGATACATTTACTAATTATTGTGGTCGTTATAGGAATTCTTAGAACTATAATTCGTTTAACTAAGGGTAATTCGCATCGAGATATGAAATTGAATTAGTTAATAGGGCTCAATGAGAACTGGAGATGGGTAAATTGAATACCATAGAAGAATTTGATCGAACACTACATTAAGCTAGAATCTAGAATTAAGAATTAAGGTGATCATTAGATGAACTTGCTTTGCCCTAATATTCATTACTTATTCGTATCTTTATTAAATCAGTTTTTGCAATTTTCTATTACTTTCTATTAGTTCATAAGTAAAAAAAAAAATTGATTCACAACTATTACCATTTTTTATTTGTTACTTTCATCAAATAAAAGTTAGAAAAAGTAGACTAAGTCTGAAATATAGTCCTTATGGGAACGATAATTCGGACTCAAAGATCCGCTATATTACTTGTTACGATATCGTACACTTACGATATAAAAAAAGCAACAAGAACACAATATGGGTAAGTGGGTTTGAGGGGGAGGGGGAGAGAGAGAGAAGCCAAAACATCAACTAGAGTTTGGAGAATTATGTATGATTACCTTTATTTATAGATGAGACTCCACGTTCAATTAGGTTAGCAATTCCAATTCACATTTCGCTCTCCCATTAATTAGAGAATTACTATTTTTTATACATGTGTTTCCTTACCTTATAAAAGATGATTTTTTTTATTATTATTTTTTTATATCTTTCTTGATCACCACAGGTTTTATGCAAATATCTTGGACTTTTAAGGCAGTTCTCTTGTCAAAAGGATATGTTAGATTCAAGCTCTGACTATTCTAGTTATCTTATGACTGGAATTCATCACCAAAGTTATAGTGCTTTACCAATTGGCTTTCGGCTAACGAACCTATTAAAGTTTGTCTTCTTTATCAGAGGATGGGCTGGACTTGCTTATTATCATTATTCGTGCGAAGATCGTATGGGATGATGTGATACTATCAGAGGCAAAGTTGGTGGGTCACACTACCCAGTAGTAACAGGGCAGAGCTTGTGAGACGCATGAGGCCCCTTCATAGTGAGATGTTGTGATATGAAGGAGATATTCTAACCATGGAGTCAAGTCATCGAAAAAAGACCACTAGAAGAGAAAGTCTCAACACTATACAAAATGAAGAAACAGCTAGCACGCTACACTAAGATCAAACACACGGAGAAAGTGGAGACTTTCTTTCTCGATCATTAGGCTTAATAAGTTGATTTCAATTTGTACAGTTGTTTTCTAATGCATTGATCTTTCCACTCCTCAATAGGCGGCCTTTGATTCTTAGGTGACATTTATATGACCTCGATGCAGATTTAAGGCGTAACACTAGTTAATTTTTATGGGTAGTGAAATTTGTAGTTGGTTCTAAAACCAATTATGCCTACATAAGTCGGTTTCCCACAGTGAAAGAGGTGGGCTTTGATGGATCGTCAGAAGGAGAGAAGTTCAAACAAAATTTCACATCAACTAGCTAAGAGATAAACAGTAAGTTTATTAAAAAAAGATTAATTCTCCTATCCCAATAAAAACAACCATAGTACATATACACTTTGGTTTATACTCTGCATTTTGATGTGATCTACACCATTGCTTATTAAGACACAAATCACATCATTGTACAAATTTTCTCCACACATGATGGAATGTCATTGAGGATGTATACCAAAGTGTGCCTTTAGTATAATTCCAAGAATTAACATATTTGTACAATTGTGGTTGATGCGTATTGATGTGTATGCCCAAGCTCGAGCTCATTTCCCGAACTCAACCCCACCTTAATTTGCCAGGACCAAGATCGGGTTTTGAGTTAAGGTCAGGGTTTCCATGAAGGTCGGGGTTGTATCGCTATTATCCGGACTCCTTGATCTCATCTCACGTTTTCGGAGAATGCTAATCCTATTCTGACTACAACTCCCAATCTATTACAAATTTGACTTTAACTCAAATTGTGCACTTCTAACATAACACAAACACCTTGTATAACAAGGATAATGACTACAGAAGGTTGAATCCTTTTAGGACTCAATCTCCAATATCTATAAATACATAACCCAACCTCATTATTCAGGTACGTTTTTCATATTATTCCAGCATACATCCTTTTACACAATTTCTCTTTCTGACATAAGTATCGGAGGGGCGACGATGACATATCTCGACGCCTTTATTTCAGGTATTGAAGATCAGGTCGTGCGGAGTTCAATCATCCAGTTCGAGTTCATTCAGGTACAAGTTTTTGATAACATCATTAGCGCCGTCTGTGGAAATTGCTACCAGAAGCCATGGTTAACACACGATCAGGACATCTTCCAGCAAGCTCATCCGCTTCCAATCAGCCCTCTACCAGAGACCTTTTAGGTCCTCAAGAGGTATCATCCCGAGAACCACCATACCTATCAATAGCAATTGCTTTTGGAGCATTTGAGGAACTTCGCCAACAAGTGGCCATGCTAACTCAGCTGGTACATCAGAGAAGTACACCCTAGCACCATTCCCATAGAGTGGTCTTATGCTGATGCTCGTGTCCTCTACCTAGCCACGGCGGTGTCAGAACCTCAGACGTACCTCATGTATCCTTAGGATCGAGATCAATTACGATGAACTCCGTTGATCTTGCCAAGATATTCATGAGGGAATCAAAGTCGGAATGGTTCAGAAGTCCCAGGCAGTAACAAAATTCATCCGTAATACCCCTTTCACCCCGAAAGTTTATCATACCCCCTACTGGACTGATTTAAGTACCCTCAGGTAAAGGAGTATGATAGGACAGCTAACCCTATGAACCATCTCAAATATACACGGATATCATGAACTTACAGGTTGCACCCGATGCAGTAATGTGCAAGGCCTTTCCTCAGACACTTACCAACGTAGCTAGGGATTAGTTCTCCACATTACTCCATATCTTCATTTTCAGATTTGGCCGACAAGTTCTCCGCATTCTTTGCAAGTAGTAAGCGCATCATGAAAACATCCGCATCACTCACGTAGATGCGTCAAGGACCCAGTTAAACACTTCGCAATTGCATGACAAGGTTTAATAAAGAAAGACTTTTGATCCCTGATCTACATATCACAGTTACAATCTCTACTCTGACATATGCCGTAAGATGTGAGGCGTTTAAGATGTCTCTGTCAAAGATTCCTCCCAAATCAATAACTGACCTATTTACTCGGGCTGAGAAATACATCAAGATGGAAGAGATCACGTTTCCAAGAAAAGATGCCCCACCATTGAATAAGCTCGAACTTAAGAGGCCGCATAAGTCTAACTAACATCTAGATCCTTTATGAAGCAAGCCAAGGCAAGACTCCCCTCCGACATCCTTCACTCGATTGAACACCACAAGGTTTAACATTTTGATGGAAGTCAAAGACCTTAAAGAGTTGAAGTGGCCTCCCAAACTACAAGCGTCTCCTAAAGCCCATGACAAAAGCAAGTACTGCGACTTTCATCGAAATAAGTGGAAAATCGAGGCTCTCATCAATATGGGTTTTCTGGGTACTTACGTTAATCATGACAAGAGTGAGCGGAACAACCAGAATAAGGGTAAGATTCTTGAAGATATGGGAGATAAGTAACCAACCACAGGTACTATTAATATCATTGTCAGATGAACGACCTCAGAATGAGACTCCAACAACGGACATAAGTAGTACGTCAGGCAATACCCCTCGGTCTCAAGTATGGATCTCGGTAATGTAGAAGATTTCACCTTCGGATCAAAGGACTTAGAAAATGTGTCTTTTTCTCATGACGACGCCTTGGTTATATCAATGATCATTGCTAATTTTGAGGCCAGGAGAATTCTGGTGGATAATGGAAGAGCATCTAACGTGCGTCACATGAGACTTTCGTTCATATGGGTATTTCAGCTGAGTAGCTCAAGTCAATCAAAACTTCCCTTCAAAGGTTCGGAGGTGGTGTCATTATTCCAGAAGGCATTGTCATGGTACCTCTCACCTTGGGATCGAAAGGAAAGCAGATAACGCAGATCACAACTTTTCAAGTAGTTTGTGATCTTATTGCCTACGACGAGATACTTGGAAGGCCCTTGCTGAATAAGATCAAGACAATTGTCTCAACTTTTCACCTGTCAGTGAAATTTCCTACAAGTAATGGGGTCGAGGTAGTTCAAAGAAGCTAAGCAATAGCTAGGCAATGCTATATTACTTCTTTCCGAAAGATCAAGGCTAACGTCATGCAACTTTCAGAGGTCGAGCTTGACCTCGAGCACCATTGGAGGCTTATCCTAGTAAAGGAGATGGATGAGGTCTAGCTCGAGCCTAGTAGAAAAGTTACCATTGGCCTAGATCTTTATGCTACAATCACGACCCAGCTTATTAGTTGTCTATCCCGTAACATCAATGTATTCGCTTGGAATGTAGACGATATGCTTGGAATAGACCTTGAAGTTGTAGTACACAGACTCAACATAAAGCAGGTGCAAGACCAGTAAAGTAAAGGAGGAGACAGTTTGTGCCAGAACGGCGAAAAGTCATACGAGAAGAAATTGTTAAGCTCATCAATGCGAAATTCATTCGAGAAGTCCAATATCCTAATTGGCTTGCCAATGTCGCTCTTATCAAGAAAGCCAATGGGAAGTGGTGAGTATGTATCAAATTTACAGATCAGAACAAAGCATGCCCTAAGGAAAGCTATCCCCTACCTCTAATCGATAATCTTATGGACAGTACCTCAGGTCATAAATTATACATTTTTCTGTATGCTTTCTCTGTGTATCATCAAATTATTATGTCAGAAGAGGATAAGGAGAAAACATCATTTATGGCTGATTCAACCATTTACTGCTACAAAGTCATGCCATTCGGGTTGAAGAATGCATGAGCTACATATCAAAGACTTATCAATAAGGTCTTTGCCAACTTGATAGGGAAGAACATCGAGGCATACGTAGACGACATGGTCGTTAAGAGGAAGCAAGTGGATTGTCATATCTTGGACCTCAAAGAGGTTTTCGCTATACTACAGAGGTACAAGATGAAACTGAATCCTACGAAATGCGCATTTTGAGTGGCTTCTAGCAAGTTCTTAGGATTCATAATCACACATAGGGGAATAGAGGCCAACTCTAACAAGATCCAAGCTTTGATATCTATAGAACCTCAAGTTGTAAGGACAAATAGAAATTAACAGGTCGGGTTGTAGCCTTGAATAGGTTTATATCCCGAGCAACAGACATGTGCTTCCCCATTTCTAAAGTCCTAAGGGGTAATCGGAGTTTCGGTTGGAATGATGAATGTAATTTAGCCTTTCAAGAGCTAAAGCGGACGTTGGCAACACCTTTGGTCCTCACCAAGCCAGAACCTGGTGATACATTGTTATTATACTTGGTCATTTCCGATAATAAGGTAAGCGAGGTATTGGTGAAGGAAGTTGGAAAGGTCCAACGACCTATTTACTATGTGAGTAAAGTACTTCTTGATGCGGAAAACTCGGTACACATTGGCTGAACAACTTGCACTTGCCTTGGTTATAGCTATCGGAAGCTATGTCAATATTTTCAATCTCATCCAATTATTGTGCTCACTGATCAACCACTTAGACACATACTTCAAAAACCAGACATCTCTGGAAGGCTACTAAAATGGGCGATTGAACTGGTCGAGTTTGATATAGAGTTCAAGCCACAACCAGCAATTAAGGCGCATACCTTAGTAGATTTCATTGTAGAACTTATCCGTAGGCCTCGGGGGCCACAGAAGGATAACCCGAGCAAGACCTTGGAAATTTGAGAAATCTTCGTAGATGGAGCGTCGAACAGTTTGGGATCCGGCACCGGGGTTATCATCACTAACCCGAACAAGACTAACGAGATCCAATACACGTTCATGTTTGAATTTGAAGCCACCAACAATGAAGCAGAGTATGAAGTTGTCATTCTAGCTCTATAACTAGCATACAACCTTAAACTTGAGCACATTAAAGTTTTCAATGACTCACAACTTGTGGTTGGCCAGATCAAGGGTGCTTTTGAGAGAAAATACGAGAAAATAAGCATATACTATTTAACGGTGCATGACCTTCGGAGGTGATTTCAGAGCTATGAGATCATTAAAATTGCTAGAGCTGACAATGAAAAAGCCAACGCGTTATCTAGACTTATGTTTGTGGAGATAGATGGAGTGGACATAATTGTACACATCAAGATAATGATAGAGCCTAACATAAATCAGAAATCGAGCATCATGGACATTGATCATGAGTCTTCTTGGATGAACCCAATATTGGAGTACTCAAATAGCAGGAACCTACCATCTGACCCTTGAGAAGCAAGAAGAGGTTCACGAAGGTGTATGTAGAAATCATTAAGGAGCTCAGGCACTTGTCTACAAACTCATAAGGTATGGTTATTATTGGCCTAAAACGAAAAAATGTACATCGGATTATGTAAGGAGGTGTGACAAGTGCCAGAAGTTCTGTAATATCATATATACTCATAGTGAAGAACTAACGTCCATCCCATGCGCTGCCCTTTTTGAGCAATAGGGGGTTGACATCCTTGGACTTTTCCTTTAGCAAGAGGTCAATTGAAATTCGTTGCTGTAGTAGTAGAGTACTTCACCAAGTAGGTAGAAATGGAGCCCTTGGCAATCATTTTAGAATCCAAGCTCAGATCATTCACGTGAAAGTCCATTATGTGTAGGTTCAGGATACCAAAGGTACTCATAATGGACAATGGAAGACAATTTGACAATTCACAATTCAGAAACTTTTGTGCCAACCTCGGGATTGACCATCTCCTAACTTCAGTCTTACATCCTCAGAGTAACGGTCTCATCGAAGTAACTAACTGAATCATATTGCAAGACCTTAGAACAAGGATCGAGGATACCCGGGGTAGTTGGCCCAAAGAACTGCATACCATACTTTGGACGTTCAGGACTTCCCATAAGACGACAACTGGTAAGACCCCTTTTATGCTAGCTTTTAGTGTGGAGGCCACGATACCAATTGAGGCTAGCCTTCCAACATAGAGGAGGATCGAGCCCCATATTGAGGGACAAACGACTGAACACTTTGATCTACTTGAAGAAGTACGAGAACAAGCCTCGCTAAGGACCGCAAGTTATCAAAACAAAATAACAAGGGCCTTCAATACCAAGGTCAAGACAAGGAGGTTCAGAGTTGGCGATTTAGTCCTTAGGAAGGTAGCTACTGTTGGGCATCCTCCAGTGAAACTAGGACCGGTATGGGAAGGGCCTTTTGAAATTATACGGAAAGGGAGAAGTGGTGCATACAACTTGAAGGATACTTTGGGAAGACCACTCCCATGGCCATGGAACACTGATAACTTGAAAATTTATTACAAGTAGCTGGTTACGCAACCAAGTACCTAGGTTGTTTGGTTTTCTATTTCATACTTAGATTATTTTTCCTTTCTTTTCATTTTTATTCTTGATAGTAGTTCGGGCTTGCATGCCCTCAAACAGTTTATTTTTCTTGTTATAGCCTATGTACTCTATCGTTATCTGAAATTCAGTTCGACAATAAGAACTTGTCCCAAACATATTAAACTAGCATAAGGTCATGCTCCATGCATGCAACCAGTACATTAAATTAGCATAAGTTCGTGCTCCACGTATATAGCTAGTACATTAAATTAGCGTAAGGTCGTGCTCCGAACATGCAGCTAGTACATTAAATTAGTATAGGGTCATGCTCTGCACTTGTTGCTAACACATATAAACTAGCATAAGGTCGTGCTCCATGCATACAACTAGTACATTAAATTAGCGTAAGGTCGTGCTCCACGCATACAACTAGTACATTAAATTAGCGTAAGATCATGGTCAATGCATGCAACTAATACATATAAACTAGCAAAAGGTCGTGCTCCGCATATGCAGCTAGTACATCATATTTGCACAAGGTTGTACCCCGATCTCAATACACACAATATTCCTCAAATCAATTTGTGTTGAGGTCGAGAATGGGAATAGTACTCACTATCTACAAACGACCTCAAGGCTCACGCAGGACCAATCGAAAAAAAAATTGACCGGTGAAATGCTCAACTCATATTACACAAAGAATCGAGCTCAGTGGCCCAAAACTGGCCAACTAAAACACTTGAGCTTATTGTCCAGAACCTGGTCAAGTGACAAGCTTGAGCTACGTATTTAACAGAAAGCTCGAGCTTATTAGACAAAAGCTAGCCAAGTAAGATGCTCGAGCTACAAATCGAACAAAAAGCTCGAGCTTATTGGCCAAAAGCTAGCCAGGTGAGACGCTTGAGCTACAAACCGAACAAAAAGCTCAAGCTTATTGTCCAAAAGCTGGCCAAGTAAGATGCTCGAAGTAACTACATATCATGCCCGAGCTTAAAACAAAGAACGCGATATTAAATATCCGAACTAAACCTAAATGTTGATAAGTTTTTAAGGTCGCTGTACATTGAATGAACGAGCATAATTAATAAAGACACAAAATATCGAGCTAATATTATCCAAAAATATGAAAATTTCAACCCAGAATGGTAATGTACTTTACATTTTTTGTAAAAAACAAAAACATAATTAGATAAGTTCGGGGTAGGGGCTTAATCAAAGTTGGTTACATCAACAGGATCTCCATGGTCTGAAACTTCGACCTCCTCCCCGTCCTCTTCATCGCCTTCGACCTCATATGCGACAGCTCGAGCTCATTCGCCAGCTTATTAACAGACTTAAGCTCCTCGACCACAGGCTTCAAGTCCTCGGGGAGCTTGGTCCTAAAAAATGAGCGAGCCAACCTCAGACGGTAATGGTAGGAGCTCGACTTATAATACCCGAGTAGTATCTCATAATCTTTAGATTTTTGAACCCGTCCACCATCTGAGCTCGAGCATTCGCCAGTTGGACCTCGAACTCCTTCTTAATATAAATCAGCTCGAGCTTTGCCTCTTTAGATTCGTCCTTGGCTGCCCCTATTTGATCTCAAACTTTTCTCGTCTCAAATATGCTTGTCCTTTTACTCGTTTTATGCCTCGAGCTCGCCTATTTTGCTCGAGGAAACCAGGCTTTTCATAGCCAAACCCCAGACCATGCTCAAGGTCTGAAACGTAAAGGCAGTTTATATCAGAGCAAACACTAAAAATGTAATTCATTAGCTTAAGGTCGAGTACATACCTTCAAAGTTATGAGCTCAAGTGCCCTTACCTCCTCACCAGGATCGACCTCGTCCAAATACTTGTTCACCAAGCTCGGGATCAATGGGTATCGAGCATGTTCCTCCAACATTGAGTTGGGTAGAGATGCGTCCTCCTCCAGATCCACTACCTCTGTTGTGCTTCATGGATTGGAGGCATGGATCGAAGGCTGATGTTGAGGGGTAGAGCTCTTGGATGATTGCCGGATCCCACTAGGGATCTTGCTCGATGCTGATTCTTGAGCTTGTTTCTTCCCCTTCAATAGGGTGGACACTTTGGGCTTCGAGCCCTTGGCCTTCTGGTGAACATTGGCAAGAAGTGCTGATGGATTGAAATACATTTCTAAATTTGCAAAATAGCATAAAGAATTAGCTCGAGCAGTAGATCGGGGTTAATAAAGATAACAAATGAGGGTAAGATCGTACCCTCGAGCCCTTTAACGTTGGCAAGGTCGATGGTGTCATCCTCGAGGAGGTTGTCGATTCTGTCTGCAATGGGATTGTGATTTACAAATCTCAACATATCCCTTTCTAGAACCTCGATATACTCTTGAATCTCGTTGAACCCATACCAATCCGGAATCTGCCACTTCAAGCTAAATGGGTGATCCCTTTCCATCCCCGAAGAGAGCTCGGGGTCTCAGAAGTCCTAAACCCTTCTTTGGTGGATAATTATATAAAATAGTTATACCCGGGTGCGAATTTCAAATCAAAGACTGCCCTCAAGAGGCACCTATATAGGATGAAAAAATAGACTAAGATCCTCTAGCTATTGGGAATCAGTTGAGCAGGACACATTAAGCAATAGGTCAAGAAATGAATGAAGAAAGGGTGGAAATAGAGGTGTCAAGACGAACGGGTTGACTAGGCCCGTGAAAATCGGCCTGGATCCACCCGGGACCACAGGCCGACCCGTGATCCGAGCGGGCGATTCACGGGTCAATGAAGTGTGACCCGCGGGCTTCGTGGGTTTCACCTTCACGGGCCGTGGTTCACCGTGACCCATGAGAAAAAATAAAAAAAATTAAATATTATAGTTAAGTAGGTGTCAACCTAATTAAGATGTACTTAAACTATAAATTATAGTAAAAATAGGTACCAACCTAGTTTGGTTATACTTATACTATAAATATTTGATAATAGTAATTAGAAATGTATTTAGTTGTTATTTGTTTAAGTGAAATTTAACTTTTCAAAGATATAAATAATTCATGTAACATTAAATTTGAATTCTATGTAAATATTTCTTGATATAAATATGAAATTATCATTTTGTTTAATTCTTAATTTACATTTTTTAAAAAAATTGCTATAAATATGAAAAATTCTATATTTTTATAATTTTATTTATACAATTATACAGGCCAAATCGGAACAAATCGTGACCCGTGATCCGCATGGGGTTGACCCGGATGGGTCAGCGGGGTGAGCTTGGGTTGTAGTCCAAAATTGTGGGCCGACCCGTAACCCGTAGCGAGCAGACTTTTTTTCACGCGGACCGTTACCGGACTCATATGTTGGCGGGCCGACCCCGATTGACACCTCTAGGTGGAGAGGTCACTTGAGCCCAGCATTAAGGGCATCCCCAAAAAAGGTTATCTCTCCTTCTCGAGCATTAGCTACGGACTCATTTGGCTCGGCAGTCCTTATGTCACATAGGGGCATAACCCCAACTCCCTAGCTACTTTTATAATTACATGTTCCTTATATTCAAAATGTGAGCTGAGGGGGACACCTACGGGTATAATGGCTACATCTGTGTTCTCGGGGCACTTAGTGGTCGAGCTCCTAGAAGACTGACTTTTACTACCGCTCGATCCCTCACTACTACTCCTTGACATTACGCTACTTATAAAATAAATACTTAAAAGCTCGAACACTTACCTCTTAAGGTGGTCACTCACAAAACCCTCTAAGCCCCGATCTCGAACTGCTTTTACTGAGATTTGAGAGTGAAAAAGTGAAAAATGAGAGGTGAAATGGAGTATTTATAGGGTTCAGAGGAAGGTCAAAGGTCGTGCAATTCTGGCCCTTGGATTATGCCACGTGTCAGCCATCCAAGGTCTATATTTCCCTGCCCTACACGCGCCAGAGACATGTCGAGCACCTAGTTGTCACCTACAAATCGCCTCGTAAGTTCGATCTTGAGTTGTTTCACTTCATTGCATCTTACCTTACAGCTCGAGCACGTAACTTTCAGCTACGATCTAGATGCACGAGGGCTTGTGATGCGAAGTAATGTGTATGCCCAAGCTCGAGCTCATTGCCCGAACTCAATCCACCTTAATTACGCTAGGACCAAGATCGGGCTTTGAGTTAAGGTCATGGTTTTCACGGAGGTCGGGGTTGTATCGCTATCATCCGGACTCCTTGATCTCGTCTCACGTTTCCTAGGAATGCTAATCCTATTCTGACTACAACTCCCAACCTATTACAAACTTGACTTTAACTCAAATTGTGCACTTCTAACATAACACAAACACCTTGTATAACAGGGATAAGGACTACAGAAGGTTGAATTCTTTTAGGACTCTATCTCCAGCATTTATAAATACATAACCCAACCTCATTATTCAGGTAGGTTTTTCATAATATTCCAACATACATCCTTTTTCACAATTTCTCTTTCTGGTTTAAGTATCGGAGGGGCGACGAGGACACACCTCGATGGCTTTGTTTCAAGTATTGAAGATCAAGTCGTGCGGAGTTCAATCATCCAGTTTGAGTTCATTGAGGTACAAGTTTTTGATAGTATCAGTGGTTAACAATATTGATATCGTCAAAATTTAGACCATTGATTTAAAAAAATAGTTTTTAGATTGGATGAATGTAATGTTATCAAGTGTGAGTTGTCAATCATAATTGCACAAAAAAAAAAAAAAAAAAAGAAATTGTACAAGTCCCATGATTGTAATTCCAAAATATCCCTATCAATATTATTTATGTTTAATAAAAGCAGAGAAACTGAAATGCATATGATGAGGTGATGACTCCAACGTCATGAGTAAATGGGGAAGCTAATCTCCAAACCACTGCTCTGCCAATCAAAGCTCCTCTGTTTCTCTCTCTTTTACCTTTTCTCCTCTCTCTTTCTAGCCCTCTATTTCTCTCTCTCTTCCACCAAATGTATCTTCAGATCCTCACCCTTCGATCCTATTCAATCCCCTCTCTTCTCATACCCCACATCCTACGGAGAACTCAAGTACGCCATTCCCACTCTGCGTTCCTCATGCGATTCTCCTGTTTCTTTTTCAGGTAAGATTTTTTGAAATTGACAAGCTTCAATTTCTCTTGTTTTTCGATTTGATTGCGAATTTACGTTGAAGGTTTTTTTTGGGTTAGATTATTGGGAGGTTTTGAAGGAAATTAAAGAAATATGTAAAAATTCGACGGCATTAGGATCCCAGTCTCTGAGGTACATGCAGGAGAATGCTGAGAATTTTGGTGGGAATTTCGGTATTGAGAAAAGGTTATCGTATTTTGATCATCGTGAGGATGGAGTTGAAATCCCGTGTGGATTCTTTAAACGCTTTCCAATAAGTAATTCAGGTTAGTTATATTGCATTGAAGAGTACAGATAAGCCTGCTCTGTTCTATTTTATTTGATGATTTCCGTCTCGTATCAATAAAGCCATAAACAGTAATGGCTCGTTTGGTAATGTGGGTAATATTAATTAACCATAAGAAGTAATTAATTTTTTGATTGCACGAAACAAAATTGTGTACCAAAAATGCCTTGATGCCTTCTCCAGATGTAGATTGGAATAAGTTATCATGTTTCTGTCCGATTACAGATCGAATTTCCATGGAAAAGTGCGACAGGCTGGTGGTCATCTCTGCTATATTCAATGATCACGACAAAATCCGGCAGCCAAAAGGCCTAGGATCCAAATCCCTGGATTATGTATGTTTCTTCTTGTTTGTTGATGACATAACTCTCAAGGGATTAGACTATCACAATATGATTTCAAGAAAATCCAAGGAAAACAAGATTGGCGTATGGAGAATTGTCAAAGTTTCCACGTCGTATTTGTACAAAAACGCAGCAATGAATGGAGAAATACCCAAATACTTAATTCATCGTCTTTTTCCAAACTCGAAATACAGTATATGGGTAGATGCCAAGCTCCAACTAGTGGTTGATCCACTTCTGTTGATACACTCCCTCGTTATCAAGGAGAAAGTGGATATGGCTGTATCAAAGCATCCATATTATGTTCATACCATGGAAGAAGCAATGGCAACTGCTAGATGGAAGAAATGGTGGGATGTTGACTCATTAAAGACGCAGATGGAGACGTACTGTGAGAATGGCTTGCAACCGTGGAGTCCAGAGAAGCCTTATCCCACAGGTAATACTTATTTTTACAATAAAGTAAGCAATACTTATTTTAACTTTGATTAACAAAAAAATTACTTATTTGAAAACACACTTATTTTTTATCGACTACTGTATACCAAAGCCGTAGAAGTCCCTAAAATTCGAGATGAAGTTTCTTGAAGCCAAAAGCAATGAGCTGTATAAATTGTCAGTAGTGTCGTAGTTTAGTACAAGATGGTATATCACAAGTATTGGACTGTTCAACATTATTATGTGGTTGCTTTGCTTTTGGGGTGTTCCTTTGGCCAAATATATAGTATAGTTTATAGAAGATTCTTGTCCCAATGAAAACCAAAAAAGTTCCTTGCAAGAAAGGTTGTTCCATAATTTATGATAAAATGAGAGAACAACTCAATTCTTTACTCCTTAATAAGCAACGTTGGTGTATACTATACATATTATTGAAAGGATCGTGACAACTAATGAAAATTTTATATTTATCATTTGGAGAGAAGCATAAAGTTAGCCGGTTTCTAGATTCTTGAGAACTTATAATGTGTTTAGTATATTGCAATAGACACTTTGGAACATGACTAAAGAAGAATCACTCGAAGATGTAACATCTAAACAACTTGATATGCATTGCATATGTGCCGAATATTGCTCTGATCTTGGGGGTATGACTAAAGAAGAAACATATTTAAATTGTTTATTTGATACTTTGTCAAGTATAATGAATGAAATAACTTTTTCGTATATTTGAAGATGTGGCGGACACTGCTTTAATCTTGCGGAAGCATGGCACAAGTACCAATCTCTTCTCGTGCCTTTTGTTCAACGAATTGGAAGCATTCAATCCAAGAGATCAATTGGGTTTTGCATTTGTGAGAGACCAAATGAACCCTAAATTGTATCTCAACATGTTTGAGGTTGAAGTGTTTGAACAAGTTGCGATAGAGTATAGACACAACCTTAAACAACGTGGGGCCAATGTGGGGCCCAAGACTCAAAGGGCCAGCTCGGATTTCTTTGTCAACGGTAGTTGTAGCAAATGTGACAGGTATCTTTTAAAAATGTGGGGTGAAACCCATGAATAATTTCTTATAACAAATAGTCCTAACAAACCAATCACAGAAAAAGCTGCAAAAGGCAGAACAGATGTTTATTGGAAAAGAGGGACCAATCATATGCACTCAGCTTTTCCATAAGCATCTGCCGACCAGCTTTGGAAGTTAGAATCGGGTCAACTTGGATTCGAATTCAAAGACTTGGCCCAAATGAGCAATTTTTTATTTATTATTTTTGTAGAAATATTTATTGGGTTTTCACAATTTTATTTCACCATTCAAGATTTGAGCATTTCTTAAGTTGCAGAGAAAATGGATTTTTCATCTGATATTTCGTTTCTGATCGGTTCAAGGAATCTTATAAAGTTTGTTCAAGAACTTTTTCTTAACAGGTTAATTATATCGACGGTCACTGAACTTTTACCAAACTTGTAATAAGATTAATTGAACTTAAATTGTCGGCAATCGGATCGCTAAATTTCAATTTAAAAGTTTTTAGGTTAATTCGATACTGCGATGTTAACAACGAAACATAAGTTGATGACAATGACATTAAAGCTGACGGCTAGGTGATGTCGTGGCTTTTTACGTGGACTTGTGTTAATTGTAGTAGCAATCACCACACTTTACTCTAAATGCAATTAGATCACTAATTGTGTTGGCTCAACTTGACTCATTGGACTTTTTATAGTAGCAAAACGTAGTGGTAAAATTAACTCTTTTTTGGGATACTCATAAGTTGTTATCCATTTTTAATTAATGTTTTGTAATACTAAAAAAATTGACATAAAATAAGTAGTAAAAGAGAGCATATAACAAAATAATATTGTTAAAATGAAGTACTTCAATTGATGTTAAATTGTTGGTTGACATAATTGTACTTGAGATAAAAGTTCTGTGATCACTATTATAATTTACACTAGTCCACATGGAAGACCGCTTTAGCATCCGTTCGTTTTACACATCGTTTGGCCCCCATTTTGGAGAATTTATAAATTTTGGAATAGTGATTGATGGAAAAATGTGTGGTTGAAAAATAATGAAAAGTTTTAGATTTGTATATAATATTATTTTATTTGGAGAATGTGGTTAAAATTAAGAAAGAAAAATTTTAGAAATTTTAATGGGGACCAAACAATCAACTTCTTTATATTGTCCAATGTTTCACTAACGGCATGACCAGTTGCCGTTCAATTAAAGTTCAGTGGTCTCTTCTTTATATTATTATGTTATCTGGCTTACCTAGTACGATTTATCTCTCCAGTGTGGTTTGTGGGTTATTGCACATGGAGCGAGATTTACCCAATGCACACTCACGAGTAGCGACTATGGGTTTATACGTAAAAAAAAAAAAATGTTCAGTGGTCGGTCCAATTGCTGGTAACTGAATTTCGTTGATCTAATTAATGGTGAGGTAAAAACTTAATGATCGTCAATGTAGTTACTCTCTTATTAACACTTTCAAACCAATCGTCTGTCTTTAACTTGTGAAAAAAATCATGAAGGGAAGTGTACATCACGAGACTTGTTATTTTATTTTCAAGTAGCTACTAGTAGTATAGTAATAAAAGTTGAAAGTGGGAATAAATAATTGATCAACTTAACCACCTAAATTGGTACTATTATTCACCCACATTGCATGTGACATAAATGTTCACCTTTGGAGTGGTTGAGAAAGGTACAAAGGTAGCCATTAGAAATAGACATTGGTAAGTGAAGTAGCAAGTATTCAATGTTACATAGCCCGAAACCATACAAGTTTTTGAAGCATGTGATTTCACATGATTTTACAAACAATTTGAACCCCCGACCCACAACTGCAGAGCAAAAAATTGTTCCATCTCATCGATGACCTTTATAAAAACTTGAATTTATGTTAAACTTGGACTTGTCAATATATGTATAAAAGTTTTGAATTCAGCTTCTATGTTTGTGAAAACAAAATATAACTTTAAGAAACAAAAAATATATAGTTATTTGGTGTACCTCGAGGCGATACTCGGCTCAGTCAAATATTTAATAGTCGTGTTGACCCAAAAAAAAATGCAATCGCCTTTTTTTTTCTTGCCTTATTTCTAGAGTTGTCAATCCGGATGGTCCAGGCCGGTCGGCCTGCCAACATACGAGCCCGGTAACGGCCCGCATGAAAAAAAAGTCTGCTTGCTACGGGTTCCAGGTCGGTTCCGGGTCGACCCACAATTTTGGACTACAACCCAGGCTTGCTCGTTGATCCATCCGGGTCGAGCCCATGCGGGTCACGGTCGCGGTTTGTTTCGGTTTGGCCCGTATGATTGTATAAATAAAATTATAAAAATTTTCATATTTATAGAAAAAAAATATTTTTTTTTTGTTAAATGTAAACTAAGAATTGAATAAAATGATAAATTCATATTTATACCAAGAAATGTTTACATAGAATTCAAATGTAATGTTACATGAATTATTTATAACTTTGCGAAGCTAAATTTAACTTAAAACAAATATTTTTTGTTAAATGTAAACTAAGAATTGAATAAAATGATAAATTCATATTCATATCAAAAAATGTTTGCATAGAATTCAAATTTAATGTTACATGAATTATTTATAACTTTGCAAAGTTAAATTTAACTTAAACAAATATTTTTTGTTAAATGTAAACTAAGAATTGAATAAAATGATAAATTCATATTTATACCAAAAAATGTTTACATAGAATTCAAATTTAATATTACATGAATTATTTATAACTTTGCAAAGTTAAATTTAATTTAAACAAATAACAACTAAATGCATTTCTAATTACTATTATCAAATATTTATAGTATAAGTATATCCCAACTAGGTTGGAACCTATTTTTACTATAATTTATAGTTTAAGTACACTCCAACTAGATTGACACCTACTTAAATATAATATTTAATTTTTTTTCACGGGCCGCGATAACAGCGGTCCGTGAAAGTGCAACCCGCGAAGCTCACGAGTAATACCTCCTTGACCCGTGAACCACCCACTCGGGTCACGGGTAGGCCACGGTCCCGGATCGATCCAGGCAGGTTTTTACCAGTCTGGTCGACCCGTCCCTCTTGACACCTCTACTTATTTCCCATTAAGCAATTTTCTTATGCCTCATCCTACAAGGTAGGCTGTGTAGTGGCTTGGTAAGTAAAGAGACCACACAGATGTCGACACTCCACTCAACCTCGCTCCCTCGGACATTCCTTCAAAGTGGTTGGCAAAATCTTCGGAGGTGATATCATTCTCTCTGAAATAGTACTTTTGAGGTGAGGTGTCATCTCCTGTTGCAGTCTATTTTCGATGTGGTCGGTATCTTTTATGAATGGCATCTTTCACCAATACCATATCGGCTAGAAGATACTATGCATAGATAATCTATATATCTAACATATTTAGCCTACAACAAATACACTCAGTCTACTTTTCTTGTTGCTTTTATGAAGTAGAGTGGCTGCTTTTTAGCTTTTGTTGACGACCACATACCTATGACTTCTTGAATTGATATCATTTGACTAGTGAGCCATCAAGATAAGGCCATGTATCAAACATCCAATGGACAACACTTCTTCTCTCTTGGTATAAAAGCTGATAGTTGTCTCCAAAAGGTGTGGTTACTCCAGCAATGAAATAGTAAGCATGATATTCACACAACCGCAAATCCAATATTCTCTCTTCAAACACGACACACATATTCTTGTCCATTATGTCCTTTTCATACCCAAATATATACCTCTTCTTCACTATTTGACTTGAACGTTGGAATGTCCCGAACCATCACACTCCATTGGAGCTACAGTCTCAAGCACTCTAACGTGGCTTTCCAAGTGTATAAGTAATACACATGGTGACGAGAAAGGCGTTGAAATCTGTGGCCAAGCGGCACCGCCAGATTTCAAGGTCGACAGATTAAAGTCTTTTGTGGGGAACCATAATTTAACCATAAGTTTATCCCGTGAGCGAAAAGCCTATCAGAAAACTTATCTTCTTTCTCTTTGAAAAATTGTTGTTCTTGAAAGAGAACAAGTTAAAAAGTTTTGAAGAAAAGCTCAAGAACATCTTCATTATCATCCCTTTGATCCTTGAAAAAGGAAGGCATTGTTTTTAAGGTGTTTGAAATAAAGTTTTGAAGGAAACTGTATTTTATTGCCCGTTGAAGAAAGGAAAGTTGTTTTTTTGAAAAGAGAGAGAGGAAAATCTTGAAGTATTCAGTCATTTGAATAAAAGGAACATCATATTCGAAGAAAAGCAGACATTTTGATATAAAAATATAAGTGGAAGTGAAGAACAAGATGTTAACCCCGCAAAGAGCGATGAGAGAATTCTCAAAATGGAGCCCTAGTAACCAACCACCATTCACGCAACTAGAGAGGTAGGAGAGTTGCTGCCCGCCTCACTATAGAGGTAGATGGCATGGCAACCAACATGAAAACTTAGCACAATAAAAGCCTCCATGCAATAGCTCTTCCTCCAAATGCAAGAAAAAACGGTTATGCAAATGCTCTCAAAGATGCATTTCCGAGATGCAATCACCTCGAAAACCTAAAGAGGTGTAGAGTTTAATCACGTGAGTGGTAGCCTTGAGTTACTTTATCTTTAAAGTCATCAATAAATGCCTTCCCTTCTTTAAAATTCTCAAAGAGAGGAAATAAATTGTCTTCGAAGTCTTGAAGGGCTACATTGACTAGACCCCCTCCTTTTCAAATCGAAGGCTAGAGAAGCCTTTCTATTGTACTTGGCCATTTTCGAAGAGACGCTTTGCTCCGTGCTTGTGCGAGAAGAGACACAATAAAAAAATTGTCAATCTATTATTTGAGCAAAGCACTTTTGTAGACGGAGATCCACTACCTTTATATGGGGAAGCTCGAATAGAGTTCTTCCAAATGTGATATGTATTCACATCCTTTATGTTCTCTATCAACATCCTTAAAAGGCTCCTCCGAGAACGACCTAAGCATTTTGCTCACAAGTCCACTGTTCACTAAAAATATATACCGCAAGTGCACGAGATCACGATCAAGTAGTAAAATGGATTTTTTGAGTCCGAGTCGATCCCTCAAAGTGTGTTTCTCCAATTACAAGAGAATTGATTCAATTTAACGATAAAGGCACATGCAGTTAAACTCTTTGAAATTCGAATTGAAAAGGAAATGGTTAACTTTAAACTAACAATTGTGAAAGTTGTAGGATTTTTAGATTTCAAATGGGTTGGAATTTACAACTTTACTTAACCTTTGTTTTATTAATATCTCAATAATAACGCGGAAATACAAATCACCAAAATACAATGTTAGATCTGATTCTCCAATTTTAGTTAATCACATCTCTCGAGTGAAATTAATCATAATCGATTAAGTTTATCCACAATATCTCTATGTTGATGAAAACATAACCAATTGCATTAAATGGTGGTGAAAATAACTTAAAGGATCACATAGGATTGTGAGTATATATCTATCACCTAAAATAACCTAGGGCATTAATTATATAGGTCTAGAAACACAACAATTTCTCAATAATTGCACAAATTACCTAACTCATTCATCTATTGGCCAAATAAATGAGGAAAATGCAACACAATAATTAATGCACAATGACAATGGTAATGTAAGCATCTATAAATAAATATATAGATATTAATAAAATTTAGGTTAAACTACATCATAAATTCCAACACAATAAATTAGCTCATTTTATTTATATGATAACAAAGGAAAATATATATATCCAATACATTACAAAAATGGAAGAAAATTTGAGAAAAATCAAATGTATAGATAAAACCTGATTTGAAGCTTTGCTTGATTTTTCCAAACACTTCTTCACCACTTTGATGTATTTCCCTTTTTATACTCCTGATTGCTCCAAAATCCCAACATAAAATGGAAGGAAGAAGTAGAGAAAATGAAAGAACAAAAAAAGAAAAAAAAAATGAAACTGCAGCGTCCAGCGGAAGCCCAGCAAGAAGAAAAAAAATATGTGGAAGGAGATATGCTGATTTTTAAACAAAACCTAGTGGAAAATTGCAGCCTTGGTCCCTATTTTTACAAAAAATAACTAAAATGGTCTTCAAGTTTCAAAAGTGAGCCTAACAACCAAAACAACACTCCAAGTCCTCCAACTTTCATCATGTACAATCTAGTCATCAAGATTTGACTTTCATTCCACATTTTGCCATCCATAAATTGCATCTCAAGGTCCTCAGATTTCGGCACTTGTACATCTTGGTCCCCAAAGTCATGTTTTGGTGCACTTTTGGTCCTATTTTCCTTCGTTTAGCTCATTTATCCACCAACTTAGAATTTTGGCCTACAAACACCATAATTACACAATTATGAATAGGAATCCATTCATTTTCTTCAATAAATAGCTCGTGAAAGTGCCTAATAAGTGTGTAAAAACACACTTATCAAATATCTCCAAACTTAAGCTCTTGCTCGTCTCGAGCAAGATTACTCTTAATACAATCATGCAATACATGTAAAGAACCAACAACATTAGATAGCCTATCAATATATTCAGGAGTCTAAAATTGTATAATCAATTCACACCTATGCTTTCGAATCATGCTACCAAAAACAATATGATCTTGTCCAATGTTTGACTGTGTTGTGTATGCATAGTCACATATAGTCATCATCTAAATTAGGAAACAACAATCAAGACGGAAAAAATTTCAAATTAGATCCAGCCCAACCCTTTGTGGTCAAATATTTAATTTCCCACTCGTGCATTTCACACCACAATATAGCAATTTCTCATTCTTTCCCTAAATGTAAAACTAAAGGTTGTATTCACTTCACTCTTTTCTTTTTCCACTCTAATTCGGTTGGGTCTAACTGGTAATCTCAACGTCTAGTCATGTAATGATTCTCCACTAATGAGTGCTTTCACATTCAAGCTTATACTAAGCAATTCAAACCGACTAGTTATCTAAGCCCAAAAATCGAAAACAATTGCACCAAATCACATTTTTTAATTAAAGCTCTTAATTGACCTCACACCCTTAAACTTTCTTTTTGACCCTTGTAGCGAGCTTTAAGTTGATAGCTCCCCGGTTGTTTAGACCAAAGGGTACCGAGTTTCGAGACACCCCAACGGACTTAATAACTCGAGTTAAAAAGGCTATGAAGTGAGGTCTAAGATTCAATAAGTGTAAAATCATTCTTTTAAGCACAACAAAACCAATGGGGCTTACCCTAGCATATGGCTATTACCTAGCTTATACTTGACAAAAGACACTCCACACAATTTTTTTTTCAACATGCATGGAATCAACACACTTTTAGATAATATCATTCACCGGCTCGACCATCCCCAAACTTATCTCACAATGTGAAAGAGAAGAGAATATATGATTGACAAGAATTTATGCACAACTCACAACCTAGTTTGACCAATTCAAAAATATTTCCATCAATCCAAAAATTTCCACATGTTGATAACCATTACTCAAGATTATTGTGCTCAAAGTAACTTAAGTTCTCACATGGACAATTAAATTTTTTTGAAAAATATTTAGGCACAAATAGCATATTTGGTCATGCATAGCTCATGAATCAATAACAAATTTAAACATCAAACAATCCTAAGCCGGCAAGGCTATCTAATATGTCAACACAAAATTTAAAATTCAAGTACAATCACCCCCAAACTTAAATCACACATTGTCCTCAATGTGTATAAGAACAATATAAAGTAAAGAAAGAGGGTTGATGACACTTTCCTGATTAAATGTTCGTTGAAGGATGTTTGCAATGAATTCTTGACTCATGACCTTGTAGATGATGTACTCCAGATTTGTTGAGATCCATGGGTGACTGGGAGTTGAGAAATTATGACTTACAAAAGGATGATATTAGTTCAAAAATGCAATAACAAGAGTATTAATCTCAAGTAATAACAACAAGTTATAAGGGTAAGAAAGTTTGGTCGTCTCCCAACAAGCGCTGGTTTATAGTCCTTAGCTCGACTATAAGACTACTTCACTCCAGATTGGCAAGAGGAACGGATGACTTCTCCTTCGAAAAATCATCTCCAAAGTATGGTTTCAACTGCTGCTCGTTAACCTTGAAGTTCCCCTTTTCTTCGTGATGAAGTTCAACCGCTCCATGTGAAATTTTTTAGCAATGACCATGAGCAGAGCTTTTCTGGAAACAATTAGAGTCTAGAATTGTAGAGAAGAACTTGTTGCCCAACAAAGAACTCCTGCTTCACAATGTGTTTTTCATGTCTTTTCTTTGTCTTTTCTTTGTAAATTCGGGCATTCTCATAAGAATCAAGGCAAAATTCATTCAATTGAAGCATTCTTTTCTCACCGGCCAATTTGAGATCAAAGTTCAAAGCTTTCATTGTTCAATAAACTCGATACCCGAGTTTAACCGAGAGGTGACAAGCTTTCCCAAATAAAAGCCGATAAGGAGACATGCCAATAGAGGTTTTGAAGACAGCGCGGTAAGTCCATAATGCATCATCCGATTTCTTGGATCAATCTTTTCTTGAGGTGCTCACTGTCAACTCAAGAATATTCTTCAATTCCCGATTCCAAATTTCAACTTGGCCACTAGTTTGGGGATGATAGGGTGTGGTCACACGATACTTTACTCCATATTTTATCAATAGTGAGTCGAAGAGACGATTACAAAAATATTTACCTCCATCACTAATGATGGCTCGGGGGGTCTCATAACGAGAAAATATTTTTCTTTAAAAAGTTTATTACCACCCGAGCATCATTAGTAGGTAAAGCTACAACTTCTACCCACTTTGACACAGTCGACTGCCACCAAAATGTATTGATTTGAGAATGATGAAGGAAAAGGCCCCATGAAATCAATACCCCACACGTCAAAAATTTCTACCTCCAATATAGAGTTCAACAGCATTTCATTTCGATTGGAGATATTACCACTATGTTGGCATATATCACATTTAGATACAATAGTGTGGGCCAATAGAAACCCGATTGAAGTACATTTGATGCGATTTTCACGTCACCAAAGTGACCACCATAGGGAGAGGAATGACATTGCTTAAGGATTTGCTCCATTTCATCTTTCGGCACACATCTCCGAATAATTTGATCCGAACCTTGTTTAAACAACAAAGGGTCTTCCCAAAAATAATGCTTGACGTTGGCGAAGAATCTTTTCCTTTGTTGGTAAGAAAGATCCAGGGGAGTGATGCCACTAGCAAGAAAATTCACATGGTCTGCATACCATAGTGTGTGAGTAACTTGTAGAAGATGCATGATTTGCAAGAGTTGTTCATCGGGAACACCTCATTTATTTCACCATCCACCACTTATTTGGTGTGCTCAAGTCGAGACAAATGATCGGCAACAACATTTTCGGTCCCCTTCTTATCATGGATTTCCAAATCAAACTCTCGTAGAAGAAGAACCCATCTAATCAATCGAGGCTTGGCATCTTTCTTTGCTAGTAAGTACTTGAGGGCAGAGTGGTAGGTGTAAATAATCACTTTTGACCTAATGAGGTAAGAGCGAAATTTATCAAATGAAAATACCACCGCAAGCATCTCCTCTCGGTAGAGCATAGTTCAATTGAGCATCAGTCAAGATCCAACTAGCGTAATAGATAACGTGCAAGATTTTATCTCACCTTTGCCCTAAAATTGCTCCAAAGGCATAATTGCTAGCGTCGCACATAAGCTCAAATGGAAGATTCCAATCTAGAGCTAGGAGTTGTGACGAGTTTCTCTTTAAGAGTGTTGAAAGCATGGAGACGCTCTTGGGAGAAAGTAAAAATGATTTTCTTCTCAAGTAAGGAGCAAAGTGATTTTGTGATCTTTGAGAAATCCTTGAGAAATCTCCTATAAAATTCGGCATGTCCCAAAAAACTTCTAATCCCTTTCACTGAGGTTGGTGGAGGTAATTTCTTTATTACTTGAATTTTTTCCTTGTCAACATATATCCCTTTAAGGGAAATCCGATGGCCAAGAACTATGCCTTTTTGGACCATGAAATGACATTTTTCCCAATTGAGCATTAAGTTAGTCTCTTTACATCTCTTTAGCACCATCTCCAAATTTCTCAAACATCCATCAAATGAGGCCCCAAACACCGAGAAATCATCCATAAAGATCTCAATACCTTTTTCCTGCATGTCGGAGAAGATAGCCATCATACACCATTGGAAAGTAGCGGGTGCATTGCAAAGACCAAAGAGAATCCTTCTATATGCAAATGTACCGTATGGGCATGTAAATGTAGTTTTCTCTTGATCCTATGGGGCTATTAGAATTTGATTATAGCCTAAATACCCATCTAAAAAGCAATAGTGAGAATACCCCACCACCCATTCAAGCATTTGATCAATGAAAGGAAAATGGAAGTGATCCTTTCTAGTAGGGTTGTTAAGCTTGCGGTAATTAATGCATACTGTCCAACCAGTCATGGGTCTGGTAGGTATAAGTTCATTATTCTCATTCTCCACCACCATGATACCTCCTTTCTTTGGCACCACTTGAACGGGACTCACCCATGGACTATCCGAGATTGGATAGATAATGCCCACATCAAGCCATTTTACGACCTCGGCTCTCACCACTTCTTTCATATTCGGATTTAATCGCCTTTGATACTCTACCGATGGCTTAAAATCATCCTCCATAAGGATTTTGTGCATGCATATTGAAGGGCTAATTTCTCGAATATGTGCAATCGTCCACCCGAAGGCCTCATTGTGTTCCCACAAGACCCAAAGTAACTTCTCTTCCTCCATCTCACTTAAGGAAGTAGAGATGATAACCGGAAGTGTGGATGAGTCTCCCAAATAGGCATACCTCAAGTGAGATGAAAAAGGCTTTAATACAAGTGCGGGGGCTTGTTGAAGAGATGGTAGTGGTGGTAAAGAGTTCTTTTCCAAATCCTCAAAATGTGGTGTCCTCTTGTAAGAGTGAAAAGGTATAGCCCTTAAATAATGTGACATGCGCTCAACTTCTGGGTCCCCATCTTTGATATTTGAAGAATGCACAAGGCATGTTTCAAGATGATCCTTAGAAAGCCCGTAAAAAGAGTCGGCGACCACATGATCAATAACATCCATTCAAAGACATGAATCGGATCCCGACGGGTACTTGATGGCTTTCAAGATGTTGAATGTGACTTGTTCATCCTATACTCTCAAAATGAGTTGCCCCTCTTGCATATCAATCAGAGCTCGATCAGTAGCAAGAAATGGTCGTCCTTAAATGATAGGGATATCATGATCCTACTCCATGTCAAGAATAATGAAATCAACAGGAAAGATGAACTAGTCCACTTTGGCCAACACATCCTCAATGATACCTCGAGGATATTTAATCGATTGATCTGTCAATTGTAATGATATGGTGGTGGCCTTAGCTTCTCACATTCCCAATTCCTAAAAATAGACGAGGGCATTAAATTAATGCTGGTCCCAAGATCGCACAAAGCTTTATTAAAATTTAAATCACCAATAGTGCATGAAATAGTAAAACTCTCAGGATCTTTGACTTTTGGTGATTGTTTGTTTTGAAGAATGGCGCTACACTCGTCTGTCAACATCACCATCTCATGTTCTTCGAGTTTCCTTTTGTTTGAAAAAATGTCTTTCATGAATTTGGCATACTCGGCATTTGAGTTAGCGCATCGGCAAATGGAATGTTTATGTGTAGCTTTTTAAACACCTCCAAAAATTTACCAAATTGAACATCCAATTTATGCTTTAAGAGTCTTTGTAGAAAGGAAATAGGAGGCACATAGGCCATGATTGGTGTTGGAGCCTTTGATGTTCATGGCTCCGGTTCATCTTCCTTACTTTCTTCATCAATTGCCTTCGGTTCTTGCATAACCTCATCTTCTTCAATTGGTACCTAGTTGGCTTGAGCCTTTGGGCATATTACCGTTATTTCGGGCAATTGAACCCCACTTCTAGTAGTAATGCATTGCACATTCTCTTTTGGGTTTGTTTCGGTGTTACTAGACAATGTCCCTTGTTGCCTTTTGGAGAGAAGCTTGGCAATTTGTCCCACTTGATGTTCCAAGTTTTTCAAAGAGGCATCATTACATTCTTGATATTACAATTGATGGTTCACCAACTTAGTAATAGCCTCTTCCCAACCTTTTTTCTTCTCTTGTGGCCTCAGATTTAGCACATTTTGATTGTTCCCATAAGAAAGGTTTGGGTGATTTCGCCAACTGGGGTAATAAGTTTGAGAGTAAGGATTGTACCCTTGGCGTTGGAAGTTTTGAGCGTATGCCACTTGCTCGGTGGATACCGAACTACCGCTATCAATGGACAACTTGGAGTTAGGTGATTTGCTCCACAATTATCACAAATAGGCGGAGATTGTATCATATGAGTAGAATGAGAGCCAGATATAGATGTAGAAAGCCCTTCTACCTTTCTTGCCAGAAAGTCAATCTTAGCTAAAACTAGAGAATATGCTTCACTCTCACGAGGTTCACTAACTCCCATTTGCACATGTCTATCCGGCCACATAGCACTTTGTCCACTCATGACTTCAAATAATTCACATGCTTCCCAGATGCTTTTATTTTGGATTGACCCATTTGAAGATGAATCCACATTTGAATGGTAAGAGGGAGTCAAAACAGCATAGAAATATTGGACTTGTTGTGCTATAGTAATCCCATGATTTGGGTACTTTCTGAGTATGTCTTTAAACCTCTCCCAAGCCTTATGAAAGCTTTTCGTGTCAAGCTATTGGAAGGTGGTTATATCGTGTTTGAGATTTGCCATACGAGCGGGTGAAAAGAACTTGGTTGTGAATTTTTGGACTAATTCCGCCCAACCTGTGATACTCCCCGACGGTAAAGTGTCAAGCTACTCTCTTGCCTTATCTTTTAAAGTGTGTACAAATAATCTCATTCGGATAGCCTCCACATTCACACCCTCATAATTAAAGTTGCTAACAATTTCCATGAACCGCACAATGGAGCATGTGGATTTTCATCGATTCTCTCATAGAAAGTTATGGTGTTAGAGAAAAGATTAATAATATGTGGCCGAAGCTGGAAGTTTGGATGCTCATAAGAAGGATAGATGATACCCGATTGATTTTCCACCACATGACGATTCAAGAAATCTCGAAACAACATGTCTTCCTCATTTACCACAGGATTTTGGATTCTACCCGCTTGATTATTGAAGCCCGGAGGAACACCATCCCTAAGAACATGTTCGGGGTTGAACATTAGGGTCAACATTACCTCCTTGTAGTTCCATCTCAAGTTGTTGCCTTCTTACTTCTTGTTGTTCCCTTGACCTTCTTCGAAAGTCTCTTCAATTTTCGGATCAAATTCGACAAGATTGAGACTTCGCGATCGATTCATACACAATCAAAGACTTAGGAAAACAACAAATTAGAATTCAACCTCACAATAGAAACTAAATGCATAAAATAAAAATAAAAATCATTAAAATGAATAACAACTAAACTAGTAATTAGATTAAAACACTCACCAGAAATGGCATCAAAAACTTGTTCGCTAAAAATATATACCGCAAGTGCACGGGGTCGCCATCAAGTAGTAAAATGGGCTTTTTGAGTCCAAATCAATCCCTTGAAGAGTGTTTCTCCAATTACAAGAGAATTGATTCAATTTTACGATAAAGACACACACAGTTAAACTCTTTGAAATTCGAATTGAAAAGGAAATGATTAACTTTAAACTAACAATTGCGAAAGTTGTAGGATTTTTAGATTTCAAATGAGTTGGGATTTTCGACTTCACTTAACCTTTGTTTCATTAATATCTCAACAATAACGCGGAAATGTAAATCACCAAAATACAATGTTAGACCCAATTCTCCAATTTTAGTTAATCACCTCTCTCGAGTAAAATTAACCATAATCGATTAAGTTTATCCACAATATCTCTATGTTGATAAAAACCTAACCAATTGCATTAAATGGTGGTGAAAATAACTCAAAGGAACACCTAGGGTTAGGAGTATATATGTATCACCTAAAATAACCTAGGGCATTAATTATCTAGGTCTAGAAAGCACAACAATTTCTCAATAATTGCTCAAATCACCTAACCCATTCATCTATTGGCCAAATAAATGAGGGAAATGCAACACAATAATTAATGCACAATGACAATGGTAATGTAAGCATTTATAAATAAATATATAGATATTAATAAAATTTAGGTTAAATTACATCATAAATTCCAACACAATAAATTAGCTCATTTTATATATATGATAACAAAGGAAAATATATATCCAATACATTACAAATATGGGAGAAAAATTGAGAAAAATCAAATGTATAGATAAAACCCGATTTGAAGCTTTGCTTGATTTTTCCAAACACTTCTTCGCCACTTTGATGTATTTCCCTTTTTATGCTCTTGATTGCTCCAAAATCCCAACATAAAATGAAAGGAAGAAGAAGAAGAAGAAGAGAAAATGAAAGAACAAAAAAAGAAAGAAAAAAATGAAACTTGCAGCGTCTAGCAGAAGCCTAGCAAGAAGGAAAAAAAAAAAATCTGTGGAAGGAGATATTCTGATTTTTAAACAAAACCTAGTGAAAATTGCAGCCTTGGTCCCTGGTTTTACAAAAAATAATTAAAATGGTCTTCAAGTTTCAAAAGTGAGCCTAACAAAAAAAAAAAAAAACTTCAAGTCCTCCAACTTTCATCATGTACAATCTAGTCATCAAGATTTGACTTTCATTCCACATTTTACCATCCATAAATTGCATCCCAAGGTCTTCAAATTTCAACACTTTTATATCTTGGTCCCCAAAGTCATGTTTTGGTGCACTTTTGGTCCTATTTTCCTTCGTTTAGCTCATTTATCCATCAACTTAGAATTTTGGCCTACAAACACCATAATTACACAATTATGAATAGGAATATATTTATTTTCTTCAATAAATAGCTCGTGAAAGTTCCTAACAAGTGTGTAAAAATACACTTATCATCCACCATTAGTAAATTTGTGATCGAATCCTTTCAAACCATTTACAATATCGGTAAAATGAGTAATCATATCAATAATAGATTCATCTTGTTTTATAAAGAAATTTTCAAATTCCTTGACTAACATATTAATTTTTGTTTCTTTAACTTTACTAGTGCCAACATGAGTAACTTCTAGTGCATGCCAAATATCATATGCCGATTCACAAATGCTAATGCGGTTAAATTCATTTCTATCTAAAGCACAATATAGTAAATTCTTGGCTTTAGCATTTAAGGATAATTTTCTTTTGTCTTCATCACCATACTCTTCTCTAAGTTTGGGGATAGTTTGATCGGGTTTACCATCTATCTTAATGGTCTTGGTAGGATTATAAGGATTGTATTCAACAACTTCCCAAATGTTGTAAGCAATTGATTGAATGTAAATCATCATCCTAGCCTTCCAATAATTATAGTGTGTGTCATCAAAGAAGGAAGGTTGATTTGTGGAATGCCCCTCATCATTTTGAAACATTGGGTTAGCTATTACTCAAGATTTTGAAATCTTTGAAAATGAGTACATTGCTCTGATAACAATTGAAAGCTCAAGGGTAGCTAACCAAGAGGGGGTGAATTGATTTTTAAAACTTTTTCGAAAAATTAATCTAAGCTCCAGCAAGTAAAGACTAAATAGATTGATTCAAATAATAAGCACGAATGTAAAGGCGATAAGTAAAAAGGGATAGAGAGCGCAAACGATATAATTATAGAGGTTCAATCAAATGCAATGATCTACGTCCTCCGTTATCAAGCTTTCCGGCACGAGCAAGGCCAATTTCATTATGTTGATTGACTTGTGGTGCAATCTAGCCCTTTACAAAGCTTTCGTTGACTTTCAAGCAAGGAGCACCGATCCTTTTTACAACGTTGATTTTTCCAGGACCTCAACACGACCAACAACTCAAATGAATTTACAAATGAAATATTCTCTTCTTAATGAATGATAAATTCAAAGTTAAGTACAAGAAGAGAAGTAGGCTAACACTTTGATAGATAACAATGAATGAAGCTCAAGAGTTAGATTTAAAAAACTTTGATGAATGAAATGATTTTCAAAGTTGAGATCAATCAAACGTTTTTCAAAGTAAGAATTATTTGATAATAATAAAGAAGATGAGAAATCAATGCAATTTTAGCTCTCAAGAATCTCAAATGAATGCTCTAAAAAGGTTGTGATAAATGAGAAGTGAATTGGTATTTATAGAGGTGGAAAATGCCAAATTTTCTGTCAAACCGGATGACTGGTCCGGTCGATCGTCTATTTTCAGATGACCAATATTACTGTTTGTATAGGAAAAATCAAAAGTTAGAATTGTGAAATTTTGGACCGTCGGAGAATTCTGGTCGACCGCCAGTTTGGCCGTCGACCGTTAAGTCGGCCGGTCGACCTCTCCCCGACAGTTCGACGGTCCTCATTTTGATGTCGTTTGTTCTATTTTGAGAGTTTTGAGAATTATGATCTTTTGGAGAACATTTTCACTAACGTTTCACAATAAAAATATTTTGGAAGTCCAAACATTACTTTTTAAGAATCATTTTTCACTTGATCAAATCATCGTATTCGAATCGCTTTTAATGCACCAATTGTTTTTAGTGCATGGAATGGTTTTGAGCTATTATCATTCATACCATATATCAAGGTGTTAGTACCTTTACATTTTTTGCTAAGAAAATAAGTATTTGATCTTACTCCAAAGTTTGGCTCTTGATTTATTGAATGTGACTTCGACCTTGACTTTCTTCGAGAGTTCGTTTTGTGATGATAGTTTTTGCTCTTTTGACGGCCATTGATCAATATTCTTTTGTGCACGTTGAAAGGCTATAATCACTTGAATTCAACTTGTTAGTAAATAAGACAAACTTGTTTGTTATTATCAAAACTTTGAGATTTCATATTAACCATAGGTCAACAATTTTTTCTTTTTTATTATGACAAATAAGATGATTTGTGAGATAATATTGAACAAATGGTAAAGAATATAAATCCTAAATTTTGCATGTGATTCATATATTCCCCCTATCTCTTATAAACCAATAATCGAACGCTTTACAACATATGTTTATGAAGGCATATCATCATATAAGCATATCATCATGTGATCCATATATTCCCCCTATCTTTTATAAACCAATCATCGAACCCTTTAAAACATATATTTATGAAGCCAATCTCAAGCATATCATCATATCATAAGCTTTATATCAACATCAAGCATATCATCATATTATATTTTTTCCCCTTTTGTCATAAGCAAAAAATATGGCATTTAAGAATAAAACACAATATAGGGTACGACATAAATATGTTAGAGCATAGGCTAACGAAAAGTAACAATACCAAGAAAACAGATCGACATAAGCTTTCAAGTACATATGCATAGAATGTATCTAAGAATCCGGAGAAGGCGGAGGTGAAAGAGTGCATCGAACCGAGCATAAAAGACGTTTTGTTGAGCTTGCGTCGCCTCTTGTTGAGTGGAGTAGTGAGTGTAGAAGGCATCTTGATGGGCTTGCATCGTCGCTTGTTGAGCTTATATGTCATCTTGTTGAACTTGTAAACGGTGCAGCATCCCACCAAGCCCATCGATGGAGGATGTGAGGGAGTCGATGCGACTGTTGAAGATATTGTAGTGGTCCTCGGGAAAAGTAAAACCTTTGGAAGGTGGTGGAGCACTCAATCCCCGGAATGTTATGAGGAGGAATAGGAATATGTGGGACGTCGTCATCATGATCGTCCTTGACTTTTTCGAGAGATAGAGTTGAGGTTCCAGAGTCCGGGTTAAAACCTTTAGTACGGGCTACCTATTGTCCATGTTCCTTAACAATTTTCATATGCTTAAGAGTGTGAATGTTGATAAAGTCGGTGGGATGGAGTGACTCAAAGAACTCATTTTTTAAAGGAATTTCAAAATATTTAAAAATCTTGGTGAGAAGCATGTCGTAGGGTAAAGCTTTGATGTGAGTGGCAGAGTGGACCAGTTTCATGTGACTGATGGCGATCGTTGGAAAATCCAATTTTCGTCTGACCAAAAATGAATCAAGAAAGAATAGGTTGAAGTGAGTAACTTCATCAAGATGACCTTTCCTAGGGAGAATAATGTGGGCAATGATAATATGCAAGACTTTACAAGGTAAGTTTAGTTGGTTTAAATTGAGTTTGATCGGATGTTCAAAGTTTTTGCTGGTAACTCTACGACATACAATTATAGGATTGTAGTTGTCACGATGTAGGTGAGCCATATGACAAAAAATTTGGTTTGGATATTCTTCTAATTCAAAAAAAGAACGCATAAGAGATTTAGGAATGGTAAAATGTTTTCCTTTTAAAAAACAAGAAATGCTACCCGTATGAGGAATATATACCATATTTTTGTAAAATTCTCACGAGTTTAGGATATGCATATTCATCCATAGAGGCAATAGAGACCCAACCCAAACCTAAGAAAAATTCCTCAATATGAAATTAAGGTGCTTGAAGAGAAAGAACTACAAAATCTACATTTTTACCTATAAGAATAGGGGATTTTTCAGAGTGATTTTTCGGCTCCTCGAGCTCATCTTCCAATGAAGAAGAAGTTGGCATCCTCTCCCTCCTTGGTTTCTTGCTTGGAATCTTGACCCGTGGCATGATGGAGAATGAAAGATTTTCACTAGAGGATGGTCAATCGGAGAAGTGAGAAAAACTAAAATTGTAGTGGAAGAAAAATGGGGGTATTGAGATTTAGGAGGAGAAGAAGTAATGGGTTTTTGAAATCTTAAATAGATCTTGAGGATTGATGGAAGATCCAAGGAGATTGAAGGTGGGTCTATGCAGAGGAAAATGAAGAGATAGATAGAATAGAGAAAAAAGTGGGGAAGATGTTAATAATGCCAATGGTCCAGTCGACCGTTAGGCAAGTCTGGTCAACCGGACCATCCCCCAATTTTTTTTTTTTTGCTTTTTCGGTCGCCCTTGTCCAGACCTTTTTTTTGACATTCTAGTATGATGAACATGAATTGACATGTAAGGACATTTTATTTTAATCATGTATTTCAAATTCATTTGTAATGCCTAAACCTCTTCTAATGAGAGTAAAACGGTCGTGTGCGAGAGGTTTGGTGAAAATGTCGGCCATTGGTTTTCGATGTCAATAAATTCCAGCGTGATGTCGCCCTTTTGAACATGATCTCTAAAAAATGATTTCTAATTTCAATATGCTTAGTTCGAGAGTGTAAATGAGATTTTTGGACAAGTTGATGGCACTAGTGTAATCACAAATAATAAGAACATGATCGTAAGATAAATGATAATCATTAAGAGTTTGATTCATCCATAGCATTGTGCACAACAACTTCCGGGCGAGATATATTCGGCTTCGGCTGTAGATAATGTCACAAAGTTTTGTTTCTTACTAAACCATGATAGTGTGAAACCTAGAAAGTGACATGCCCCACTAGTGTTTTTTTGATCAACTTGGCATCTAACCCAATCGGCATCCGAATAACCAAGTAGGTCAATGTGTGGATACCAAAATCCTAAGGTTCAAGTCCCACTAAGATATCTAAAAATTCTTTTTTCTCAACAAAAACTTCTTCTTGAATAAAACTGTTTAGAAATGTACTTTTAACATCTATTTGATAAAGAGTGAAATTTTTATGGCAAGCAAAAGTAAGAAACATGCGAATGGATTCTAATCTAGCAACATGTGCAAAGGTTTCCTCATAATCGATGCCTTCTTCTTGATTGTAACCTTGGGCACCAATCTAGCCTTGTTATGCACAATTATCCCATTTACATCCCGTTTATTTCTAAAAACCCATTTTGTACCAATTACGGTTTGATTATTTGGTCTAGCAACTAAATCACATACATGATTTCTTTCAAATTGATTTAGTTCTTCTTGCATTGCTAGTATCCAAAATTTATCAAACTTGGCTTCTTAAAAAATTTTAGGTTCAATTTGAGAAATGAATGCATAACTACCAAGATGATTTCTAAGAGAGGTTCTAATGGTGATACATTTGGATGGATCGCCTATTATTAATTCCTTTGGATGAGGTGGAATAAACTTCCATTCCTTTGGTAGCGGGGGCCTCGGTTGATTTTTCCTCACTTTCTTGAACGTTGGGCTCCTTTGTTTCTTCATTAGGCATTCCCTTATTTTGGTCTTGAATGTTCATTTGTTCAAATGAAGCTTCCAAACCTATACCATCATCAATACATTTCTCACGATCAAGTGAGTTAAACTCATCAAATGTAACATGCATGGATTCTTCAACGACTAGAGTTCTTTTGTTAAAACTCTATAAGCTTTGTTAGTCGATGAATATCCTAGAAAAATACCAATATCGGATTTTAAGTTGAACTTTCCCAAATTTTCTTATCTATTCAAAACGAGACATTTGCAACCGAAAACTTTAAAGTAACTAATATTGGGAATTCTATTTTTCCAAACCTCATAAGGAGTTTGAGTTTTATTACAACTAACCAAAACTCTATTTATAATGTAGCAAGTGGTATTAACAGCTTCGGCCCAAAAATATTTTGGTAAATTATTTTCGTTAAGCATGGTTCTAGCCATTTCTTGCAATGTACGATTTTTCTTTTCTACTACACCATTTTGTTGAGGAGTTCTAGGAGCCAAGAAATTATGTTCATATCCATTTTCATTGCGAAAATTATCAAAAGCAATATTATCAAATTCTCCACCACGGTCACTTCTAATAGTTGTAATGGTATAACCTATTTCGTTTTGGACTTTCTTACAAAAATGCTTAAAAGCTTTTAAAACTTCTTCTTTTAACTCAAAAATGTGACTCAAGTAAATCTAGAAAAATCGTCAACAATTACAAAGGCATGATGTTTACCACCCAAGCTAACGATTCTAGATGATCAAGAAAGATCCATGTGAAGAAGTTGTAATGATTTTGTAGTTGAAGTATATGCTTTAGGTTTAAAAAGAACTTTTCACTTGTTTTCCAAATTGACAAGCGTCACAAACTCTGTCTTTATCAAATTTTAAGTTTGGCAAACCTTTGATGAAACAATTTTTGGAAATTTTTTAGAAAAAGTCAATGCTAACATGATATAATCTCCCATACCGCAACCAAGTATTTTCTTTCAAACTTAAAAGACATTTTTCATAATTTTCAAATCTGATATTATGATTTAAACATCTTAACTACACCTATAAATATCACATCTTTTGATGTAGCATCATTAATAAGGCATTTGGAATAATCGAATTTAATATTGTAACATTTATCACATAATTGACTAATGCTAAGCAACTTATGTTTTAGGTTATCTACTAATAACATTTTTTCAATTGTAGGGGAGGAATGATTTTTGATATCTCCGATTCCGATAGTTTTTCCTTTCGGATTATCTCCGTATGTCACATGACCTCCATCCTTTTCTTTGAAGTTTGATAGTAGTGTTCTATCTCCGATCATGCGTTTTGAGCATCCACTATCCAAGAACCACTTATTCTTCATCTTCATTGATACCTATAAAATAAAATTTAATTCTTGATCTTTGGTACTCATACAAATTTGAGTCCTTCGTAGTTAGTTTTAGTGGATTCTTGAATACACTTGTTCTTTCTTTCAAAGTATAATTTTTCTTGGTTAAACAATTATAAGCAATGTGTCCTTCCTTGTTCAAAAAACTACATGTAACCTTTGAGGAGAAAATATTTGAAGTTTTAACAAATATATTTTCTAAATATTTTTGTTTCAAAAATGGTTTGTACCCAAGTCCTCCCTTATTAGAAACACATTTTTTATTTCCAATCATTAAGTCAAAATTCTTTTTCCCCTAAGTAAATTTATAAATAATTTTTATCAAATCCTCAATTTCTTCAGAGAAGCATTTTCTTTGATCAATGAAAAACTTTCCTTTTGATCTTTCGAAATTTTCTTTATTTCATTTTTCGACAAAGTATTTTCCTTTTTAAGAATAGAGTGACTTGAGGCAAGCTTTTCAAATTCTTCAAGTATTTCATCATATAAGGTAGATAATTCTTCATATGAATATTTTTCAGTAGATGTTAGCTCATCATTGATTGCTACGTGTTGGTTATTTCTTCTTGGCTATTGTTTCCATCATCATTGTCGTCGCTTTCATCCCAAATAGCTTGAAATGCATTTTTCTTGATGTTCTTTTTTTTGTTCGGGCACTCGATTCTTTTGTGACCGGGTTTGTCACAATCATAACAAAATGATTTTCTTGCTTCTTTCTTCACTCTTTTCTTCATTCTTTTGAAATCTTCAATTGTTTCTAAAACTTCTCCATTTTATGACAAGAAGGATCAAGTCATCGAACTCTTCATCACCTATGTTACTATTTGTTTTTCCTTTATCAAGTGCCAATTTTAGAGAAATTTGGCGAGTAGGAGCCTCCTTTGATTTCTCTTTACTCTTCCTTGTCTTTTCCTTGATTTCGGCATTGTTAAGTTCGTAGGTCATCAAGGTTCCATAGAGTTCTTCCAAACGATATGTATTCACATCCTTGGTGTTCTTTATCAACATCCTTAAAGAGCTTTATTCCTCTGAGAGCGACCTAACTATTTTACTCACAAGTCCACCATTAGTAAATTTGTGATCAAACCCTTTCAAACTATTTACAATATCAGTAAAACGAGTAATCATATCAACAATAGATTCATCTTGTTTCATAAAGAAATTCTCAAATTCCTTGACTAACATATTAATCTTTGTTTTTTAACTTTACTAGTGCCAACATGAGTAACTTCCAGTGCATGACAAATATCATATGCCGATTCACAAGTGCTAATGCGGTTAAATTCATTTTTATCTAAAGCACAATATAGTAAATTCTTGGCTTTAGCATTTAAAAATAATTTTCTTTTGTCTTCATCACCGGATATTTGTGGACCTTTACCTACTCCTTGTCTAAATGGTCAGATATTTTATCTCATTCATACATGATCATTCAAGATATATATATATATATATATCTCTATCTTCTAAATCATAAGGATGAGGTACTAGATACTTTCAAGATTTATAAATCAAAAGTAGAGAAATAAAAGGAAACAAAAATTAAAATTATAAGGTCAGACAGGTGTGGAGAATATTATGAACGATACATAGAAAGATGACAAATGGCAGGTTCGTTTGCTACGTTTTTAGCAGAACAAGGTACTGTAGCACAATATATGATGCCAGGCACACCTCAATAAAATAGGTGTTTGATGGATATGGTTAGGAATATGATGATCAATTCAAGTCTTTCTTTGCATTTATGGAGTGAAGCCTTAAAAACTGTCGTGTATATCTTAAACAGAGTTTTATCTAAAACAGTTCTTAAAACAACATTTGAAATTTGGAATGGATAGAAACCTATTTTAAGACACATAAACACCTGGGGTTGTCCAATTGAAGTGCGGGTTTACAATCCTCATATAAAGAAATTGGACCCGGGGACAGTTAGTGAAATTTTCATAGGTTGTCTAGTGATTTTCGAGGGCTATAAATTTTATTGTCCTTCGCACACTCCAAGGAATGTAGAATCTAGTAATGCAAAATTTCTAGAGAATCATGAAGTGAGTGTGAGGGAGTTCCCTAGAAATATTGATTTTTAGGAAATGAAATAACCTGTTGGGTTATCTTCCAATCCAAACATATTGATTCATTTTGAAAGAAAGAACTTAATTAAAACTGGAAGTGAACCAACTCAAGAACAACTGTTACTGCATGAGGAAAATGCAGAACAAGAATCCCTACTCGATGCTGAAACTATTACTACTCAAAATATGTAAAATCAAAATGAGATAGTAGGTACAAAGAGATCCTCAATAATAAAGAAACTAGCAATTTCTAGCAATTATGTTGTATATCTTCAAGAGTTCGATATATGTGTTGGATTTGACAATGATCATAACTTGTTTTCACAAGCCGTTAAAGGGGAAAACTCAAGTTTTTGGTATGATGTCATGAAGGAAAAAATAGAATCTATGGCTAAAAACCAAATTTGAAAAACTATGTATGAGCCTAGATCGTATAAAGAGGCTGCTAAGTGTTTGAATTGCGTAAAGCTATGGAGACTGAGTATCAGGCATTCGTTTCAAACAACACTTGGACTATCACACATTTCCCTGTACATAAAAGGCATGTGGCTTGGAAATGGGTTTTCAAAGTTAAACTAAATTCTGATGGAACTGAGGAGGGGAAGAGTAAGCCACACTTTTTGTAAAAGGACTCACACAATAAGCTGGACTTGATTATGAAGAAACCTTCTCCCCTGTGGCTAAGCTGGTAACTGCGAAGACTTTGTTAGCTATTGCTTCTCATAGATGCTGGCATCTCTATTAATTAGACATCAACAACGCTTTCCTCCATGGTAAACTTGATGAGGATGTTTATATATGGATACCTAAGGGGTAGAAGCAGCAGGGGGAGTGTGGGGAACAACTGGTATGCAGGTTGAATAAGTCCATTTATGGACTCAAATAGGCGTCTAGGCAGTGGAACACTAAACTCACTTCATACATTATTTCACAGGGATTTAAATAGTCAAAATCCGACAATTCTTTGTTTAGAAAACAAGAAAAATGATCATTCACTGCTTTGCTCATATATGTAGATGATACTATCATAGGAGGAAATGACTTATCATTCATTGAGAAATTCAAGAAAAAATTGAATGACCAATTCAGATTAAAATATTTGGGGGTTCTGAAGTATTTTCTGGGACTTGAGATAGCCAGAAGATCAAGAGGGATATATGTGAATCAAAGGAAATATGCCTTAGACGTGTTAACAGATGAAGGATACCTTGGTGCCAAGCCTGCAAAGTTTCCTTTGCCACATAATTTGAAGCTAAGCAAGGACCAAGGAGAACTGGTTGAAGATGCTAGTGCATATAGGAGATTGATAGGAAGAATCCTATACTTGACTATAACTATACCAGAATTATTGTATGCCGTATAAGTACTTAGTCAATTTCTTCAATCACCAAGGTAACCACATCTGGAAGCTGCTCATCATGTACTAAGGTATCTAAAGGCTACACCAACACCAGGACTACTGTTCGAAAGCAAATCATACCTGGTTCTTAAGGGCTTTTGTGATGCTGATTGGGCAGCCTACACAGATAACAGAAGATCATTCACTGGTTACTGCATTTTTTTAGGAAATTCATTGGTGTCATGGAGATCAAAGAAGCAGCATAATGTTTCTAGATCCTCAGCAGAAGCAGAAAACAGGTCCATGGCTGCAGCTGTTTGTGAATTAAGCAGGTTGAAAAGTATTCATGTAGATCTTAATATCAAACATGATATAACAGCTCTGTTATTATGTGACAGTCAATCGGCTATCCATATTGACAGCAACCCGATTTTCCATAAAAGAACCAAACATATAGAGATTGATTGCCACCTTGTGAGAGATAAGGTTCAAGCTGGAGAGGTTTAAATGCTACATGTTAACTCTCAAGATCAGCTAGCAAATATATTAACAAAACCGTTAGGATGAATTCGATTTAAGCAGTTGGTTATCAAGATGAGAGTTTTGAATATATATCTCTCATCTTGAGGGGGAGTATTGGAGAATTTGTAAATTGTAGGAGGCTATTTTAGTCATTTTCTATATATATTGTACAATACCTTCCATTTTCATTCAATTTGGGAATTAACAGATTTTCTCACCATTTTATCTTCTTCTCCATCTCTCTCTCTTTCAATATTCACACATTTCATGGTAAAATTACTAGTTCACTAGTTTATTTTCTTGTATATCTATTTCTTGCGTTATGAAGTGTTAATTTTAGCTTGCCACTCTATCTTTTGAATTATATAAAGTCTTCTTTTTAATATAAAAGTGTTAATTATTTAAATTTTGCTATACTTGTGAAAAAATGATTATATTGAAGGGTCTCATAATAATTAGTCGCATAAGGCCTCTAAATTCTCAGGGTCGACCTTGGGCATCAACTTTCTTCTCGGGATACTATCAGGACCAGTTGTTCAACCTTACCATCTTTTGTTAGTAGATATGTCTGAAATGTTTAAAGGATATTACCTTTCCTCAAACCTCCTTCCTTCAACACCTTTCACCCTTTCACAGGAAAACTTATCGAAATCCTGTGTCATGTTTGTGGAAGAGTTTTTGGAAAAGGAAAATAAATAATAAAGAGATAAAAGTTCAAGAAGCAACAAAAATGGAGTTTTTCTTCTAGAGAGTGGTGGACAGAATGTTGTTTTTTCTTGTCATACATTCTCTCAAACAACCTACAATTTTTTGGAAGCAAACAAGGTTAATAATTGAGATTTTCCTTCCTCTTATAAGTAAAGGGCTTCACCCATGACCATAGGATTAAAGCTCATTTTATCCCGGCCATTCACGTGTCTTCAATTTTGGGCCACTGAAATAAATGGTGACTTTTTGAATTTTTAATTAGAGGAGGAGATTCAACCTTGTAACAAACGTGAGCATGGAGACATGTCGCTTTGAACATGCACAGATTTACCATGGTTGTTACATATTATTCAGTAACAGTCATGGTTTCATGTGCTTTGAAAACATGTAATCCAACTCCAACATTAGCCAGGCATGCTAGAATTAAATAAGATATTCGCTCCATTTTATATTGGTACATACCCAATTAATATCTCTACCTATAAAATGCATGTACCCATGACATCATTAGCATGAGACTTTCAAATTTTGTATATTGAAGCAACGTGTACTCACCCCTTCTTAAGTGAAACAACTTTAGCAAAGGAGCTTCCTCCCTGAAAAATGCACTCACATCTTCTCAAGTTAAACCACTTCGGTAAAAGAGATTTCTCCCTATAAAAAATGGGACTTTACCTCCCTAATAGAGCGGATGACACTTGAGAGCTTTAACCCTGTAAAATGGGAAGGCACATATCTGTTCACGAAAATATGTTTTGGATGTAAATCACCTCAAGTGCACGGTTCGTTGACAAGTAATAAAATGAAAATCCTAAAATTTCAAGTATCGTTCCCACAAGGATTGATTTAACTTGATTTTTATTATCGCGACCTTAAACGAATCTATTAAATTTGAGATGAGTTTTTCAATTTCTATTATTAAACTAAAACTAGCAAGTAAATTAAACTAAAATAACGGCTTAAATGAAAAAATGACGTTTCAATGCAAATGATTTGAATGAATTTAATGTATGAAAAAACGCACTAGGATCCCGAATCACCAAGCAAAGTTCCCTTTTAACCTATATTTCACAATTTGATAATACGATGAATTGGTTAAAGAATTAATGTTTCTAACTTATCCAACAATCTCTTTTGAGTAGAATTGAACATATTCTAGTATACCATTTGACTATATTTCTATGACAAATGCAATATACAAGAATGCATGACATTTTGTAAACACTTAAAGATTCACATAAAGTATAGCGGTGTATTTCTATCCCTATGAACCCTACGATGATTTATACATTGTTGAGTTCATTTCCTTTCTTTCAAATACATAAAATAAACCACCCAAATTTATACAACTATTGCGCATATATTTATAGAGGCAAGAAAATGTATATAAATCATTCAACATCCATCAATCGTGTTTGAATATCAATTTGCAAAATAGAAAATTAAAAGATCACATAGCGAGGTTCATCGTTCACCTAATATATTGAAAATCTAGCCTAACATGGATAAGATTAAAGAACAATAAAAATATTTAGGAGAAGACATCACCCAATTCTTGAATTTAAATCTTGCAATCTTGAATTTTGGAGTGAAATCCCTTGTTTTTGCATTCTTCCTTGCTCTTCAATGCCTTTTTTTTCTCAAATAATGTCTAACTCTAGTTTTTGGATGATTTTTAGCTTTTATAGTTGCCCTAGATTCCTTTCCATATGAGTTTGAACGAGAAAAGAAAATCAGAAAATTCACGTCGAGAACCTTAACCATACGGCCGCATGGAACAAACTTTTCCTCCTGTTGATTCCCTGGTTGCATGTGTGCGGCCGCAAGATAGTTTCTACCATGCGGCCGCATGGTAGAGTGAATTTCTCACCGGATAGCTTTCAATATTTTGATCATATCTTTCTCTCTCGTTATCCGATTGAGGTGATTCAAATTGTGTTGGAAAGCTTACTCAAAGGGCTACACATCATCTAGAAATATAAATCTTTAAATCCAAACATCTTCTATTCCAAAATGGGTCCCAAACTAAGACTAAGAATTGGAAGTATAACTTTTTCGGTTTGAAATTGATATGTGATAGTACTTTCACTATATTTTATCCATTTGACTTCTTTTCTCGTCCAATTGATGTCCAGCACTCTCAGATATTCATCATGAGATCAACACAACTTTTTAGTAATTGTACTTGAGTCCTCGAACTTTGATTGTGCTTCATTTTAGTCGGTTTTTGCTTGTTTTTCCGAATTTTTACCACGTTCATCATTATTGTCATGCAAAACACAAATTACATCGAATTAAGCTATATTCTGCATATTTATTAACAATTATCCATGATTGGGCCTACAATAAGTGTGTAAAAATGCACTTATCAATATCCAAGAGAGTGACACTTTTTCTTGAAAGCCTCATCCCTACAAGATTAGGACTTCTCCTCTCCAAGACAATATAGACTCTTGTTAGAAGATATCCTAAAAAGTAGATACACTCACCTTGGAATTCATGACCTTGGCTCTCAAATCTCATTTACATCAAAGTTCATTCCTTACATGAATATTCAGGCTTATACTTAAAGGACTATACATATATGTAGATCTACATTATTGACTTGGTATGATCATCATTAATTGGTCCAGTACTTCGACATTAACAAGATAAAGTGGTCTTGTTACCTCATCATCACTCTGCCCAACAAGAGTTAACCTTTCATTAAAGAGATCTACAAGTCCTCGTACTTCATATCATTAACAAAGTATTCATGTTTACAACCAACCCGTATCTTAGAGGCAGTTCATAAGCCCTTCCCCTGCACTCCAATTCTTCATTTCGCTAGGTTCTAGCCTACGAGATGATCACACTTGTCAAAATCTACACCGTATATAAATATTCATGCATGGACTTGGCAGACACGTTTTACGTCTCATCATACAAGGCAAATCGTGTGGCAACCAGTTAAGCAAAGATAAAGCAAGAGGCCATACAAGGTTCACACTCTACTCCACACCGCTCTCTCATATTTCTATAAGGCGGTTGGGCGCCTCCTCCAAAGTGGTTGGTCATCTCTTATGAGGTAATATCATTCCCTTCGAAGTGGTATTTTCAAGATAATGTGCCACCTCTGTTTACAATGTATTTTTAGGTGGTGGTATCTCTTATAAATGACATCTTTTACCAATACCATCTCGATCAAAAGATACGTCATACAGAAATACTTTGTATATCTAACAAATTTGGAGCCAACAACAAATGCGCTCTATCAACTTTTTAGTCTACTTTTTTTTGTTGCTTTTATGACATAAGGTGGCTACTTTTTAGCTTGTGTCAAATAGCCACAAGCCCATGACAATGGGGATTGACATATTTTGACTAGTGAGTCATCAAGATGAAGTCATGCATTAAATATGCAATAGACATCACTTCTTCTCTCTTTGTATAAAAACTCAAACTTGGTGTCTCCTAAAGGTAAGGCTAGTCTAACAAAGAAGTAGTGGGAACGATATTCACACATTACAAGTCCGATGTTTTCTCTTCAAAATTGTCGCCTATGTTCTCGTCCATTGTATTTGTCCCACAACCAAAATTATACATCTTCTTCATCATTTGCACTAAGCATTGAGGTGCCCATGATTGTGTCATGTGACTGTCCAAGTGTGCAAGGTAATATATATGTAGACGGGAGAGAAATTGTTATCTATTGGCCATCAGACGCTATCATATTTCGAGCTCAGCAAATCATAAACCAGTTCCAAACAGAACTTTATTGTTTCCTTTCCTTTCTTCAATTTTTAAAACATATTTAGCTAGTCTTAAGTTTTTATAAATTCTTTACCTTAATAAGGAAAAATGGTACAATAACTATAAACTATTGTCTCATTATTTTCCAACCCCTTTTTCTAATAGGTACATATGAAGAATAATGAAATAAAAATTTTAATTACAAGTCTTAGCAAAGGCCACCCTTATTAAGTCTACTAATAGAAAAGAATTAATAGAGGCATGTGAATTTTTCAAAAATAACATGATTTTTATCTCAAGTTTCTCGTAGGTTTGTAAGGTGATTCTATGCAAATGTTTCATCGCCTTATTATGTGCAACCAACGGCGGATCCAGCACCTAGCCAGCCCCCGTGGCCGTCCATGCTGGATTTGCCGGGATTCGCCAATAGCCGGCCACCATGAAATGTGAAGGAGTTGAGAGGTTTCACGGTTTGCCTCTTTTTTTTTTAAGTAGTGAGCCTTTGTTTTGGGCTTTTTTTTTTCTTTTTTAGGATTTTAAAACATACGCCCAACTGCCAAAGGTTTGCTCACTGTCGCTGATGATTGTTCTTAAAAATGGCAACCGATGGGTAAAGTGGAGAGAGAAACTAGTGTTGGCTTTAAAATGGAGAAGATGAAGTGGCTATAAGGCTTTCTTTTAAGAATTTGGGTCTCTTTTAGTTGGGCCTTTTATTTTTGTGGAAATTGCACCAACTACCTAGTATTTAATAAATATTTAAATATTACTTATTAAAATTTGAATATTCAACAATTACTGTTTTAAGGTAGTAAAAATGAAATGTGAAATATTACTCGCCTCCTACTATTTAAATATGGTGTCTGATTTTACTCCACCAAACATGCTCTACCCTATGGTGCAATTGAATTTTAATCCACCAAACACGCCATATTCATACGTCCATGTTTGTCCATGATTCAAAATCCCCAATCTTGAGTTTTAGATGTTTTATGAATGCTAAATAGCACAAAACATCCCTACCTTTGGGGTTGATTTTGGAAACCGTCCATATCTTTCATTTCTTAGCATTTATGCCCTTACCTTCAACATTTTGTGCGCTGAACGTCATTTTCACAGGTTTTTGATGATTTTACCCCTCATTCAAATAAAATAAAAAGAAAAGAAAAGAAAAACAATCCACAAATTGCAACGATAGGCCCAAATTTTTTTAAAAGTGCAAATAACCTTCCAAACTTCACCTTCTTCCCACAACTCACCCCCACCCCATCGTTGTCTGCTGGCCATTTTGAAGGATGGTGTTCTGATAAAACAAGCCGTCAAAAATATGCACTTCTACTGCCGAAATTAGTAAATTTAGGCTCAATAAAATCACTGCCTAAGAAAAGAACTACAATAAAAAACCAAACAAGGAGAGCCTGACTAAGCAAGGAACAAACATCTTTGGCAGCTTTATCAGTCTCAGAGAAGGTGAAAGAGAAAAAGAAATAAAAGGAAGAAAATTCATGGACCGACCAATTTCGATCCAGCTTGTTCGTGCACATTTCGCCCAAATTGGTGATGACCTATGGGTGGAATAGTTGTGCTATGAACAAAGGATGCTAGGCCAGGTGGTCCAAGATCATGGGGACCACCATCGTCGCTGGAATTTGGATTTTTCGGCCTTGAACACGTTTCGAAAAACAACTGCAGATTTGATTTTCTTTATTATTTGATGTAATTGGAACATGAATGGACGCGTCTAGGTGAGCTTGAGGGACTTGTGGAGTGTAATTAACATGGGCATCCATGGATTGCGTCGAAATTGGAAGAAAACCGTGCGTGAATGTTGTTTTTTGGTCGAATTTTGGTTCAAGTTTGATGTTTTTTTTGGGCTGGAATTTGTACAGGTACGTTAGGTGTTGATCAGGAGATGGTGTTGGTGCAAAAATTCGGTGACCTGAAAATGGCAGGCAGTCAACGGTGGGGTGGGGGTGAGTTGTGAGAAGAATGTGAAGTTTGGTGGGTTATTTGCACTTTTAAGAAATTTTGGGCCTATCGTTGCAATTTGTTGGATTGTTTTTCTTTTCTTTTATTTTTGTTTTATTTGAATGAGGGGTAAAATCGTCAAAAAACATGTGAAAAGGACGTTCAGCGCACAAAATGTTGAAGGTAAGGGCATAAATGCTAAGAAATGAAAGGTATGGACGGTTTCCAAAATCAACCCCAAAGGTAGGGACGTTTTGTGTTATTTAGCCATTTTTTGAATATTGATCCTATCATGAACCTCGATTGATCGAAATCTTAAAATCATTTCAAAACATTATTCAATCACAAATTTAGCATAATCTTTAGCCCATATTTTGATTCTAAAAATACATTTCAAGGTCTTTCCTTTTAGGGTGATAATAGCTTAGTTGTCCATATAAACCCTATTTCGAGGTACAATAAATGCTATCCGCCATTGAAAATCAAGAAAATTCAGTTATAGTACCATTTTCAAGTTCAATATTAACTCCAATTATGACATCTCGAAAGAGCCGATCAAGTGTGTGTTCAAGAAAGAACAAGCAAAAATATGATATCACATCCCATGCTGTAGATCTAAATCGTAGGGTTTTATTTTTATTTTTTTTTTAGTATTATGGGTTGTAATGAATTTTATTTTCATATGTATATACTTTTTATTTTTTAGTGTATTTATATATGTATAGAATTATAGTTTTGGTTATTACAATCATCGATTGTTAACGGTTATCAATCTCCGCCCGTGCTGAACTAAAAGCCTGGATTCGCCCCTGTGTGCAACATTTAGATGTTCAAAAGTAAAAGTATGAATCCTCAATAAGAACGTTATAGCATCTCCAATAGTGCTCCTCTTTTTATAGAGCATCATCTACCATATGAAGAACCATTTTTTTAAAAAAATATTAAAATAAAGAGTAAATTTTTTTTTTTTTACACAACTACAATAGCACTCTTTATATCCATTCATTATATTTTTCCAATAAGTAATTATTATTCATCATTTTTCCTCTTTTGTACTTTATCATTTTCCTCTATTTTTTTCTTATAAATGGATTTAATTTAGTAATTGAAGAAAAAAATTTCATAGAAAAAAAAAAAAAAAAATTAACAGGAAATTGAGCAATAATAAATGAAGCATTGTATAGAAAATGAATTTGGTTTGCATTTCGAGAGTCAAATCCACTCTTCATTTTAACTTCTGAAGATAAGAAATTTATTGGACACCTCGAAAAGAAGTTTTTGACTCTCTAAAATAGAAATGAAGCTAATGAATAGTTCATTGTAGATGCTTTTAGGATTTTTGGTATCTACATATTTTAACAAATATATTGAGTCAATAGAATCTATTTCAAGCATTGCATTTCTCTCATTTTTGTTCCTTAAGTATGGCAGCCTTGCCTCCACCCAGACTTTTATTATTATTAATTTTTTTCTTATGATTTTAAACTTAAATTATACTTAAAAAATAAATTAAGTAAATGGAGCACCCATGTGCATATTTTAATCTTTGTCCTGCTATGATACTATTCTTGTTGTTCCTGATGAGTTATTCCTAATGAGCATTGTCCACAAATGTCTAATATTCCCCCATAAAGCATGTGTCCATTTCCTTTGATCATCCCTGACCAGTCTTCCAATTCATGACTTACGCATACGAGTATGATCCATCTGCATTGAGTTTGATTATATTGATTAGTGTTTGCTCAAGGTTTAAGCTAAAGTTTAATGGCTGTAATTACGCTCTTTCCTTCAACAATTGTCTTGGTGATATCGATGAACTTATACATTTTATACTGAATGAATTGAATATTAACTGGATTTCTTTCCCTGAAGAATTGTTTTGCTCCTTGTTACTTGAAAATGGAAAATATAAGAAAAGAGAATGTGAAGGTAGTTTTGAAATTATAACAAAAAAACCATTCTCAGATTGAAACACTCGTCAATTAGGGGAATCAAAGCGCTTTCAAGTTGACCGTTCGAAGAGAGTATTGATCCCAATAGAATCCAAGAATTCAGAATGCATATCTACCTCCTTCACTTTTCTTTGCTAAAATTAATATGACTTAGTTTGATCATGAAACAGAATTGTAAAAGATCCTTTCTGTGATTTATGCCCAACTCGCTGGTAAAACGAGAAGACTTACAGGTGTTTGGTGCTAATATCATAACTAGAGAGAAGAAAATTTTGAAATGTTTGATCTGTTTGTTATCTAATTCAACATAGTAATAATGTTCATTCATCTAAATTAATTACATTTCTAATAGCAGTAATTCCCCGGAATTGATCGTGACAATTGAAAAAACATCACCTACAAGTCTTCAACTTGAGACGAAATCAGACCACAAGCTTGTTAAGATTTGGAGTTTCATCTTAAAAGGTCAACCTTATTAAGAGAAGTAGCCAAAACTCTTATAAATTGGTTTATGTTTTCATCTTTATTCGATGTGGGATTCTATCCATTAACAAAGCTTTGGGAAACGCATATTGTTCTATATATATTGTGTTCCCTGGTCAACAACTTCACCCTTATGATTTATGATATTTGCCCAGTTTCCCTCCTTTTTTCAACCCATAAATGCAACGTTATGTGTATAAACTCAATTTTGTTAGAATATTACAATATACAATTTGTTTGGAGTGCCTAGCTCTCTGCATGCCTGTATTGTGGCCTCTGATAATTCTTAGGTCTCATCGCATTCTATGCTTTTACTAGCTCGGCAGCAGAAACAAATGATCCCCGTCACGTATAACACTAATGTCATCAATTTCTGCATTCTCTGCATTTACAACTTTTGTAATATTGTACTCTCCAAACTTCTGACCTGCAATTTCACGAGGTATGCAGGAGAATCAGATAAATCTCCGTGAAAAGTAAATATCTGTAATGTAGTGTATTTGAAGTTTGAAATTTTTCCTCAGTTATCCTTTTTTTGTCATTAAGCCCTTGGTTGGTAAAACTTTTTCCAGAATTTAAGATGGTCGAATTTGATTTCAATCACACGTATCATTGGACCCACAACTTTTATTCACTTTTTTAACCACACACGGTCTTGCCAGCTTAAAATCTCAATAAGTTTTATCAAACAAGGGCTAGTTAGTTGTTTTGAATGTGTCTAGGGCTCAAATGAGGCTTACCTGCTATTTCAAATAGCATTTCTAGTGAATCAGGTAGAATTATTAGCTTCCCAAACCGCTTTTGTGAAATTTTGTGGTTTTGAAACTTCATGTGAATGGTGACTCTCTTCTTGTCTGATTTCAATGCGTCTGCGCTGTTTGGATACGTAAAACTGCTTGAGCTGATATATGGTTGTTTGTGATGATGACTGTTTCCATAAGTAGTTTCCCCATTTTCTATATGCTGACTAATCCTAGTTTTTTCACCCATTTCTGGCCCAAATAACTCAATTTTGTTTTCGTCTAAATTCCTTTTATTTTCATAACTCGATACTGGGCCATATATGCCTTTAGATTCAAATAGCCAATTACTTTGGATCAAACTTGGATCGTGGTAACCCTCGATGTCTATGCTTCTCCATCTATTTTGTTTCTGCAATTAAAATTAGTGGTTCAGTTTGAGTTCTTACAAACGAGAAGCAATAGCGATACGAAGCTCATTGAATTTACCAGGAGAAGATTGTTCATAATAGTTTGTTCATCTGCTGGATTTGCTTGAAGAATCTTTAGTAGTGTTTTCCTGTTCAACCGTAGTATTTGAGAAAGTTCAGTTGTTCGGACACCAACAGGCTGAGGCTTTCCACATAAAACCCCTACTTCTCCAAAAATTTCCCCTGCTGCAGCCTTTCTTAGGACCTGTATGCATATGAAAGAATGACTCGATATACTGTGCTATCCATTTTCTTATTTATATGCAAATTTACTGACATAGAATGCTTAAAAATTGCTTACTTGATCCTGCCCATCAATCCTTGACATTAGCTCCTGCGACAACCAAAAAGTATTTTATTAAGTATGTGAAAAGGCGAAAAGAAAGAATTTTTTAGGGATTTACACTTTCTAATTTTTTTTGAGGTATACTAGATTACTTACCACTTCTCCTGAGACGATTATATATGCATCTGTTGGGGCCTCATTTTGAAAAATCACATCTTCTTTAGGAGGATAATACTCCGCTTTCAATTCCGGGACCTTTTCAGAGAATGAATGAAGAATACACAATTCAAACTTATTTGTTGGTTCCTCCATGAGAAAATGTCGTGAGAGGAAGAAGATAGAGAAGAATACCAGTTGGAAAAGGAAGTCTCCTGAAACTCCTTGGAAGAGATGGACATTTTGAACAGCGGGGTAAAATAGATAATGAGCAATGTTGGAACGAATGGCCTTGGGCAGTCCATTGATGGCCTCTTGCTGTTTGAATCCTTCTGTTTTGAATTTGAGACATATATGTGACAAAAGTTGCTCATGTATATGTGGAGGCAAATGGTTTCGTTTTGTGAACTCTGAAGCAGCTCTAATGGTATCTCTCTGCAGCACCAAACCAAAATCTTGTTCATTATACTCATCAGCATGCTAAATATGCACTTAAATGGATTTCTTTACTGGGAGAGAGTGAAGGAGATGGGGGAGGGGGAGGCTTACAAAGTTTCTGGTGCGGCTGGTCCAATGAACTACAAGGTTTGTCATGTTCCCTATGAGGTAAGCTGTCAATCCCAAATTGAATAGCATGTAAAAGATATCAAACAGCATCTCTCTTGGGTTCTCAGCGTGCAAATCCCCATAACCTGTTGTGGTTAATGTCACTATGGACCAATATGTTGCAGTTATATATCTGTCCCAAAGGCTCATATCTTTGAAATTAGGATAAACTGCACCAATCCAAGTTTTTGTCGGATTGGGGTATCTATCTGCTATCATATAGTTAAAGCACCCAGCAAAATGAACCGTGAACAAAGTTACCTGAATTCAGAGGGAAAAGGCAGCAATTTATACATGTAAATTCACTGGCAATTTTGTATGTAGTAACACACAGAACTAGCAGTTACTTACAGAGATGAGCTTTGTGCAGCGAGTCCAGAAATAATTAAACCGGATGTCTTTTTCGAGTCTGAAGAAAAAACAAGTGTTGGGTTACCAAGAGTTATTGTGTAATACTACTACTATAGATAGGACAGGACTGTATGAAAGATTTTAATACCGTGCGAAGAGGGAGCTGACTCTTCTGAGACGCCAAAGTCGAAGCATACTGAGAAATTGAAAACCTAATCCACCACTGTGATCTGTGAAAAGGAGGCTGATAGATTGAAATGGTATTGTTGAGCAGACATCAAAGATGAACCAGGTGGATAGATACCTGTTAGTCGAATATAACACAAGTAAACAATTTTGCTGCTTCTGTATTCATTAAAGATATCTCGAACTTGTAAACAGTTATAGATGGCTGTGTGTTTACCTTAATGCTATTTTTCGACGATTATCAACTAGAAGGTAAGATTGGCTATCAAGATATGCCACGAAGAACGTAAGAATAATATCAATGGCGAAGAAGCTGTCGAAAATGGTGTCTATGATGAACAGGGCATCTTTTTTGTAACGCAAAAATGCAAACACGAATGGAGAAATCCAGGCCGAATAAATAACCAAGAGAACAAGAAATATCTCCCAGGCCCTGAAATGAAGAGCAGAAAATGAGAATTAGTGGCCTCTCAATTTGTATCCTCTATAGTGGAGGCAAGTTATTCACCTATAACGTGGGTTGAATGGGGAAATTATGTATTTTCTGATTTTTATTGCGTGGTTGATTCGAGCTCCAAGCGATGGCAGGAGATCACCAGAGAAGAAACCACTTTGGGTTTCATTACTTGTACGAAAGTCCTCCACACAGAACCTTCTTAGGAAGTTTTTTGAAGATGAAAATGACATTTTCAGTTTTGAATGAATGAAAGTCTATTAAATTGTGTTGGTAGCAAGTCTTTGTTGGGAGTTCATATATAGCAAAGCCGTGGGAAAATTCCACAGCTTTTCTTTTCAAGAAACGGGATTCTTGTTACTGAAGGCAGTAGTAGAAAAGAGAGAAAAGGTAATATTTCTTTGTTCTGATGGAACAATTTATACAAACTGGGGAATACTGGCATGGGAAGGTAATTGAGGTGGCAGACATGAGTTAAATTTGTGTCTAATGCAGTTGCAATGATGAATTGGGAGAGAGGCAAAGGAGATGTAGAATGGTCCATTGAATCCTATTGTTGATGACAGTTGCATAATCAATAAATGTGGGAGATTGATTACGTTAATGATTTGTATGAAAGTGTAAATTATATAATATTGGACGATATTAAAAAAAAAAAAAAGGGAAAAAAAGAAGTTAAAATCTTGTTTCCGTTCAATATACAGTAAAGATTTGAGCTAAAACAAAAATTGGTGTTTTCATTTCAAGGTCTAGAAAAGGACCAACAGCCATTGTAGGATTGGACATGTGGTGTGTTTTTTATATGCCAAATGGACCAATGATGACCTCCTACTTGGGAAGTGACGGTGGGAACCTTTCTTTTCGACGAGTGGTAGACATGAAGTTGTAGTACAATAACTAAAAGAAAGATCGATATCATTCCTTTCTTAAACCCGTCAACTGTAGCGGTTATGGGGTGATATAAAATTTTTAGGCCATTTTGGAGTTATTCTGCATTGTTGGTAAGGTACAATTGCACCTAATGTTCAATAACGATGGAGATGAATTTTCTTGGAAACTATCGGCATTGCTGGTAAGGGTAGAAGAAAAATCTGGTAATAAAAATGTATTCTTTTTATTTTATGGAAAAGAAATAAGACCTACCAAGAGGAGGGCCCACGTGAATAATTTTATAAAAGAAATATTTATCTGGATTCATCAGGGTATTTCTTCGGCCAACTCGGAATCTGGAGTTGACATGTCCACACGTTTTTACCATATATGAACGCATTGAAGTTTGACTCAATTAGTCATTTTTTAATTTAATTATAATTTTCAACCTTTTATTCAATATAATTTGACGTCGTAGGAATAGGACGAGCAAGATATTTGTACAAGTGTAAAAGGACTATGAAATTTGAATTCAAAATATTTGTCTATCATGAATAAATGGTGTTTCATATTTTAATTCGAATAATGGTCCTACCTCAACAATAAATGAACCCTTGAAGTTTGGCTCAATTACTCTTTTTTTTTTTTTTTTTTTTTACTTTAATTACAATTTTTAACATTTTAGTCCATGATTCGACATCGTAAGAATAGAACGAACAAGGTGTTTTTATGAGTGTAAAACGAATATGAAATTTGAATTCAAAATATTTGTCTATCGTGAATAAATGGTGTTTCATATTTTAATTCGAATAATGGTCCTAAGTCCACAATAAATGAACCCTTGAAGTTTGGCTCAATTACTCTTTTTTTTTTTTTTTTACTTTAATTACAATTTTTAACATTTTAGTCCATGATTCGACATCGTAAGAATAGAACGAACAAGGTGTTTTTATGAGTGTAAAACGAATATGAAATTTGAATTCCAAATATTTGTCTATCGTGAATAAATGGTGTTTCATATTTTAATTTGAATAATGGTCCTAAGTCCACAATAAATGAACCCTTGAAGTTTGGCTCAATTACTCTTTTTTTTTTTTTTTTTTTACTTTAATTACAATTTTTAACATTTTAGTCCATGATTCGACATCGTAAGAATAGAACGAACAAGGTGTTTTTATGAGTGTAAAACGAATATGAAATTTGAATTCAAAATATTTGTCTATCATGAATAAATGGTGTTTCATATTTTAATTTGAATAATGGTCCTAAGTCCACAATAAATGAACCCTTGTAGTTTGGCTCAATTACTCTTTTTTTTTTTTTTTAACTTTAATTACAATTTTTAACATTTTAGTCCATGATTCGACATCGTAAGAATAGAACGAACAAGATGTTTTTATGAGTGAAACGTATATGAAATTTGAATTCAAAATATTTCTCTATCATGAATAAATGGTGTTTCATATTTTAATTCGAATAATGGTCTTAAGTCCACAATAAATGAACCCTTGAAGTTTGGCTCAATTACTCTTTTTTTTTTTTTTTTTACTTTAATTACAATTTTTAACATTTAGTCCATGATTCGACATCGTAAGAATAGAACGAACAAGGTGTTTTTATGAGTGTAAAACGAATATGAAATTTGAATTCAAAATATTTGTCTATCATGAATAAATGGTGTTTCATATTTTAATTTGAATAATGGTCCTAAGTCCACAATAAATGAACCCTTGTAGTTTGGCTCAATTACTCTTTTTTTTTTTTTTTTTACTTTAATTACAATTTTTAACATTTTAGTCCATGATTCGACATCGTAAGAATAGAACGAACAAGGTGTTTTTATGAGTGTAAAACGAATATGAAATTTGAATTCAAAATATTTGTCTATCATGAATAAATGGTGTTTCATATTTTAATTTGAATAATGGTCCTAAGTCCACAATAAATGAACCCTTGTAGTTTGGCTCAATTACTCTTTTTTTTTTTTTTTTAACTTTAATTACAATTTTTAACATTTTAGTCCATGATTCGACATCGTAAGAATAGAACGAACAAGATGTTTTTATGAGTGAAACGTATATGAAATTTGAATTCAAAATATTTCTCTATCATGAATAAATGGTGTTTCATATTTTAATTCGAATAATGGTCTTAAGTCCACAATAAATGAACCCTTGAAGTTCGGCTCAATTACTCTTTTTTTTTTTTTTTTTACTTTAATTACAATTTTTAACATTTTAGTCCATGATTCGACATCGTAAGAATAGAACGAACAAGGTGTTTTTATGAGTGTAAAACGAATATGAAATTTGAATTCCAAATATTTGTCTATCGTGAATAAATGGTGTTTCATATTTTAATTCGAATAATGGTCCTAACTCCACAATAAATGAACCCTTGAAGTTTGGCTCAATTACTCTTTTTTTTTTTTTTTTTTTTTACTTTAATTACAATTTTTAACATTTTAGTCCATGATTCGACATCGTAAGAATAGAACGAACAAGGTGTTTTTATGAGTGTAAAACGAATATGAAATTTGAATTCAAAATATTTGTCTATCGTGAATAAATGGTGTTTCATATTTTAATTCGAATAATGGTCCTAAGTCCACAATAAATGAACCCTTGAAGTTTGGCTCAATTACTCTTTTTTTTTTTTTTTTACTTTAATTACAATTTTTAACATTTTAGTCCATGATTCGACATCGTAAGAATAGAACGAACAAGGTGTTTTTATGAGTGTAAAACGAATATGAAATTTGAATTCAAAATATTTGTCTATCATGAATAAATGGTGTTTCATATTTTAATTTGAATAATGGTCCTAAGTCCACAATAAATGAACCCTTGTAGTTTGGCTCAATTACTCTTTTTTTTTTTTAACTTTAATTACAATTTTTAACATTTTAGTCCATGATTCGACATCGTAAGAATAGAACGAACAAGATGTTTTTATGAGTGAAACGTATATGAAATTTGAATTCAAAATATTTCTCTATCATGAATAAATGGTGTTTCATATTTTAATTAGAATAATGGTCTTAAGTCCACAATAAATGAACCCTTGTAGTTTGGCTCAATTACTCTCCTTTTTTTTTTTTTTTTTTTTTTCACTTTCATTACAATTTTTAACATTTTAGTCCATGATTCGACATCGTAAGAATAGAACGAACAAGATGTTTTTATGAGTGTAAAACGATTATGAAATTTGAATTCAAAATATTTGTCTATTATGAATAAATGATGTTTCGTATTTTAATTTGAAGGATGGTCCTAAGTCCGCCATAGATGAACACGTTGAAGTTTGACTCAATTACTCATCTTTGACTTTTATAATTATAATATTGAACCATTTATTCCTTAATTGGACCTCATAGGAATAGAACGAGAAAGTTATTTGCACGAGTGTGATATGATTATGAAACTTGAATTTTTAAATCTTGGTCTACTATGAATAAATTGCGTTTATAATTGATATTCTCAAATGCGAAATTAGGAGAAATCCCAGCCGAACATGTGGCTAGGTAAGTGGGGGCCCTGCCTTAGGGCCAATATCAAGGGACCCATAAATTTTGGAGACCATTTTTTATCTGGGAAGAATACATAACTATTCATCTTTAAAAATATACTTTCAAATTTGACAAACTTTTGAAATTCTTTCAAAAATTAAGTGATAAATTTTATTAATTAAATATGTTAAAGTCACAATACCATACAATTTATGGTCACAATTATGCATTAGTTACAATTACAAAATGTCACAATTATAGTCACAAATTACGAGTTTTTTAGGTCACAACGCCGGAGTTGGCTACTGGCACAAGAGGGTGGTGCCTTTTTTTTATCGATCATAATTTATCAAATTAATTGATCACAACTTATTTATCAATCACAAATCACTATTTTTATAAATCACAATTTATTTCACGATCGCCGATTATCAAATTAATTTATCACAATTTATTTCTAGGTACACAAATTGTAGGTCATAATTATTAATTTAGTCAAAATAACACATTTTTAGGTCACGTATTATTTATTGGTCACGATTTATCCATTTTATTGATCATAATTATCCAATAGTTGATCACAAACACTCTTTATCTGACTTGTTCCATCCCATCTCTATTAATACCACCAAAAAATCGATATTACCTTACCACCACCACCACCACCGCCTCCAATACATCACATACAAATCACCATCACAACCCATCACCACCGTCTCCAATTGTATTACACACTCCGCACACACCATCCTACACAGATCTAAACACGTACCACAAAACAGATCCACCTACACCCCCACAACCACCTACCACCACAACCCAAAATAGCAAGCTAAACCAAAAAATCGATATTACCTCACCATCACCACAACACCACCACCGCCTCCAATACATCACACACAAATCACCATCACACCCGTCTCTAATTGTATTACACACTCCACATACACCACCCCACACAAATCTAAACACGTACCACAAAATAGAACCACCTACACCCCTGCAACCACCCACCACCACAGCCCAAAACAGCAAGCTAAACAGGCGGTGCCCAATAAACGACATACTATTTAAGTCGGTAGATTAAACAAGGGACTCTCACCCACACCTCAATCCATAACCACAACCACCACTTTCAGTTCAAAGCCGCTGATGATTTAGTAAGTTTTCAAGTCCCAAGTCCACTGATTTGGGGAACAATCAATTTGATCCTCCAACTGTAGACCTCACATCATTGAAGTCGCAATCATTAATTAAGAGGATGCCTTCATTGTCAAGGTGAAGAACGATTGAATCAACTTCTCTGAGTCGACTCAGTCGAACTAGTTGGCATCTATGTAAGATAACATGGTTGTGGAGAAGAAGAATCACCACCAAGTAATGCACGTTGCTTCTAACAGCAGCTTTCGCTGCTATGCTAACCACTAGATGCACCATAAGGAATAAAGGCGACATATTTTCTCTTCTCCTCACAATGGCACTACAGTGGAGGCGGAGAACAAGGTAGAGATTGGACTCCTTCTAGATGTTGTAGTTGACAATGAGCTTGACCATCCTCGAGGTGACTAAAGTTTATTATGTCGGACAGAGTTGGTGTAGATGAGAGAGAGATGTATGGTTTGGGTGGGGTGGTGTGGTGTTTGCTAGGGTCTCGTTTTTGTATGGTTTTAGGTTGTTTTGGGGTGGGGTGAGGTGAGGTGGTGTTGGTTAGGGTGATTTTGTATGGATACCCGATTTTTGAAAGAATTTATTTGAATTGTAATTTTTGAAATGTAAAATTAAAATATAGGGTTGTGTGTAGTTTCCTCCTTTTTTTATAATTAATCCATTTAATATTTTGAGCCCATTTTTGAAGCCCCAATTAACCAATCCAAAATAATAGACTCGTGGCCAAAAAAATTGAAAGATACCGCCAATTTCAATCGGTTTGAGTCCCAAAATCTTAAAAACCTTCTCTAGTCTCTAATGTTTAATCTATTTCTCAAGAAATGATTCACTGAAGAATTTGTCTGTCGAAGTTGGACCATGGTATAAACCAACCAAGATACTAGAATCGCTTTGATACGACTTGTTGAAAATTTGGTCAAATAATTAATGACAAGAATAATATAAGCATTATGAAAAATAATAGATCACACAACAACCAATGGAAGCTCAAATCCACGAAAATCACGGGCAGAGATAGAGAATTTACTATAATCAATAGTACGGAGTTACAACTGATCTCTCTAGACCAATAACTAATTGGACAATTGGTTAATTCCAATATGTGTTGTGCAGCACATATATATAACCAAAGAATTCCTAACATACAAAGAGAATTAATACATGAAGAGTTTAATATAAGGTGAAATCTCAATACAATAGGAAAAACCAATAATAGAAAATTTGGGATGAAGTAGGAGTCAAATTCACTTTAAACTCTTTCAAGACATATTCAAGCCTACTACCAACTCCCAATACACCTCCAACAGTATTTCCAATCAAATACTCAACAAAAATTCGAGTCACAGCCCAATTCTAGCAAATTGTACCTTGACACGAATTTCATTGCAATGAATAAAACTTAATTCTTCAACTCCAACAAGATTCTCCAAACAAAACACTCCACCAAATTACTCCATCTCCTTCAACCACGCCTCTTCGAGCATGCTCAACAATTATAAACAAATTCCAAGCCTTGCTTACCAACAAAATTACCTTACGCGCAAAACCTGCATAAATCATCCTGTTTATTACCAGCTCCAACTGAGTCACCAAACCTACTCGAATCACCACCAGCAACACCAATTCTACTTGAGTCAAAACTGCTCGAATCACCACGGGCAACTTAATCAAAAACATCACAATCAGTTCCACCTGAACTACTAGAAGATTCCTCGGTATTATTGTTCGAACTACCATGAACAACCCGATCACAACAACTCTACCCGAGTTATTGCTTGTTGAATCATAAGTTGTAGCTGTATACACAGTGTTTGCCGAACCTTCTAACACATATAACCAAAACTTTTTCCATCCCCTTAATATAACCTAGACACCCTTGCTAACTTTTAGAACTCCACATTCATCGGTATACATGTACCATTTTAAATCAAGAGTACTCAAAGAGATTACATTCATGTTTATACCTAAAACATGCCAAATTTGACTAAGTGTTTTAACCGTCCTATCAAATATCTTGATTTTGACATTATCAATCCAAACTATTTTACAAGACTCATTATTTCTCATCATTACGGAACCCCTTGTAACTATTTTACATGAAAAAAAAAAAATCAATCCCAGTTTGAACACATATGAAAAATGCAAGCCGAAACAAGAATCTAATACTCGTCAGGTTTGGAGTTACCTTCAATAATCGTGAAAAGATTTATATCACTGTCTTCTTCCACAAGATTGACATTACCGAAATTTTCTTGTTGTTCCTTTTGATTTGTAGTAGTAAACATTTTCCGCCATTTATAATAATCCCTCTTCATGTGTCCATTATTGTTGCAACACCAACATATTTTAACACTGTTGCCATCCTTGACTGACTCTATCCCTTTCATGACCATCTGTCTTCCTCTCACGAATAACAAGACCCTCTACCTAGGACTCATAACCGATGACTAGATGCTTCATCTTCTCCTTAGAATAAAGCGCATCTTATATCTCGTCAATAGTAAGAGTATCATGACTATGGAGAATGGTACATCTAAAAGTAACATATGAATGCGGCAACAAAGTTAACAATATCAACCCTAAATCCTCTTCATCATATTTGACCTCCATGGTCTCCAAACCGGTAACAATTTGCTTGAACACCGATAGATGATCTTCCAAAAATCCACATTCTGTCAAGTGAAGAGAATATAAACACTACTTAGTGTAACTTACTTGTCAAACTCTTTATCATATAAAATTGCTTCAATTTTAACCACAACCCAGCAGCACTCTTTTCCTTTACCAAGTCTTAAAGAATTTGATTAGAAAGATGAAAATATACCTATGATAAAGCTTTCTGATCATTCTGATGCTTCTCCTCCACAGTCATTATTGTGGGCATTCTATTTATCCCCAACAAAGCATCATAATAATATCCAATTGAATAAGAATCGCTTGCATCTTGATCTGCCACAAAGAAAATCTAATGTTGCGAGAAACGAAATCTCAAATTTCATACTTGTCATCTCTGAAACAATCGACCTTGTTCAAATCTCGTTTTAATAAACATTTGGACATCCCAAGAACTGCCAAAACCTTTAACTTTGATTCCACTTGTTATGAATTAACCAAGATACCAGAATCGCTCTGATACTATTTGTTAAGAATCCAGTTAAATAATTAAAGACGACAATAGTATGAGTGATATAAAAAGTAATGGATCATACAATAACCAAGATTTACTTGAAAACTCAAATCTGGGAAAACCACGGGTTGAGGCGGATAATTAACTATAATCAATAGTAAGGAGTTACAAATAATCTCTTTGGACCAATAACTAATTGAACATTGGTTAATTTCAATATCTGTTGTACACAGCATATTTATAACCAAAGAATCCATAATGAAGAATTTTGGATGAAGTAGGAGTCAAATTCACCTTGAACTCTTTCAAAACATATTCAAGTCTACTACCAACTCTCAATACTCATCCAACAGTATTTTCATTCAAATACTCAACAAGAATTCGGATCACAACCCAATTCTAACATACCACTATCTTCAGTCTTTCCTAGGCTACTGCCCAAAATCCCCAACCCATTGTCTTGAGTATTCGTTTTCGATCGTGATTAGTGAGAAGGCTCAATGCTATGACTATTTTTTTTGGCACACGTTTACAAATTTTTTTGGTAATGATTTTGATTTTTTATGTTCTTTTTGTTTTCAATATTGTTCCTACTATGGAAACATTAATCCTTAATCCAGGGACGGTTACTAGAAGGAGTCTCTGGCATGGAATAATAGAATCGAATTTAACAAAATATTAACTTTTGTGCCTGAGAGAAAAGAAGGGCATAAGTTTAAAAATGTGATTTCTGTCGCATAAATGGATATTTTTCTTTAAAGCAAAAAGGCAAAACAAGTGAGAAACAGTGAAAATGTGGAAATTCTCATGTAATTCTTACATTCAATTTGAAGTTAAGTAGTCAAGAAAACTCAAGATTTGCACAGCAAACTCGAGATTTGACATGCTAACTCACTACATGTCTACAAAGTCAGATATTTGACTAACAAAAATTATTCATTTCACCCATCAAACTAGAGATTATTTACAACAACCAGTTCAAAATTCAATCCGTCCTTCAAAAATTCTACGTTTCATATTCTAGAGTAGGATGCACTTTCATATAAAATATTGAATCAATTGACTATGATATCAATTGAGAAGTATATGATTGAATAACAATATTATTCAAAATTGATTAATATATTTGCATCTAAAATCGCAAGGTGCATAGTATTAAGTAATCGTTCAAAATATTATTTATTTTGTTATTTGATTATAAAAAAAATTGAATAATATATTTTGTTTATCGTTTTAGCCCCTTCTCGAAAACCCATTATTTCAACTCTTTTTTTATTTTTTTTATATAAATTCATTTTCAATTACACATTCGCACAATAAAATATCATGTACATAAATTCAAATATTTATTTTTATTTTTTTATAACTATTCAAAATTTCATTTCATTCAACTAATGATTGTGAAACAGGCTTATTGGATCTCAATGAAATTCAACTCAGGTCCTTCAAATCACGCGTCCCAGAACTTATCCCATCCTACTTTCTTATCTTAGAAGGGCCGACAATCCCTCTAGGCTTAATCCAGGGAGATAACTTCAAAAGGAGTCTGGTGGGACCTACTCATGATTCCCATGAAACCTCCTCCACTTTGGGAAATAGTCAAATGAACGTGGACAATTTAGACCCCACTTCCCCATCCATATAAAATACAAAATAAAATTGAAGTGGTGGATTATCTCTCATCCAATAAGCTACTACCCCACAAGAAAAGGGATGTATTAGATCATGAAAAGTGTGACCAAAAAGCATTTTTTTTATAAACGAAATTGTTCTCCTCCCCACCGTAGACAAGATAAGACCGTCCACTTGCTAAACTTCATTTACGGTTCTCTTCAAATGTAAGAATCATAAGTAAAGTTCTTTTCAAGTGGACAAGATAAGACTTCTCACTTTGGACACGAGAACATTTCTGTATTTACAAACACTTCATCTGTTCACGATCAATCAAGAAATAATCTAGGGAGTCAATTTTGTTATTGTTTGTGCGAGCTAAGAACCCATTTTTAAATGAAATTTTCTATGAAAGTGCATCCTACTCTAACTTCTAAGATATTCAAACTAAAGCATGTTTCATTTTGCCTAGGAAAGAAGTAAACTTCATTGTTTTAAGACTTAGAGGGTGTGTGGTAGAAATTAAAATCAGATTAAAATTGAAGATATAACCGTTATTGTTGACTTTTATTAGACGGTGAGACCCAATAACGACCATGTTTTCAATTTTAATTGAATTTTAAGCCGTACCAAACAGACTCTTAAGTAAGAACATAATTTTTTTTTTTTTTAAAAAAGTAACTTTTAAGTGAAGCGAAACAAGCAGAATAAAGCCAAAAAAAAATATGCTGAGATGAGCAGGAAATATATTGAGGTGAACTAACCCTGGTTCCCTTCTGTGATTGAGAAAGAAAAATAGAAATATGTTTGGAAAAGCTTATTCAAAATAATTGTATAGGAGAGGATAAATGTAAGTAAAGAAGCGTAGAGACATTGCATGTGTAGTTAAGCACTTAAGCTTTAAAAAGCTACTTAGAGCCTGTTTGGTACGATTTAAAATTCAATTAAAATTGAAAATATGTCCGTTATTGGGTCCCACCCGTTTAATAAAAGTCAACAATAATGACTATATTTTCAATTTTAATCTGATTTTAATCTCTATCACACACCCTCTTATTATGACTGTTGTATCCTTTGTAACCTTAATTCTTCCCTATGAATATAGGATTTTTGTTTTTAATAAAACACATACGTCTATTGATTTTTATTCTTTTTTATTTTAAATATAAATATTTTAAAATAATTACTTTATATTTTTCCAGTAATAAAAGGTGGGTAGAGACCACGGTGTGATTATCGTGTTCCGCCGTCCATCAGAACTATTAACTAAATTATATCGTCCTACTATGATGAGGAATATTCGATAGTATAACTTTTCAAGCAGTCCTCAATCTTTCATAATCACAGCAATTATATTTTTCAATTTCTGTTTGTTGCACATATATCTCAACATTTTAATATTGTGTGCGCGATATTTTCACTCGACGAATACGTCTATTTGCACCTTAGATAATCACACGACATGCACGTAACGGACTAAAAGGATTAAATTGTCAAGAAAAAAAGATTTCCCTCCGATTTTAACATCGACTCTTGACAAAAATAGAAGGAATGAAGTTGCAAGGAGATATTCAAATTGGATGAAAATCCTTTTAGACAATCTTACCCTTTTAATCATCTAAAACAAAAACTCGTTTTCTTTTTTTCAAATTCATTTTCAACCATACATTCTTTCAATAAATATATTTTTATGTAAAACCAATTTTTTATTTTTTTTTACAAAATTTATTCTAAAAATAATCTTTTTAGGTCATTTGTATTGGCAGTTGACAAGTCTCTTTTGCCAACTTAAATCTCATCTTTCCAAAGGAATAAGATTCTTAAAAGTTTTTAACTTTTTAAGAATATTAACTTAAACTTAAACAGCATTTTCAACACGTGACCACCCAGAATTATTTTTTGAAAAGAAAGATTTATACCTGAGAAGTAAATTTCATTTACCTAGGTGTGAAAAAAAAAAAGTGAATGATTCAAGTGGGTATTGGAAAATGTCACATTGTGCTGTCACTAATAATGCACAATATATCACTTGACTACCGAACTGGTTTCTTCGTTCGGGACCTCATTTTTGTGGTTCACTCAATCAATCCTCGTTAAATTTTCTTGCTCGGGACCCTCATTGCTGCACCACTCTCAAACAAGATCCAGACAAATTATTCATCTAGGATTCTGTCTTACTAGACATTATAATATATAGGGTCGGAAACCGGCCCATTCACACGGTCGACCCTACAATTTTATAAAAATCTGCTTTAAAGTCAAAATGAAATTGCAAATAGATCGTGAGCTTCTATAGTTGAGCCCGGTCTACATAGCTCATGACGAGACTAGCTTCCACTCAGTTGTCACTTCGATACATTTTGATATCTCTATTCATAAATTCTTGAAAATGTGTATTAAGTACATTCATCTTTGTGCTCTACTAATCTAGCTACTATTTTAATAGCCTGTTCTAGATTTAGGGTCCATTTGATTGCAATGGTGAAAAATAGATGGAAAGAAAACGAATTTCAGAGAAAATAATTGTCTAGAAATTGTTTTCCTGAAAATTATTATTTTTTTGTTCACGTTCGACTTTATTTTACATGAAAATTGTTCATTAAAGTGAGATTTTTTTTTTTTTTTTTTCAATTGGTTATGAAATTTGTTACCCTTGCAAAAAAGTTTACTCAAAAACTATTTTTTCATTAAAGTTTAGTGTTCGTTCGATTTCGTTTTACATGAAAATTGTCCATTACAGTAAATTTTTTTTTTTTTACAATTGGTTATGAAATTTATTTTCATCGCAAAAAAAAAAAAAGGACGGTCAGAACATGAAATGGTGGGAAGATGAATTCCCCAAATCTAAGGCAAATGGGCGCGTGATTTTTATCATCAAACAGCATATTTGTGGGAAAATGAAAATTCCATTTTTCATGGAAAAACTATCCAATCAAACAGGGCCTTAGAGTAAACGAGAATTGTACTGAATAGCATTGTTGACCTCAATTTCCTTAAGAGTCCGTTTGATTGCGAATGTAGAAAATAGGTGGAAAGAAAATGTTTTACAGGGAATTGAATTGCCTAGAATTTGTTTTACTGGGAATTGTAATTAATTGTGTTTGATTGATATAGTTTTCCACATGCAAAATGTTGAAAATTTGGTGTCCGTTTGACTTTATTTTTTATGAAAATTGTCCATTAAAGTGATAATTTATTCTATCATTGGGTCTAGAATTTATTTCAATTGCCAAAAAATTAAAAATTTTAAAATTTTTTTAAAAATTATCATACCGAATATCATTTGTTTCGCTTTGTTTTGCATGAAAATTGTCAATAAAAGTGATAAAAAATTTTATCATTGTGTCTAGAATTTTTTTCTATTGCCAAAAAAAAAAAAAAAAGCAAAAACAAAAACAAAACAAAAAAGCTGGAAAACAAAAAACCAACCTAAGCAAGAGAAAACAAATTCCTTGAATTCATGGAATAGAGGCGCGTGAGGCTGAGGATGGAAAATCCAATTCCATGGTAAATCTTGCACATCAAACATGCAAAAGTTGGAAAGTGTGAAAATGCTTTCCACTTTACCTAGAAAAACTTGCAAACCAAACAGAGCATAAAAGTAACATGGTCAATAGGTAAATACTCCACTTAGGTAACTTTTTGTGCACAGTAGCTAACTGTTAGTCACTCGTGACATTTTTTCACATGTATATGAATTTCATTTACAATAAGGTGTGGAAATCTCCAATCTTAGTCAAATCCTCTCTCCATCTCTTGCACTTATTGCAAATGGTCTTCAAACGTTTTTCCTCAACCGATGGCATTTGCCTCTTAACCGGATATTCGAATGTGCAGGTTATGCTTGCATGGAGGAGAGAAGGCCGAGATTTTATTGGCGCATTTTTTTTGAAGTCAACAAGCATCACTATTCAATTAAATGTCATCTTTAATTGTACGCTATTGTGTTCATCCAACTTGGACCTGCATATCGTAGGACACAACACAAGTTGAAGTGACTGACCAACACATCAATTAATCCAAATTATGGGGCTTTGGCTAGTTGCATTGCATGTATTTTAGGGACCATCTCATGTGAGGATGCATTATTACGGTCCACACTCTTTTATTTGAGTGGTAAGGAATGTCAATTATCGTCTCACTAAGAGATCAAATTTGGGTCCAATACATATCGTTTGTTAGAACTTAGAAGTCAAGGTGAAGACTCTGATTTTTGTAGATGTAATGACAAATGGAACATAGTGCAGCCGACTTTAATTTGTCAAGGTTAAAGCTTTTCCGTTAATTGTCATCTATTAGATCTTAAAAAGTCAAGAATCTTATAATGAAAGATGTAATCACGGGTTGAACATAGTGATGCAAAATAATAATTTAGTTCGAGTTAAATCTCACGGGTTTGTCATTATTTCTTCTCTTTGTTAACAGTTTATTTTCTGGCATTAGTAGCTTGCCAAGAAAAAAGGGTAGAGAATAAGTGCTTTTGGTTTACTTAATTGTTACAAAATAATCTTGGTAACAAGCTGAGTTTGCCTGAATTTACCCTAAGGTCCGTTTGATTACAATGGTGGAAAATGGGTGGAAAAAAAATATTTTACAAGGAAAAGATTTTTCTAGAAAATGTTTTACAGGGGATTGTAATTAAGTGTGTTTGATTGATATAATTTTTCATGGAAAATGCTGAAAGTTTGGAGTCTGTTTGGCTTCATTTTTATGAAAATTGTCCATTAAAGTGATAATATTTTTTACTATTAGGTCTAGAATTTGTTCCAATTGTCAAAAATAAAAAAAAATAAAAATAAAAAATTTTGAAAAAAAAAATAATCACACCGAATATCTTTCGTTTGACTTTGTTTTGCATGAAAATTGTCAACAAAAGTGATTTTTTTTTTTTTTTTTTTTTTTACAATGGTTGATATAATTTGTTGCCATTACTATTAAAAAAAAAGAAAAAAAAAAAGGTGGAAATTGCTTTCTCACCTAATAGGTAGGAAAACAAAATCTAGGGGTGTTAGCGATCCGATTTTTGCGGTTTCTGACAAATTTTCAAACCAAACCGTTTAAACCGGTTTGAGAAAATCTCAAATATAAACCAAACCATTTTGAACGGTTTGAAAAAAAACTCAAACCTAAACCTAACGGTTTGGTCCGGTTTTAAATCACGGGTTTCACCGTATATTTTTTTGTCTTTTATGACATTAATTCATTGAATTCAATATATATTTATATCTTACTAGCAATAAATCTAAAACAAACTAAATATATCTACTACAAATTTAAATATCAACTAAATCAAAGTGAAATTACAATAAATTAAAATATAGTTTTTTGTTTGCCATTTTTGTCTAAGACGTTATGATAACATTACAATACAAGTCCACTAAACTAAATATAAAGCCCAAAAAATATAATGATGTTCAACAAGACCTTTTGATCATCATATCTGAAAATAAAACCACTGATTAAACAGAGAGAATAACCAACTATAATAATAAATCAATTGTTTATAATATCTAAACATAACAATTACACAAACTTACCGTTGTATTTTATTACGAATTCAATTTCTCGCATATACTCAAACACCAATTGTTGTCACACATGATTCATAGTCTCCATTGTCAAATAAATGCATTTGTTATATCATCATAGTATTGAATACTAGATAGATAAGATAATCTTTAAAAATATGATAATAGAAAATATAAACCACATGCCACAATTTTCATTGAATCATCAAATGTTTCCATTTAATCTAAATATTAGTACAGTGCTATAGGTTCATTCTTAATTTGCAACTAATTCTTTCTGCATATACAAGTCTCAACCATCCTTACACCTAATAAATTCTTAAAGGAATCAAGTATCTGACCTCCATTTGAAAATGCAGACTCAGAAACAATTGTAGAAATTTGAATTCTAAAGAGGAAAAAATGTTTTTGATAAATTATGTTAGTCTTGAGATTATTAGATATAAATTAGGATTATTTGGTAATAATAATATATATGTAATAGAAAATTATAAATTGACAAAAATTCATACAAATGACAAAACTATTAAATTTTGTATATTTGGATGAATTTTTTTTTAAAATATTATTTATATTTTTTTTATTTTTATATATTTTTTCACCGATCTGGTTTTGTTTTAAACCACAATTACAATTTTCAAACCTAAACCAAACCGTTTTTTACCGGTTTGATTTGGTTCAAAACCATTTCGTTGACGGGTACACGTGGCACCAAACCGACAGTTTCTAAAATACGGTTTCGGTTCGATTTTTCGGTTTGGCGATTTTTGCTTACAGCCCTAACAAAATCAAGAAAGTGTGCATCAAATGGTTGTACCTAGAAAAATGTGGAAAACGTTTTCCATGGAAAAATTTACCTATCAAACAACCTTTTAAGGGTGGAAATGGAAAACGTTTTCCTTTTTCATGGAAAACTAAGGCTATCAAACGGAGCCTAAGACAAAAGGTGCATCTTAGACTAGAATCGAATCTATTGCCAATCCAGAGTAATGTTATTCATCCCCACTGGGATTACAACCCCAGTTTAGGTGGCTCTAAATGATAGGTTAAATGAAAGGTGAAATTAAATAACTTATTTAATTTCACCTATAATTTAATGTCACATTAACGCCACCTACACTGTGTTTGTAACCTCAATGGGGATGAATAGTATTCCTCGCCAATCTGTGAGAGTTGAGAAGTCATGAAAGCCACGACGTCATTCTCGTTGAATTTGCCAAACACGGCTTTGTGGTCCTTTGGCGATCTAAGCTGAATTTCAATTCAAATACTAAACTTTCAACTTCCTTTACCATTGTGAACACTTCATTGAAATTATGGACTCGACTAGACAGACAAAAATGAACACTAGGTCCAATAAGATTCCGAACGTGCCATAATAGCGATAATTATCAAGACACAAATGTTGAACTTTATATTTATACTCGCAGCATTTGTACAAAGATTATGAAAAGTTAGAAGATGTGCACATTTTTTTTTTGAAAAGGATTATAAATTGGTCATAGATGCCAAAATGGGATTGGTACGAAACTGAATATCAATTAAGTTTTGTCTTTTTTCGGGTATCTATCTCATCCCACTTAGGGATGCTTAGTGAAGAATCCATCTTTAGTAAAGAAATTCCTAGTTATCAAACTTTTCGGTCCTAATGTAATAAACATGTTTTGGTAATTTAAAATAGATTCATAGTGTTAATCATTTTTAACTGACCAAACACTTTTATAATAATATTGAGAATTTGACAACATTTTTCTAACTTTCTTGGTACGGAAGATGAATGGCCATAGGAAAATAATTTACATTACATTGGAAGTTGAGTATTCAATCTTTTAGTTTTGAAATACCTTACTCTACATTAGGTGGTTTATATTCTTGTTTGTTATAGTTCGAAAATAAGAAAAATGAGGAAAGAGATTTTCATTCCTCTGTATTTCTGCTCTAAATTGTTAAGTTGTGGAATCTAATTATTGTCACTCTGCGGAGCTAGTACATGAATCGACCTTCGTGGTTAGGTCGCCACGGGGGACTGGAAGGGGATAGGAACACCCCCCCTCCCAAGGGATGTCGGGTGGGGCTTCTGGATAAAATATATAGTAAGGGCAGTGTAGGAATTTGTGTCATAAATTTCGTCTAAGGAATTTGAGTGTTTTTAAATTTCAATCTTGTCCTAATTTGTCTTATGAATAGGGAGCCGTTATTAAACTTTTATATTACCATCATAAAAAAGAGGTTAGTGAAGATATGTGTGGGTGTGGGAATTTCTCTTATAAACTTCTTATCATAGTGAATTATCGCAATGGAAAAAGAGGACTTTGGTTTTTTTATTAAGAGCAATAACTAGCAAAGAAGGAACTTCACTAGGAATCTACAAGTTTGATAGTATGAATTTTGCTTTCTGGAAAATGCAGACAGATGATTATATGTATATTAAAAAAATTGCAACATCCTCTTTTGAATGAGAAACCGGAAGGAATGAAGGACGATGAGTGAAAATTTTTGGATCGTCAGTTATTTAGTGTTATTCGATTGACACTGCCCCAAAAAAAAAAAAAAAAAAAACTAGTTAGAAGAGAATGAAAGTGCTTCAATCTAAAGGAAAGTTATCGACGCTGAAATCTATTTAACAAAGTTTATGTGGATGTCGTATTTTCGACAAATAGAAAATGGTTAGTTTCTGTAATACTACAAAATTGGAATTGATTCACACACAATTAAAGACGTGGACATTTGGAATTAGGGGGTACAATCACCTTATAAAAAAGTTGTGAAAAAAAATCAACGTATTCAATTTCTTATTGCAATTATTTTCTACGCATTCTCACTTTGATAATGTTCCATAATTACATCATTTCAATACTGTCAAATACATCTTTCTCAATATATGTAATCAAACTATAATTAACCATTGATTTCCGATTCTATAACGCAGACGATTTTTAACAGAAGTCATCGCAGGACATGCTTTCTCGACTGAGTAATAGCCAGAGAAAGAACTAAGATGTTACAAGAGAAGATGAATGGCCATGTTTATTTTTTGCAACCAACTTATATGCAGGATCACTAAAGCCTTGTAATACTCTAAAAGTTTTGTAAATGCATATGTCAAGAATATATGTATCTAGTTTATCATCAAGTTCTAAGATATCTGTTGTGTCAAAATCTATCAGCTAAGATGGATCACTATTTCTTGTTAAAAGTAGCAAATGAATTATTTGGACACAACATATATGAAGACTATTCCAAAGATAACAAATATGGGTTTGAAAACAACAAACAACCACAGACGTAATATTGTCTTAAAATTGTTGTTCCAAGGGTGTATATGATAGCAAGAAAAAGTTGTTAATGTGATCAAACAAACAAAGTTTTAACCCGTAGAAACCTAGTTAAAACACATTGTTTAAGAGGTTGGAAAAATTGCAGTATAAAAACGACAAATGAAAACCAAAAATAATAAGTAGAAGAAGTAAGAAATGATAATTCGAGATAAGTAATAACACTTTTTCCTTAAGACAATATCGCCCCGTTATGGTGCTCACGATTGTGATACTTGTCTCCTAAGTTACAACGGATTCAATTCTTGTGGTAGCAACACTTCAAACCACAAGACAATGACGAACATGACGGAATTCCCTCTCTACAAGGAAAATAGTTTTGGAATGAATTTTATTTTGGAGAGTTTTTACAAGATATTTTATGGATACACAATGTACAAATGGTATGGAATACAAAAGAGACATCCAATGGGTACTATATATAGAGGATGAGGGGTGGTGAATGAAATGTCGCGCCCTAAACTTAGCAACTCCTGCCAAATGTCGCACCATTCACTATCACTAGCCTATCTTCATCGCCTCGCTCGAGCAATTAAAATAGTGACTTTGTTGCTAGTTAAGCTAGCCTATTGCTAGTTGTCGCTCAAGCGACAGCCCAATGATAAGCTAACAACAGTCTTAGTCAATTTTTCAGGCAACTTCCTCTATTTTCTTCCCAACTTTGAACCGCAGTTTTTCATTCATCCGAAATTGATTTTGAGCCTCCAAATATACCACGATGATCTACTCGATGAGTAAAACAAGTTGGTCTATTTACATTTTTAATTTTACCAGCGAATCAAGTCTGAATATTTAGTTGAAATTGACACGAAAGTCATTTTTTCAAGTTTTTGGTTTTGATACTTAACCAAATTTTCAATCTTCTAAATCAATTTCCAACATGAAGTGAGTGACGGACTGAGAGACTGGCAGAGCTAATGCTTCCAATTGTGTGCTTTTGCTGGTTTAGTGAACGGCGGAATGGAGATATGTGAAGTCGGATTTGGGTGAAGGGCAAGTTTGAATTGGGCTTTAGTGTGGAGTTTTTCAATTTGGGCAATTTGTGTTAAACAATTGATTTGGGGCTTTTATTTTATTTTTTTTAAAAAAAAAATTGGGAATTGGTGGGTCACCCGCCTCACTATGCCAACTGTTCATCCACGTTCACACATGTGTGGGGACTTTCAAATGATACTTTCCTTGGATGTTCAAATAATTATGTGACATTTATTGATGACTCAAGCATAAAGGTATGTGTTTATTTTCTGAAGAATAAATATGATGCATCGATGCCTTCAAGAGATGGGAAACTGCGGTTGAGGAATCCATAATCAAATATTCATATTAAAAAAAAAAAAAAAAAAAAAATCCTAAAGTTTTCTCATGCAATTCTACAACGAATCAAAACTTGAGAGAAAACTAAAACCCAAAATTGTACCATGAATTAAAAACCTGAAAATCTCTAACAATCATGCCATCATGATAATGAAAATTGAGAAAATCATACATGCTTCATATTTAACCCTAAAATAACAATTAAAAATATGTTTGATGAAAAACTATATCAAGAAATTAATAAAATATAACTATTATGAACATTCCTAATAATTTAACATGAATCATGCTCTGATACCACTTGTTGAATATTTATTTCAATTAGACTCATAAAAATTCTATGTTCAATCTACCATACATCCCAAATAGTCTCATGTCAAATTATCAAGAATTCTATATAAGAGAAAGCATAGTTGAATTCATGGTGATGAATCAATGAGGTTTGAGGTCTTTCACGGACTAATCACGATACTCAATGGGTTCTCTCTCATTGATGGAAATGAGGAGATGTAAAAAAAATTAATGAACCGAAAGAAATCCGAATGAATGGAACAGAAAAAAAAAACACATGATGAATTCCACTTTCGATTTACCACAGGCTCTAAAAATCATGGTACTCAATGGGTTCTCTCTCATGGATGGGAACCGAGAATAATTAACCTTGGTAACCATAGCCCTATAAGGTTCCTTTATAACCAGGTATTAATTTGAGTCCCATTAACTTTAATTAGTCTAGTAATTGGTAACCATACATTACAAAGTCTATACCCAATAGATACCTCTAAAGCTTAATAACTAGATCACTTAAATTGGCCTCTACTCAATTAGATAATTCATATAACAATTGACAATTAAATTATTCCCTACCTGCCACCACCATTGCCCCCTTTACACCTTTTATCACCATTTCCAACCATTTCCTCTTAAGCAACACCTTCCGCCACCACCATCCCACTCGAAATCAAACTTCTAAACCATAACCACTATCACATGAAAATTTATTATCTCATTGAAAAATACAATTACATCTTAAAATATAGGATTCATAACTTTTCAAAAATACATTTTATTAATTTTTATTAAAAATTACTAAAAAGGGGATTTTAATTCATGTCAAATAGGGGATATATATAATATGTTTAGCGAATTTAAAATTTAAAATTTTTTATTTCATAAAAGGAGGTATTTGACGTAAATATAACTTTATGCATACTGGGTCGTGACCATATATTTCTTACTTTAGGCCCCTTTACATTAAACTTGGTCCACCTCAATTCTAATGTGGGTTGATAATTTTAGGGAGCATTTATTTTCATCCATCATTTTTAAATATTTATTTCACTTTAAATATATTCTTATTAAAATTTAAAAAAAAAATTATTTATCCACATTACATTCTAACATTATCCTTATTAAATTCATTTTGAGTGATAGATTTTATTTAGTTTTATTTTTGTTTATTTAAGTAAATTTATATAAGGTTAATAGTATAGATTTTTTTTTATTTTTTTTCTAAAAGTTGATAGATATATAAGAATGGTAAATGAAAATAGCAACTTCCTAATTTTATCCCTAACAATGTTTATGTTCAAAAGTCAATTTGGTTGAAAAAGAATAAATAGCAAGAATCTTATTAAAAGTTTAAAGTTTTTTTGTGAAAAACGAATTTCACTCCTCCACACACTTTCTTGTTCTCCACCTTTTGCGCCTTAGGCGGATAGGGATATGAGGAAAAATGGGAGAAGCAGAACTAGAGCGCTAGAGACTCAATAGGATTAGTAAGAATGGTTAAAGAGAGAGAAGGAAACTAGCACGGAGTTGGAGGCAATGGCGAACCAGAGTGGGTTGAGGGAAAGAAAACTAGCTCAAATGTTGGATGGGAAACGGGAAGAGCCAAGAGGTGGAGTCGATGGATGTTTATAGAATGTTTTTATTTTTATTTTCGTTTTTGGTTGGGGGAGGAGGCACTTAGAGAATAAGGATTTTTTTTTAATTTCTTTTTTTTTGTTAATTCTTTGTAATATTTGCTTGTTCGAGGGTTTTTATAAGCTTTGAATTTTATAGAATTTGTGGATAGTAAACCGTGAATGTTATGGATGTGAATTTCATTAAAATAGAATTACAAGGATTTCATTAATAAAGAGATTTTACGAGATTTGCATGGATTTCAAGCCCAAAAATACCTTAGAAATTCCACATTTTTGTAATGAGATTCTTATGAATTCTATAGAAATATATTCAATTTCACTAATATTATAATTTATAATCTTTTAAAATTCATTAAAATCCTAATCGTAGACACCCTCTTAGATTTTGGTTAACATTAAAGGCTCATAAGGTACCTAATGTGATAAGTCTATCAACTTAAAACTAAGATATCTTTTCAGTGTAGTAAAAATTCTAGACTTAGGTAAATTGGAAGGAATGAATCTCAAAGAGAATAAGGATTCTTGTACATTGGGGGTTACATAAGGCTTGACATAATGGCCACGTGGTAGCCCCCTATTGGAGGGTTGCCAGGTCAAGTCTTATGTAACCCCCAAAATACTCATAACACTACTCTCTCAAAAAACATCATCTATGTTAACTTAAGAGCAGGGCCCCCACCTATAGGAGGAGCCAAGTAGCACCCCTGATAGTACATGACCATGTGGCCATGTACAATCAGCAAAACCCACTCAAGGGTGCTCTTAAACTTGATGGCTGTACTTTCATTTTTATTGGGATAGTTGCTTGATTTCAAGAACTGTGACCAAGTTTTGGAAAAATCGACTAAGACACTTAAAAGGAATATCCTATTCAAATTGGGGTATCCTCAACTAGAATTTTAAAAAATTATAAATTTTAATAGATTCCACAAAATTCATTATAATCTCACTAAATTGTGAAATTTCAAGAGTTCGTCGCGTGTAATTTGAAGTTTGAAATCGTTTTATTAATGAATTCTTATAAATCCACCAGTAATAAGAATACTTTAATTTATAATCCATTAAAATCTCAGTTGAAAACAACTAATGAATGAAGGGTTTACGGAGAATATATGAACCTCATAGTTGCTAAGAGTCCATAGATGACTAATTATTTAACATTTATTTGAGTGATATATACTCATAATTTTGATTCGATTTTCTTTTGTGAGGAAAAAAATGTTTGGGGACCTAAAGTCTCGATTATTGATAAATGCGTTTTGTGCACTTATCCGGGCTATATTACTAATTGTTTATATCGTCAAATAATTAATTTTTACTTAATTTAGGTTAATTTATTTTTTGGTTCGGTGTTGGACCCATTTCTACATGTTTGGAAAAGAAAGAAAATGAAATTGAGCAAAAGCTATAATTTTGGTATCAAATTCCATACTTTAGAAATTGAAGAAGACATGAGCTGCACAAATAAATGAACTCAAGGACTAAATTGCATTCATTGGAAAAAGTGAAGCCTTGGAAACAAACACCACATTAATGGACCTTGCCACTTGGACTTGAAATTGGAATAAACTTCAAAATGAATTAGAGTCCTATATATGTGAAGACAGAAGCTGATTGATATTAAGTGAAAATTTGATTGGGCCTCAATAACAAAAAGAAAAACACACGTGGCTGGAGGAGTTTGAGAGAAATAGAGCAGATTATGTGGGAATTGGACTTTTAATCGGACAAAACAATTGGGTGGCTGGAATATATATGGGTATTTCCACTTGTACATCGAGTGATGTACATAATGAGCTACACCCCTCTCACACGGGGAGTGGGACCCGTTGTATAAAATATCCAATTTTTGAAATTTTTTAATTTGTTTCTTAGTTTTGAAAAGAGTTTTCATTTGTCAGCGAAAAATAATTTGTAATTAATTAATTTGATAATTGTGACCAAATTATATAGAATTGTGACTTTAATATATGGAAAAATTGCAGCGGAGGTCCCAGACCTTTGAGTTTTTTGCAGAATTTACTTCATCCTTCAATTTGTGCCACCAACGATCCCAAACCTTTGAAAAATTAGCACATGGAGTCCAAATGAATGGACTGTTAGTTGACCAAGAAAATAAAAAGTTGACAATACAAACCTTCATCTTCTCCAAACCCACTGATCTGCAAGAATGGCAACAAATCCTTCGATGACACTGGTTATTTCGAAATATTAGGCAATTACTTCCGTTTCACACATTTCACATGCTCCCCAGCCATATATTTCGAAAATCACTTCTCCATGGCTTCGTAATTACTGGAAACTTCAGCTTCTCTGTTTCATAAAAGAATTCAGGATTTTCAACAAAAAATCTGCTTCTCTGGCCACCGTAAGGGAGGCTTCTCTGCCATAAAATCATCTTTCCACCGCCACCACGCTTGTCGCCACACCACTGGTGATATGGACGTCGCTTCTATCATCTCTAATCGCCCGACGGCGCTTCTATTTGTGTGTGGATGGGTGGTAGGGATTGGTTCAATTGGTCGATTGGGATGTTGGATGTTTCGATTGGCTGTGCAAATTGATGTTGTTGATCTTAGTTTTGAGTCGGCGGGTGGGAGACTTTGTGGATGGAGAGGCACGATGGAAATCGTAATGTGTATTTGGTCGACTAGGTTGTTGATTTAAGGTATGAGGGCATGGTGTTGGATGCCTACTGGCGAGAGGTGGACGATTTGGCAAAGGCAGTGTGGTGGAGATATGGGTTGTAGTGTATGATAATGGCGGTTGTGACATTGCAGTGCTAGGTTTGGAGACGTTGCTGCTGCTCATGAGAGAAAGTTTGGTGTTGCTGGTGGAGGTGGCAACGGTGGATATGGATTTATATTCCGCTACAGTTTGTGGTGTGGTGGTGTTTATATGTAGTTTTTTGCGATTGGTGGTGTTTTTTGGTGGTTGTGCAATGATTTTAGGTGGTGGCAAAGCAGTTATGCTATGTTGGTGGTGGTTATGGTGGTGGTGATGATGATGGTACAGGTGATGGTGGTGGTGTGGCGGTGGTTTTTAACGTCACAGTGATTGTGAAGTAATGGTGGTTTTTAGTGGTGGGTATTGGTTGGTTTGAGATAGTGTTGTTGTCGTCTGGAGATGGTGGTGATGATTCTGATGACGATGGTGTTGGCGGTGGTACGGTTGGAGGCAGGGTGTTACAAATTTTTTGGTTGCATGTGACCAATAAATTAGTTAATGTGTGGCAAATCCAATAGAATAGATAAATTATGACCAATAAATAATGTGATATAAAAATTCATTAATTTGTGACCAATAATTTGCTAATTTGTGAACATGTAATAAGTTGTAACTTATTAAATTTGTAATTTGTGATTGATAAATAAATTGTGACCTATAATTTTTTTTTTTTTTTTTTTGATTTGTGACTAACGAACAAACTGTGACCCATAAATTTTTTGTTTTGTGATCGTAAAATAATTTGTATCTTATAATTTTTTTTATTTGTGATAGAAAAATAATCTGTAACCAATTAATTCAATAATTGTTACCTTAATATATTTATTTATAAAATATATTTTAATTAATTATTTCATAAATAAATTTTAATTAATATCCAATTTTTGAAATTTTTGAATTTGTTTCTTAGTTTTGAAAAGAGTTTTCATTTGTGAGAGAAAAATAATTTGTAATTAATTAATTTGATAATTGTGACCAAATTATATAGAATTGTGACTTTAATATATGGAAAAATTGCAGCGGAGGTCCCAGACCTTTGAGTTTTTTGCAGAATTTACTTCATCCTTCAATTTGTGCCACCAACGATCCCAAACCTTTGAAAAATTAGCACATGGAGTCCAAATGAATGGACTGTTAGTTGACCAAGAAAATAAAAAGTTGACAATACAAACCTTCATCTTCTCCAAACCCACCGATCTGCAAGAATGGCAACAAATCCTTCGATGTCACTGGTTATTTCGAAATATTAGGCAATTACTTCCGTTTCACACATTTCACATGCTCCCCAGCCATATATTTCGAAAATCACTTCTCCATGGCTTCGTAATTACTGGAAACTTCAGCTTCTCTGTTTCATAAAAGAATTCAGGATTTTCAACAAAAAATCTGCTTCTCTGGCCACCGTAAGGGAGGCTTCTCTGCCATAAAATCATCTTTCCACTGCCACCACGCTTGTTGCCACACCACTGGTGATATGGACGCTGCTTCTATCATCTCTAATTGCCCGACGGCGCTTCTATTTGTGTGTGGATGGGTGGTAGGGGTTGGTTCAATTGGTCGATTGGGATGTTGGATGTTTCGATTGGCTGTGCAAATTGATGTTGTTGATCTTAGTTTTGAGTCGGCGGGTGGGAGACTTTGTGGATGGAGAGGCACGATGGAAATCGTAATGTGTATTTGGTCGACTAGGTTGTTGATTTAAGGTATGAGGGCATGGTGTTGGATGCCTACTGGCGAGAGGTGGACGATTTGGCAAAGGCAGTGTGGTGGAGATATGGGTTGTAGTGTATGATAATGGCGATTGTGACATTGAAGTGCTAGGTTTGGAGACGTTGCTGCTGCTCATGAGAGAAAGTTTGGTGTTGTTGGTGGAGGTGGCAACGGTGGATATGGATTTATATTCCGCTACAGTTTGTGGAGTGGTGGTGTTTATATGTGGTTTTTTGTGGTTGGTGGTGTTTTTTGGTGGTTGTGCAATGATTTTGGGTGGTGGCAAAGCAGTTAGGCTATGTTGGTGGTGGTTATGGTGGTGGTGATGATGATGATGATGGTACAGGTGATGGTGGTGGTGTGGCGGTGGTTTTTAACGTCACAGTGATTGTGAAGTAATGGTGGTTTTTAGTGGTGGGTATTGGTTTGTTTGAGATAGTGTTGTTGTCGTCTGGAGATGGTGGTGATGATTCTAATGACGATGGCGTCGGCGGTGGTACGGTCGGAGGCAGGGTGTTACAAATTTTTTGGTTGAATGTGACCAATAAATTAGTTAATGTGTGGCCAATCCAATAGAATAGATAAATTATGACCAATAAATAATGTGAAATAAAAATTCATTAATTTGTGACCAATAATTTGCTAATTTGTGAACATGTAATAAGTTGTAACTTATTGAATTTGTAATTTGTGATTGATAAATAAATTGTGACCTATAATTTTTTTTTTTTTTTGATTTGTGACTAACGAACAAACTATGACCCATAAATTTTTTGTTTTGTGATCGTAAAATAATTTGTGTCCTATAATTTTTTTGATTTGTGATAGAAAAATAATCTGTAACCAATTAATTCAATAATTGTTACCTTAATATATTTATTTATAAAATATATTTTAATTAATTATTTCATAAATAAATTTTAATTAATATCCAATTTTTGAAATTTTTGAATTTGTTTCTTAGTTTTGAAAAGAGTTTTCATTTGTGAGAGAAAAATAATTTGTAATTAATTAATTTGATAATTGTGACCAAATTATATAGAATTGTGACCTTAATATATGGAAAAATTGCAACGGAGGTCCCAAACCTTTGAGTTTTTTGCAGAATTTACTTCATCCTTCAATTTGTGCCACCAACGATCCCAAACCTTTGAAAAATTAGCACATGGAGTCCAAATGGATGGACTGTTAGTTGACCAAGAAAATAAAAAGTTGACAATACACACCTTCATCTTCTCCAAACCCACCGATCTGCAAGAATGGCAACAAATCCTCCGATGACATTAGGTATTTCGAAATATTAGGCAATTACTTCCATTTCACACATTTCACATGCTCTCCAGCCACATATTTCGAAAACCACTTCTCCATGGCTTTGTAATTACTGGAAACTTCAACTTCTCTGTTTCATAAAAGAATTCAGGATTTTCAACAAGAAATCTGCTTTAGAATACCAAAAGAAATTCATTTTTTTTAGAGAAAGATGGCAGTACCTCCGAGATTTTATTAATATATCCTCACTTGTTGCGGAAGAATATCATGGTTACAAATGATATCAATGAAATCAATAAATGAAGAAGTATTACTTCCCTTACAGTGAAAGTAAAGAATAATAGGAAAGCAGTAAAAAAAGAGTACTACCTCCCTTACAAAAAGCAAAAGTTAAATAAAAATACAAATAAATGCAAAATACAAATACTTAAACTCTAGTGTTGGGCAAACCATATCTGTCAATTTGAACAAGCGCCCTGATATGTCGTGGTAGGTCGACTGGTCTATATTCCTGGTATCTTCGCTGATGCCGACCCTCGATAGCAAGTGCATCTTCAACTTGGTTCCCCTCTCTGAAGATGTGGGAAATTATATCTCTATCAAAGAAAATAATATTTGCAATCTGTCTGAGTATCACCAGGATGGACCACGGTCCGCCACCTCTGGTGATACAATGAACAACAACAGTCGAGTATGCCTCAACCCAAATATCTGACAAACCAAGATCTCTAGCCAGTAGTATCCCTCACAAATAACCCTCAGTTCCACCTCTAATATCATACATTGTCCATATGAAGTTGAGAAAGCTTTGATACAATTTCCTGCGTAGTCCCTGATGATGTCTTCCCCACTAGCAAACTTATCCTTAACACAACCATTAGTGTTGATCTTGACAGATCCAAATGATGGAGTGCGCCACCAAACCATGATAAGAGCAGGAGATGGGGGAGAGTCAAAGAAAATATCAAAAAGTATAGCAAGCTGCATGTCATTACGCCAATGTAACGGTCGGAATAGTCCACCAATATGAATGAAGGATACCATACGATAAACTCTCCAGATAATACACGTCGAGCTCATACGTATGTTCTCGTGCTTTGCTTTATTCCTCTCAGTTCAAAGAAATCAGAAAATCAATAGAGGAATAATGATGTGAATGTGCCCGGTCCTTGCAAACTGTCCAAAATACCTCCATATGAGAAATCTCTGTCTAACACTCTCTCATGTACTCATGGTAATCTGAAATAAAGCCCAAAAAATGTTGTCAAACATGATCAGAAATACTGCTACCAGTAAAAATATGAGTAATGGTCTCAATCTCTAAACAATATTGACATCGAGAAGCCAACTGATTATTGATCCTCCTCTGGATAATAACATCAACTAGTATCAAGTCCTGCCATAATCTCCAATAGAAGAACGAAACGGTAGTAGGTATGATAGAGCTCCACAGTAGGCGAAATGAAACATGCATTGGCCTGCTAGAGCTGATCAGCTGTCATGCTGATTTAGTATTAAATTCGCCATCTGATGTGACCCTCTAGAAAATGTGATTCGAGACATCAAGACATAATGGGATAGTCGCGATCTACTCTGCCATAGCTGATGGAAAAGCTTGTAGTAATTGCCCAAAATTTCATCCGCTCTCCCCGAAAAAGTCTTGTACCCTCGTAGATATATGCTGTCTGTGTGGAAAAATGGATGCCAATGTAGAAATTTAGGTTGTTGAATGGATTGGAAGTGTTTCTTGAAAGTGGCAAATCATTAGCAGATAAGATTCATTATATGACTATCGAAATATTGAATCTAATGTTTATTTATGCAATACAGTGATTGAAGCATATAAAAAAAGTGGGTGTTTTGAAAGTGCTACAAAGATGTTTGGTAAAATTCTTAAAAGCATGTGGCCGACGGTGGCCGACGAATTTTTCGATTTTGATTTGGGGGTGGAAGCGATGGTGAGTGAAGGTGGGGTAGTGGTAGGGTGATCTATGCCAAAATTTTGTTGGGCAAGAATAGTTTCTTCAAAGGTTTGGGATTACAACGATGGTGTCGACATAGATGGGTGGCGATGGTCGGTGATTGACGAAGTAGCTGTTTGGAGAAGATGAAGGTGGGGTGGGGTTTGTGGGTAGGCGGTGATAGGGGCTGATCGTTTTTATTTTTTTTTTAATAGTTTTTTTTTGTCTTTAGTTTAATTGTTAATATTTGAGAAATGTAGTTATACCATTTTATCTTTCCATCCATTTGGACTCCAAGTGCTAATTTTTCAAAAGTTTGGATCGTTGGTGGCACAAATCAAAGGTTTAAAAATCATATATTGATTAAAATTTATTTATGAAATAATTAATTTAAAATATATTAAGGTAACAATTATTTACAATTTGATTGCAAATTATCGAATTAATTGATTGTAAATTATTTCACAGTCACAAATCAAAAAAAAAAAAAAAAAAAAAAAAAAAATTGGTCACAAATTATTTCACGATCACAAATAAATTTTTTTATAAGTTACAATTTATTTATCGATTACAAATCACAAAATTTATAAGCCATAGTTTATTTTACGGTAAAAAAATCATTAAATTAATTGGTCACAAGTTATTTCTTGTGAGCCACGATCACATTTCTTAGGTCACATAATATTAATTGATCACAATTTAACCAATTTATTGGTCATAGTCAATCAAATAAGTGGTCCCGAACACCCCCACCCTACAACCACCACCATCCCTACCAACAGATCACGACCAAGACCTCATCAGTGCCAACATCACCACCATCACAACCAGTGACAGACTCAGCACAAAAGTTCAGCCCGAGCAGACATTGACCATTGGTTGTCGACAATCAGCGATCGTAAGAGCGATGTTGTTTACTAATATTTAATTAAATAACATTGAAAATAAGACTAAGCTTAAATTTTTTTTACTTACAAGTAAGTTTATTTAAGTAAAAAAAAAATTAAATAAATGTTATGTTGCTAACACCAAACTGACATTAAATATTACAAGAACGAGTAATAGATGTCATTATTCAAATTACAAAATCACCACTCCAAAAGAAAGATATTCTAAAAGAGCTCAAAAAGGGAGGGTGTTGAATGAATGAAGTCTACACTGTCTTCTGCTAATGACAACATTCTCCCTGGTTGAGTAGGTTACTCTTGAAGTTAAGGGTGAAGCCCATATATTGAATTTATCAGAGAAGCTAAAAGCTACTAGCATCGCTCATAAGTTGTGGATTGAACAACCCAAGAACTTTCCAACATGTCTAGCCACGAAACCTTATCCTAAATCCTCTATGTTATCATATTTCAAAAAGCTTAAACTCTCTAAGTGATAAAAGGTTCATGGGCCAATTCGGTATTTTATAATCAAATTTTGGCGGCACGTTTGGTTCCTCCAAAGGATACTTCATTGACATATACTTTTCCTCACTCTCTCCATCACCAGTCACCACATTCCCTACTTTAAAAGAAACCCTCCACACTTTTCATTCAAACTCAATATTTCACACAACTTCCCTCATTCTCCTAATTCCTAAATCCTCATCTTTGTCAACAAATTTTTTACAAGAAATCACAATATCTATCTCAAAGTCCTCAAATAACCCTTTCAATCTCTTTGAACCTATTCTTACAGAAATTGATTTTGCATTATTACAACATAATACATCTATTTCTTTATCAACTAAAAGAAGAGGCAGAAAAAAACAGAACCAGAAAGGCTTACCAGTGGGCGGTAGCAAGTAGCGGTGGCAATCGGCAGCACAGCAAGCCAGCAATCGGCAGGCAATGGCGTTGGCAAAATGTCGACAGTAGAGCAGGGAAAGGAGAACTGCGAAGGCGAGAACTGAAGGAAGAGGGAAGGATTTGGATATTATTTCATTCTACTAGGCATAATTTTTAAGAAAATGCCCAACTATCTCAGCCCAAACTAAATGGGCCAAAACTAAAAAAAAAGGCCCACCTGACTGTCTTCTTCTTCTTCTCGTCTTCTCTCTACAATAGTGCCATGCCATGCAGTGTCGACGGTATTGATGACTCCGATGGATCTAGCAAGTGCGGTCGCGCCCCTCGTCGGGTGCTAGGTCTGTCCTTGACCGCGGCCAACATCCTAACCACCACCACCACCAAAATATCAAATTCAAAATTATCAAAGGCATTGCACGATCAGCACAACCACAAAACCATTACCGCTAACATGACCACCACCAACAAAATCATTGTATAACCACCGTAAAATAAGATCCAAAATTTGCACCATCACCACCACTGTTTGCATAACACCAACAAAACACCCTAAAACTCCGATAAAGCAACAGATTAGAGGAAGAAACCACCACAAAAATATAACGACGATTGTGGTACAACGTGACGACTTATTAGTGTTACGACCCCACGATAGTCTAGTATATTCTTCCAACACCACTGGATAGCAATGGTCCAAGCAATTGTAAATCGATTCAAATTAGATGAAAAAAAAACACCTGACAACAGGGTGCTTACAGGCATCGTGCACAGCTGCGCTCCAGTGGTCTTCGGCGGTAATCTTCCTTGTGATAAAGTGAGAGAAGTTGTGGATGTTGCAGCGATAGTCTTCCTTCCAATGATCATCGTCATCGCAGCGGTATCAAGCTACGCCTTCCCAGAGCGATGCCACTACAACCGGGCATCGTGAGAGTGCCGCTTTACTGTAGTTTGTTACTCTCGGTGTGTAGCCATTGTGGCAATGGCGTGAGTGTGGCGCCGATGTGCCTCCCGTGAGGGTCTGTTGCAAAGAGAAAGAAAAGAAGGGAGAGAGAGGAGGGGATGGAAAAATGATTTAAAAATTTATGAAGTTTAAACCATTATTATTGAGTTCATTTCTTGTGGTCATTCTCGACTTTAATTATGAACTAATCATTTATTAATTTTAAATTCAAAAGATGTATTTCAAAGTTTCTCGCGAATACTTCGATAGATAACAAACGCCTCATCCGAAAAGTGAAGAAACATAGCCCTTAAATAAGTCAAAACTTTTTTTTTTAAATGACTTGATATGTCAGTTTTTTTTTTTTTTTAATTTCTGTCTTTTTTTAAATTGTTTGACACTTTTTTTTTTCTATTGTTTTTAAAAAAATAAAAATATCGGCACTTATTTTTGGTGTATGTCACTTTTCTGAATTTTTTTAACTGTTTTTAGTGTTTATCACTTTTTTTTAATTGTCGTGTAATTTTATTTTTATTTCAGTCACTTTTTATTTTTTGTTACTTGTTTTGAATTTGTGTCACTTTTTTTTAGTGTATATCACTTTTTAAAAATTTTGTCACTTTTTAATTGTTTGTCATTTTATTTAAATTCTATATCTTTTTTATTGTTTGTCACTTTTTTATTCTTTTATCACTTTTTATTGAATTGGTGTCACTTTTTTAGTATCTGTCACTTTTTTGAATTTCTATCAATTTCTTGATTGTTTGTTACTTTTTTTTTTTTTATTTCCGCCATTTTAATTATTTGTCACTTGTTTTGAATTTGTGTTGCTTTTTTTAGAATACGTCGCTTTTTTTGAATCTTTGTCATTTTTTTAGTGTTTATCATTTTTTTTTTTTAATTTTTTTGTTACTTATTTTAAATTTGTATCACTTTTTGAGTGTATGTTACATTTTTTTTTTATTTCACACACTTTTCTGTTACTTTTTAACATGTTTGTCACTTTTTAAATGTAAATTATAGTTGTAAATAAGTAATCTTGCAACAACAAAAGTTATAAATAAGTTATTTATTTAACTTACTATCAAAATAATTAAAGTTTTACTTGTAAAAATTAAATACCAACGCAGCTAAATCCGTCCTTAAAAAACTAAGAATATTTTATTGGGCCGGTGTCAGAGTTTCAACAGTATTGGTCGGTGTACATGGACAAAAAACGACTTTATTCTTTACTTCAAAATAACTTCTAGCATGATTTTTCTAATTTTATGGGTATTTATGTAATTACACTGTAATATTATAGAGTAATTTACTGGTTAATTATATATGTTATGTTTTGGTCAATTACACTTTTCATTAATTTCAATTTCTCGTTAAATAAGCACTCATTTAATAGATACATTTGTCACGAAAATATTATTCATTTAAATTACGGCAAGTTCACGGTTCGTTAAAAAATAGTAAAATGGATTTTGAATCCAAGTATTGTTCTCACTGAAATTGTACTCGTTCAAATTCGAATTAACTTATTCTTAATTGAAGCAATTGAAATTTGTGATTTTTTCTATAAATTAAATAATATATTTATGAATGCTAGACCTAAATGGATTAAAATAAATGCAAGATAATAATTAAATACAAGTCTTATAAAAGTATGATGATGAATAGCATACTAGGATCCCAAATTCATATGTATCAATCCTCTTTTAACCTCGAACCTCATAAATTTGACACAAGATTCAACTATGAAGATCAATATTCTTAATTTGTTTAATAATCCTTCTAGAGTAGAATTAAACTTATTTTTGCATGTAACCCGTCTATATTTCTATAACAGATGCAAACATATAAAAATGAATTAATAGATTTGTGAATACTTAAATATCAGTAAAGTATAGCGATATATTTCTATTCACTATCGGATTCCACGACAATTGACACTATGTCTAACTTATTTTCAATTTTTCAAGGGTAAAATAAGGAACATAACTCATACAACTATTGCGCATATACTTCAATCATTCGAGAATTGAAAACGTGTTTTGAATGTCAAAAATAAATAAAATAAAGGATTAAATATTCATGATATAAGGTTCATCATAAATCTTAGCAAAAAAAATATTTAACAGCTCATAATGTTGGAATTAAATAAATAAGTGAAATGATATCACCAATAAATTGATGGAATGTACTTAATTCTCAAATTTCTTCCACGATTGTTGATGAATTACTGCGCAAAGAAATATGAAATTATTTCTTCAGCTGTTGTCGTCTGTCTTCTCTGCGTGTATGTTCCAATTTATGGCCAGCCTTTTGTCTCAATTTTGACCGTCTATTTCCAATTTGTTTCTTCCCACAGCAATCGCCAATCTCCCCCAATTCTGCCTCTGTATGCATGTAAAAATACTCTACTCCAGTGTTTCATTTTCAATGTGTATCTATATATATAAGAAATTAAATATCATTCATTTAAAAAGTAAGAAACAAAGTTTAAAATTTCAATAATCAGATATTAATTAAATTTTATTTGTTGACCCCAAAAGTGAACTTAATAGATGTCGGACTTACTTGTGCATGCGTAAGCTAGATTCAACACATAAATACAGATCAACAGTCGAGATCACTCAAAAATTAGACGTGGGAAAAGCTCAATGACAAGAGACGTTTTCGTTCGGATTCCGACGAGATATCCGGGATACGATTGTATAATGATAATCAATCGTCATGAACTCAGTTTAAAGATTGCAAACCAATGTATGAGAATAAAACAAGTTGCTCCAAGTATCTAGAGTTGCATTAGTCCTCAATTGTTACATGGTGGGGGTATTTATAGTGTTACAAATATAATGGTGACTCTTGCATGAAATTACACGTGGCCTCATCCTCTCGGTTGAAGTATCAAATCCTAGTCATCATGTTGACTTTTCTAACTTTACAAAACATTTAATGATATTACATCTCATTGACAAGACAAGACACAAATGCACTTTTTACAAATGTCACATCAATAATTTAAATAAGATTTCTGTAATAAACTCAATATCTCTGCACATGGACCATAACTAGCTAGGTGGAGCCTCGGATGTGAGCCGCTTCGACATGTCTACCTCATATTAATAACGAGCCTCGGTAATTACCTCTAGGGCCTTGTCTTTTATGGCCACGTGACAATGCTAGTAGCAAGTCAAAAAAATATTTTATGCGTGGACTCTAGTAATAAATGATACCTTCTTGGGTATCACAAAAGCTTTAAAATTTATGTTTCATCATACTAGTTCCCCAAGTCTAGGCAAAGATATTTATATTGTGCGTGGAATTGATAGTTGATTTAGAACTGGCTCATTACGAAATAAAGAATACCAAACTACCGAGGCTAATTTACTTTGATCGACCTTGATATTGGTGCAATGATTTGACAATTTTGCACATTACCAAGACGAGACAGTTGAAGCGGTACAACTTCCAATACACGTACGACCGTCATATTAAATGTGCAATGATGGCTACACATTTTTTGCGACAAGGAATAACGTGTCGAGGCAAGCACGTGATATCATGAATTAATTTGAGGCTTTGGTGAAATAAACCGTTTGAATTCTACGGCTCAGATGTAGCATAGGATTGGACACTTCAGATTCAATGGGCCTTGATCCAACGACTAGGATTAATTCTTGTTTCATATAAAACCCAAAATCATGACATTTTGAAGCTTTACTTTTGCAAAAATCACTCGCATTCTCTCAAGTTTTTTAAATTTTCCAGCATCTTGTTCTCCAGCAACCGTTCTTAGAGCTTTCCTTCTAGATATTTTATTGCGACATCATTTTCACAATCTTTCATCGCTTTCTATAATTCTTCCTCACTTTTCCTCACTTTTTGATTGATTATGAGGCGTCGAGGATAGTTATAGTGGTTAGGTTCGGGGTAGAGTCAGTATCTGAGGGGTCAAAAGAATGGTACATCATGAGTGAGGAGCCCATAGACTATGAGGCGGATTGGGGGACTGCCAAGATTATTTCCACCATAACCTTCACAAAACTAACTGAACTTAGGCAAAAATACTGGACCCCCCCCCCTCCCCCAATTAAATTGAAGTTCCCGAAGCCCATGAACGTGCCTATTTTCAGAGGTCGAATTGTGTGGCAGTCAGTGAATCCTGCTGAAAGCAGGAATGCATCTACTTTTGCACCCCTTTTTAGGGCGGTATTGAGGACCTCCATGTTGGCTCCAACTCAAGTTTTACCAAATGAGATAAGCCAACTAGTTGGAGCCTATTTCCTTTGGAAGGAGGTGTCCTTAGGTGAGGACATGCCTCTGCACGTTTTTCAAACAATCTTCCAGCCCAGCGTACTGTGGAAAGATGACTCCAATGGGTGGTATTACCTCACTCCCTAGGGGGCTCATGCTCCTTTTGTCGTGGAACTTCCTTCCTCCATCAAGAGCTGGAAGGAGTCATGGTTCTGGATTAGGGGTAGATGGCAGATGATGGAAGGTGACACTGTCCCAGCATGCACAGTACCGACCCACTATGAATCACATGAGTGCCTCACCTTACATACTTTCAATTTATTATTTGTAACTTATACTAATCACCGTCTTGTTTGCAGATTTTTGTTCACGGTTCGAACTCCACGAGGCAAAGTGGGAAGTGATTAAAGACATTTATGAACGATCCCTGAAGCTTTGGAGCTTCGACCACCTCATCGACCAAAGCAGATACTTCATAGATTTTGGACCGATGGCCTTCAGGGGTATGAATCTCTATCACTCGCCTTTGTTTTACCTTTTTGCGGACTTCTAATCTTCTTTTTGGTGTATGCAGATAAGTTTGCAAAGAAAGAGTACCCAACTCCTAACATGGCCATAATTCTAAAGGCCACATGTCTGACTAGTGCCAGAGCTCTAAAGCCCTCATCCTCTGGTGCCAAGCATGTGAAGAGTAAATTGGACCACCTCCACAAAGACCATGCTAAGAAAAACACTGAGGATGAGGCTCCAAGAAGGCCTAGGGGGCCTTTGACAAGGGTAAGGGAAAAGCGAAGGAGCCCATGAAGAAGAGGTGGTTGGTCCACATTGGTGGGATTCCAATGAAGTTTGGGACTACTGTGTCTCATCCCAGAAAAGATGTTCCCCCTTCGCCCAAGCTCATGGAGTCTGCGATGAAGGCGGAAAGGGTCAGGAAGTCCAATGAAGAGGCTTAGAAGGAGGAAGCTCATGTCTTTTAGGCTTCAAAGAGGTCCCTTGCTAAGAGGACGCCGGGAAAAGTAGGGCGGTTCCTAGTTGGACGAGATGAGAGGATTGCCTCTACAATTGTCGAAGTATTACCACATGAGGTTTAAGGCATAATAGAGAACTTTTATAAATATTGGACGGATCAGTGGCATATATTGAAGATCTTAAATGAAATTAAAATGTGGTGTAATAAATAAAAAAATGTAGTGTAAATATAATTACCCTTTCCTTAATTGAAAAATTAATCAAAATAATAAGACAACTCATCTCGTTTTAGTTAGCAATTAGACTAACTGAATTTAGGCCATTTCACATATTAATCGACAATACGGTGAACATGTAATGACAAGCTTAATCGTCCACATTGATTTTCTTGATTTTATGGGGATAAAAGAGGGCTTGAAGGTTGTGCCCACAATATTGCCGAGTTAGTAAGGCCCAATTTGGTACATATTAAAATCAGATTTTAATTTAAATCAAAGGCAAACAATCAATATTAATCATATCTTTTATGAGTTCCATAACTTTTCAACCACACATTTCAAATTTTTTTTTTTATCATAATATACTAAAAATCTAATTTTAATTCCCACCAAACACCCTCTAAATCTATACAATCCTGATATTCGTGAAGCAACTTAGACTCGTATCATATTTTTTGACACATCAATTTAGAGTCATGTCTGGTGGAGATTAAAATCAAATTTTTAATAGATTTTGATCAAAGTTGATGAAATGTGTGGTTGAAAAGTTGTGGGATACATAAAATGTGTTGTTGAAATGAATTGTTGACTTTGACTTAAATTAAAATCTAGATTTTAATTAATACCAAACGACAAACAGTTTAATTAATACCAAACGACAAACAGGGGCTAGGTATGGAACAGACCAGAGTCAGGCTCGTATATAGGCGCGAGCATGTCTTGACACATTTTGACACACCTAGTCGAAGGAATAAACAAAGGTCTAGGGGCAAAGTAGTACTATACAAATTGTTCAAGGAGATGGGTGTCAATATCAATTCTTTCTTAAACTACTCGACGCCGCTACTTGAAAATATATGCCCTAAAACTGCAAAACAAACTACCCACTTCGCTCTCACTGCACCAACGTCAAAATCCGATGGCGGCTATTTCATGCCACCTCTCCTCCGTGTCCTCGCCGGACTCAGTTTCTCTCTCTTCAGCCTCGTCAGTCTCTCGCTCCGCCCATACCCTTCAACGATTTCTCAGCGTCGCTGTCTCCTCTCCAGCAATCCGTCGACGAATCTCATGTCAGACAGTCTCTTCTGCTCCTTCATCCTCTGTCAATGGAAAAGGTCAGCGATCCTTTCGTATTCTTTTCTTGCTTTTAGCAGTTCAAATGACATTTTTCTCGTTTTGATTTTTGTCTTTTTCTGCAATATTTGTTAAATTTATTAGGGTGGGATTTATTTGGTTTCTTGTTGGAAAATACTGTACCAGTAGAAAATTAAATGCGCTTGAAATTAGGGTTCTGGGTTCACGAGACTGGAAATTTTATAGGAAAACCAATGTTTCGGGACTAAGTTATGTTGAATGCTTGTATACGTTTATTTGTTTTGTTAGAGATTTGTACATGTTATCTTGTTTGTTGATTAACTGGAACTTCCAAGCGTTTTAGCTATTTATTTTTCTACTCGTATGGTTTCATAAATAAAAAAAGATTGATATTTTTAGAGGTATAATATAATTTGAAATTTGGATTATTAACATTTTTAATGTTGTAATGACAATTATGAACTGAAGTATAAGGCTTCAAGCTCTTGCTTAGAAAGCTTAAGTGTTTATTCACCCGAATATCTATCTATTGTCAAGGAATATTAGAACTGTAACTTATGCCATGGCTTTTTGCACGTCGTAGTTTAGAACTTCTCAACTAGAGTCCTGCATAACAAGGAAAGAGGTAACTTTACCTTACTGTTTAACACAATATCCATATTCTCTTGCAGAGTATTTTAATTGAAATCGAGGATTCAAGTTACTGGGATTTTCATTTCAAGTTGTAAATTTTATGTATTCGTATTTCAGCAAAGGCAGGTCCCAAGGATTTTTTGCACATTGATGATTTTGACAAGGAAACTATTCTAAGTATCTTGGATCGAGCCAAGGAGGTCAAAGCACAGATAAAATCAGGAGACAGGACATATCTCCCATTCAAAGGGAAAACAATGGCAATGATATTTGCCAAACCATCCATGAGGACACGAGTTTCATTTGAGACTGGGTTTCACTTGCTTGGTGGCCATGCCATATGCCTAGGTCCTGATGATATCCAGATGGGTAAGCGGGAGGAAACTCGTGATGTTGCACGTGTCCTATCTCGCTATAATGATATTATTATGGCTCGAGTTTTTGCTCATCAGGTATGCCGGTGAGTCCTTTTGTTAAAAGTTGTCTTCTTTTTGAGTGCCTGTAACTTAATGATTCTTGATACTCCGGTCTCATGAAAACTGAAGACTTACCAAATTAAGCACACTGTGTTTGAAGCACTGGCTTATTTTGTGCTATAATATATGTGCTTGGAGATCCAATTTTTTGGTTATTATGATGGCTTTATCACCTACTTTGTACAACATATCTACGTTAAATCTTGTCCTAAGCAATGAAGGATAAGACATTTTCTGCTGATTGGCCTGACAGTTACATTAAGCGGTGGTTTGGCACCACAAGTTCTGTCTGGTTTTTCTGTAGTCATAAAATAGAACCATACCTACCTCTAGATATCTGAGTTGAAGTCTTATTTGCTTTAGAGGTGGTGTTTTTCAATAATGATATTATATGCGTGTTTTAAATCTTTTGCAGGACATTCTAGATCTTGCTAAATATTCAAGCATCCCAGTGGTCAATGGTTTAACAAATTTCAACCATCCTTGTCAAATAATGGCTGATGCACTCACAATAATTGAACATGTCGGTCAACTGGAAGGAACAAAGGTTAGCTTATGTGCAACCAGAAGATATACTTCATTTTTCCCTCCTTATTTATTCAAAGTACTGAGCATTCTTTGCTGGGATCTTGGCTCTTCAGGTTGTTTATGTTGGAGATGGAAACAATATTGTTCACTCCTGGCTGTATTTGGCATCAGTTGTTCCTTTCCATTTTGTGTGTGCTTGCCCTAAAGGTTATGAGCCGGATGCAAGGGCAATTAAGAGAGCACTTAAGGCTGGAGTTAGCAAAATTGAGATAACTAACGATCCAAAGGAAGCTGTTAAAGGAGCCGATTTTGTGTATTCAGATGTTTGGGCCAGCATGGGGCAAAAGGAAGAGGCTGAATATCGCCGTCAAGTGTTTCAAGGTTTCCAGGTATGCCTAATCTTTCATACATTTAACTTAGATTGGATATTTGTGAAACTGAGACTTCAAGAAGAAAGAAAGATCATTTTGCTGGATAATGGGTTTTATTCGTAGACATGGTACTTGAGTTTTGTTGCACATGCTTTTGAATATTTTGGCAGCAGAAAGATCATTGGTTTAAATAATAATAAACTACAAGCAAGCATCAGTTTGAGTTGTCTAGAAGACCCATATTGTCTAGTCGGGTCCAATATGCGTATTTGATACATCTTATCTTGAATTGATCTGACCCTCAATAAGTGCATATAATTATTTGCAGGTGAATGAAGAGCTAATGGAATTAGCAGGTCCAAAAGCCTATTTTATGCATTGTTTACCAGCTGAAAGAGGCGTGGAGGTTACCAATGGGGTCATTGAAGCCCCAAACTCTATTGTCTTCCCCCAAGCTGAGAACCGAATGCACGCACAAAATGCAATCATGCTTCACGTCCTTGGGTTATAATTGTTAGTGGCTTTATTTATTATTAGTGGTTTGTTTTGCTTTTTCGTTTCATTTTGGTGTTGCACCATTGCAGAACTTTTTGTGTTGCTATGAACTTGGATGATACCCCATAATTGAGCTATTGATTTGTAAAGCTGTTCAATTTATATATTGTCATTTGAAAATTATATACAAGCAAACGTAAGTTTAAGATCATGAATATTCGATCTCGATCGATAGTCGACACATGGCATTGAGATAATATATCATTCGGTAACCTTCATGTTGAGGTATGTATGCTTTTGGGAAGTGTTTATGCACGATTTAAATTATAAGTAGTGGATAAGTAAACATTTGTGGATCCTTCAAAACATGTGAATAAAAAGTGGTTTGTGTTGACCTCGTTTTTTGTGCCATTGACGTGAACAACAGATATTAAACCCACTAGCATCCACGCAAATTAATTTCACCACGTTTGGATAGCTTACTAGTCAATAGTATTTCGAGTTTGAACGTGGGAGAAACTTTATAATACGAGACAAATATGTTCGGGTGTCGATAAGATATACGAGCGGAATTACACGATAATGAACAACCAACAAAGACCAAACTAAAAGTCAAGATCGAACATCTAACTTTATCAACCAAATATTTAACTCAAGAGGAGAGATTATATGACTTACAGTAGATGTGTTCGCATTATGCCCAAATGACACTAGGGGCAAATATTTAAAGTGTTACATGTAAAAGGGTATCCATTGGATGAGAGGTCACATGGTGTCAGCACCTTAACCGAAAAATCATATCTTAAGTATCAATTTTGACCAAACTAGCTTATGGCATATTAAATGCTCTTAAAAATGGGTAGCCACCCTAAAGCTTATGTTGACAAGACTTCGACAATTATTCATTACAGGGTTTACATAAATCATTTGAACAAGATTTTATGAATTCAAGATCTTCAAAAGGAGGTTGTCACTCATCGTGGTAGGGCTTCAGATTTAGCCTTGTTGAGCATTACCACTTCGACAAGAAGGGCTTCGACAACCGCTTCAGTGAGAATGATCTTCAACAGGTCCTATGCACTACACATGAAATGCCACGTAGGCTCTAGCAAGAGGCTTCGATGGGTCGGTTGCACTCATCATGGGATGCTAAGTATAGGATCCTCAGTGGCATGATTGCCATAAACTTTCTCATAGATCTTGCGGAGTACGCAACTTCCCCCTTCCAAAGCATCGAAGAAAAGTTAAGGAAAAACCCCATTTGTAGAGTACATCATCTTAGAATACAAAGTGGGCCAGTCTTCTCCTAAGCTTGTGAGCCTCCTCTTTGTCATCGAGAGGACCTGATTTTTTAGGAAGGTTATTATAGGTTTAATCTATGTAGGCTTTCTTTCTACCTATATTACCTCTTTCCCCTTAACAATATAAGGCTCAGAAAGGTGTTAAATTGGCACATGCATTAGTAGTTCCGAGTCCTTATTACTAGCCAACTTGGATAAGGCATTGGCGTAGGTGTTTTCCGTGCACAGTGATTTGAGCTAACTTGAATCTTTTAAAAGATAGGAGTAGACTCATTACCAATTTGAGGTACGCGGCCATGCCCTTGTCTATTGCTGTGAAGTTGCCATTAACCTGACTGACTACTAACTAGGAATCACTATTAATGAGCAACCTCTTCACTTGCATCTCTTTAGCCAACTTGAGGCCGGCTAGTAACGTCTCATATTCAGTTGCATTGTTGGTAGCCTTAAACCCAAAATAGTTGTCGAGGCAACATCGAACGCAAACTTAAAGGGGTTCAACCTCATTATGTACCTCCGTAGAATTTGGAAGGTTTTGTCCACGTGCATTTCATGGCATTTTCTTTCAAGCTCTTCACGAGCATGTCATCCACATAGACCTCCATCATTTTGCCAAAAAGGTCTAAAAACATTTTGTCAACTAGTCTCTGATAGGTGGCCTCGACATTTTTTAATCCAAAGGGTATCATCCTGTTACAATAAAGGCTTATATCAATGATGAAAGAGGTATTTTCTTCATCCATTATGTGCATGAGAATTTGTTTATAGCCTGAGTAGGTGTCCATAAAGCTCAAAAGTTCATGCCCAGTGGTAGAGTCCACAAGTTGGTCTATCCTTGGAAGACGAAAAATGTCCTTAAGACAAGTTTGGTTGAGATTGGAGAAATCGATACATACTTTCCATTTACTATTTTACTTCTTTACCAAAACTGGGTTGGATACCCATTTTGGGTAAGTGACCTTCTTGATGAAGCCACTAGCTATCAACTTTTGCACTTCTTCCTTCAGGGCCTCATATATTTCCAGATAAAGGGTCCTTAACTTCTGTCTATGCAGGGCAATCGTAAGATCAATTTTCAGGTAGTGGCAACTGACCTTGGGGTCAATGCCTACCATGTCCTCGTACCTCCATACAAAACCATTAAAAGTTCTGCGTAAGAAGTCCTTGAGTCTTTCTTTGGCCTCCGGTGGCAGGCATTTTCCCACTTGTAGTGCCTTGGTGGGTTCTTGAGGGTCCACCAGAAAACTTTCAGCTGCTCTATTGGGGCTATTTGGGATTCGGATTCGATAACACAAGGTCAAAATCATCAAGCATGACTCCCTGCTCGAGGGCTTCCTTCATCTCGACGTCTTCTTATCTAGAATTTTTTCCTCCTAAGGAATATATCATGTCAACATCCATTAGCACCATATAGACATCCTTGGAACCTTTCTAGTCGAGTTCGGGTAGCACTTCCACGCTCCTCTCTAGTCACCCATAACTATGGCAACCCCATGCTTAGTAGGGAATTTCATACACTTGTGGAGAATGGAGGTAACAAGCCATAAATCTTTTAGGACGGGTCTGCTTAGTACCGCATGATAAGCGAACCTGTTATCCATTACCAAAAATTCCATGAAGTTTAGAGTTGTGTAGGGGTGGTTCTCCCATTTTCACTACAATGGTTATTTTTCCCTTTTGTGATGATGTTGTCGTTGATAAAGCCGTACAGGGGGTGATGGGAGTCAATTCATGATCAACGATCATCTTATCAAAGGTAGCTCCAAAGTTGTTAATGGAACTACCATTATTCACTAGCATCCGTTTCAGCCCATTACGAGCCACAACATCCCTTACCACGAAGTTATCACAATGGGGAAAATGTATACCGTCAGCATCCTCCTGGGTGAAAGCAATGGGTAGTAGTTGCCTTCTCCGGGAATTGCTATCGACTATGTAGCTAGCCATTAGGAGGTCTTTGGCTTCTCTAGCATAATTCCTTTGGAATTCCTTATGTTACCCTTAACGTAGGGTCCTCCAAAAATCGTGTCAATCTCATGGATAAGAGTGTCTTCCATACTAGCCAGGGGTCCCTACATTGTTGTTGTTGTTGTTGTTATCCTTTCTAGGTCTCTATCTATCACGCTCCCTTCTCTGTCGTCGAAACTGCTCCTGACGGGGGTCTAGCCTCTTCGCGCATAGGTCTTTGGTCCTACCTAGGCGAGGGCAAGTTCCTAGGAGAGCGGTCTTTCTTTGGTCGTTCCAAGGATTAACCTTCCTAAGGTGTTGGGCTATATCTCTGTAGTCTGTTGTGTCATGACTGTAGGAATGGTGGTAAATACAATATTGTGGGGATGCTGGCCTATTTTTAAGTGTCGAACCCTGCTTTAGGCCTCTTCCTCTTTGGGGGCCCACCGTTTAAACCGAGTCTATCGTATGTTAGTTTCGGGGCTTATATCCTCATAAGCCAGCGTAGGTAATGCGTTTAATGTAGCTGTAGCAAGTGCTTGCCTAGAATTGGGAATGGCTTCATAACCAGCCTGGTTCCATTAGATGAGAGGTGGGTCTTCTCCAACGCTATCTCTGATAGGGTAGAAGACCTTTGCTAGCTCTGTTTCGATGATTTGTCAATTCCTTGATGATTTCGTGCCTCATCATTTCCAGCATAGCATCTTAGCTGGTGGATTCTTAATTCTGTACATTCCTCAAAACGAAGGTGTTCATGTTTAGCCTATCATGTAGTGCAGATAACGTCTCTTGGTTAGTGACTTGCACACAATATGTCATCTCATCGGTAAAGCGGGCTAAAAAATCTTCAATGTCTCCTCAGGCTGTTGCCTCATGTCCTGGAGGTGCTGAATAAGAGCACCTCTTTCTTTACTCATAGAAAATCGTTTCAGGAATGTACTTTTAAATTCCTTCTAGCTCCTAATATTCCGTGGAAGTAATCTACTGTACCAAATTTTTGCCTCTCTGCTTAAAGTCAAATGGAAGGCCCTGCATTTGACGACGGGAGTGACGCTTGTAATTGTTCAAATGCTTTGTCAAGTCACCTCTTCTGTCATACTTTGATATCTTTGGCAATACATAATGACTCGGAACGAGAGCATTTAGGGCTCGATATGGGTCGGTTCAGCTCGGTTCTGAAGAGAACCGAACTAACCCAAAATTTTCGGGTATTTAATTAATGGAACTGTCGAGTTCAAATATAATTATGAAACCGTTCGGGTTCGATTCCGTTTGGTTCGGTTCTGTTCAGTTCCGTACCATAATTAATTTTTTTAACATTTACAACAACACTACATAAATACAACTAATAACATCTTCATTCGTAACTTTTATAAATTAATGTAGCCTAGCTTAAAAACACATAAATAATAAGTTGTCCAATAAGATTAATTCAATTACACAAATATCAAAAAATAAACACTAATATTAAAACATCGATGATCTATATCAATAATTCATTTGCTTCCAGTAGCATGCATAAAGAAAACGAAATATAAATTAAAAGTTATCAAAATAAAATATTTTTGAAGTATTGGTAATACTTACCAACTATTTGATTTAATCATCAATTGATTGACTTGTCATAGTAAGAAAATCTACAAGCATAATTGAAAAATCACAATTAACAAATACAAATAAACTAAAAATTATTCAACTAATAAGATTTAATAAAAAAATATATAATATATATTTATTACCTTTCTCAATGCCTTCGTAGAACTTTGTTTCTTCAATACAAAATCTATCATGGGAAACTTTCAAAAGTCTAAAATCTTCCCTTAGCCAGTTTTGTGTACAAATTAAGGCTTCAACTATTTTAGGAGTTAAAGAACTCCTAAATGGATTAAGAATGCGCCCTCCAATACTAAATGTTAACTCAGAAGCAGCTGTAGATACATGAATGACAAGAACATAAATAGATACAGCCCGTTGCCAGCTAGTAAATAAATATATTATAAATTTTTTAAATTATAGAGTAAAAGACGAATTGTTGGGCAGCTTGGAGCTTTTGGAGTTGGGCTAACAAAAAAATAAATTTAAGGACAATAAGGCCCAAATGTTGGGCTAACAAAGTTACAAAAAATTAATCTGGCTGAATTAATTTGCTAATTTGTTTAAAAAATTAAAATAATTTAATTAATTCAATATAAAAAATTTTAAAAAAAAGTATTTAGATTCGGGTCTTATTTGGTTCTTGGTCTAGAACCTAGAACCGACTCAAACACATCGGTTCTCAATTCGGGTACCCGTTCGAGTATTTAACTTATGAAAAACTGCTCGATTCGGTTCGGGACTTTTGTCCAGCTCTAAGAGCATTTTTCAGTTCTTGTGAAAAATGCAATTTTTCGTCGTCGTCATCGAGGTCACAAAATATTTGGGGTTCATCCGAGTCCTCTTCATTAACTTGATATCTAGGTGATGGATTTTTCATCGTCGTCATCATCAAGGTCACAAGATATTTGGGGTTTATTCGAGTCATCTTCATCAACTTGATATCTAGGTGGCGGATGAGATAAGCTTGCATGATCACTCACAATTTCCTCCCTCATGTGGCGCCTATCTAGGTAAAACAACTCGTGGGACATGTCCTTGCCTCTTCTCCGGTTGCCTTATCGTAGGAGGTGGTGGATGAGGCCTATTTCTAGGCATGTAAGGTGGCGGTGGGTCTTGCGGGACTGATCTTGTCAAACACACTAACAGACCTTTAAGGCATATGTTTTTGCTCATATTTCGGGAAAAGTTTATCCTCCATGTCAGCATGGGCCTCGGGGGTCGGCCAGAAGCATAGTTCAAGGAAATATCAGCTCACACTCCCCTTTTAAGGGGGCTAACTTTTCTAGACCGTCGGGGGATGGCGCTCTCTAACTTTGGACTTCGTCTTCATGTGGATAGTATCCTTATGGTGCAAAATGGAAAACTGGCGAACCCTATTGGCCTTCCATTTGTATGAGGAGTTCTTGTATAACCATGTTTTGGTGGGTGATATTTCTCGTGTTAGCTTCCATGGTTGCTATCTCCCAGGTGGGTTAAGCAACCAACTTCATTCCACTGCGCCTATGATGGTGGTAGGGTTGACATTGTCCCACTTGAGTTGTTCCTTTGGGAAGCCCTTTATCAAGGTTTTCTCTCACCCTCTTGGGAGGGATATCGTGGTCGAACTCATTTTTTCATTAGCTGAACTCTCAAATTTTCCTAGCTTCTGGGGCTTCCACTTCTTATTTTTTAAGAGCAAATTTTTTTCAAAGGGGTGCCCAACTATCTTCCGACGAACTCTTTTTATGAGAATGTTCGTGATTATAGTGGCGACTTTCCACATACGATGCCAATCTATTGACCTCTGTTTTGTACCGAGCCCTCTCACGTCCACATAAGCTAATTCCACCACATTTGGATAGATTACCAGTCAACGGTATTTCGAGTTTGAACATAAGAGAAGCTTTATAACACAAAACATATATGTTTGGGCGTAGACAGGATATATAAGTGGAATTAAACGATAAGGAACAATCAACAAAAATCAAACTAAAGTCAAGATTGAACATGTAACTTTATCAACCAAAGATTTAACTCAAGAGGAGAAAATGTATTGCTTACAGTGGATGTATTTGCATTATGCCCAAATGACACTAGGGGAGGAAATGTTTTTAGTGTTATATATGAAATGGTGTTCATTGGATGAGAGGTCACATGGCTTCATCTCCTTAACCGAAACATCTTATCTTAAGCATCAATTTTGATCCAAGTAGCATGTAGCACATTAAATGCTCTTACAAAGGGGCAGTCACCATACAGCCTATGTCGACAAGAATTTGACATATTACTCATTACAGGGATTACATCAATCATTCGAACAAGATTTCATGAATTCAGGATCTTCAAAGGTGGGTCATCACTCGTCATGGTAGGGCTACAGGTTTATCTTTGATAAGTATCACCACTTTGACAAGAATGGCTCTGACATCCGCTTCAGTGAAAGTGAACTTCATTAGGTCCTACGCAATATACGTGGGATGCCACTTAGGCTAAATCAAGAACGCTTCGGTGGTTTAGTTTCGCTCCTCCTCGGATGCTACGTAGGTTGCACGGAGCCTCAGTGACGAGGCCTAACAATTTGAATGTTTATACACGTAATTTAAACACAACTAATTACTTAATACGCTCTTGGAGTTAATTATGTCGAACTATATGACATTTTGATTATTTATAAATAAATTGAAACCAAGTATCCACCCTTTACAAGTTAAGGGCATCTACGACCTATGTAAGGGTGGCAATGGGGTGAGCTATACATCTGAGCTCGGTTTGGCTCAACTCGCGTTCAAATTTTAAGATAGGCTCATGTGTTTCACCCATCGAGTCATCTCGAGTCACTAATGAGTTGGCTCTTTTTTATATATATAAATAACTAAAATTTTTTTTTAGAAATGAGTGATTTTTAGAAACTAATAAAACATGTTCAAAAATGAGGGAAAAAAAACAAATCTACCAACGAGTCGTTGGCAACTTTTAGCATACTTCTTCCAGGCAAATCATTTTTTGGACATGCGTTTTGTAATTTGTACACTTCTTGATCAATGCTTGTTTATTCTAATATACTTTATTATGTTATTTTTCAGAGGATGTTCCTAGTGATAGTATTCGAAGAAAGGGTGGTCGGAGAGGGACGAGGTTTTAAGCTTGCTATGCTTATTCACCAAAATATTTTTGGAGTTACAGTGACTAGGGCCGTAATTGTACTTCGCGGGGTTTGATGCGAACTCCAAAATTTGGGCCCCTAAGTCATAGCAGACAATCTACTTTTTAAAAAAAAAGTCTTACAGAACTAAATGTGTTAAATTAAATTCAACAATAAAGCAACAAATAAAAATAAGGTGAAAAAAACGAAGTTTAATTACTTTCCTATTTCCATACATAGGGCCTAATATATCAAATATTACACAAAAATGCTCTCTTCTTTTCAGCTCAAACCCAGAACACCTAATTAAACCAAACTCAGCAAATTAACAATTCATATTCAATTTACAAAATCTCATTACAGCAAATGTAGATTTACAAAAATCCAGTTCAAATCACACTTACTTAACCTAAACACAGATAAGTAATAATACATTCAATCATAGATTCAATTTATAAAATCTCATATTTATAAATTCTCACTTCAAACTTCAAAGAGCACTAAATTAACTAATTTAATTAAGTAATTGAAGTCCAACTGCATTTTCCAATGTCCAACCCCGATCACGGGTCATCCTTAATCATCCATCTATTATCATTTATCCATACTCAAATTCTCACATCTCAATCATAATAAAATATTAAGCAACAGGAGAACAATGTGTGTCGTGAGTCTCGTGACTGTGTATGTTTGAATGGCCATGGCTTGGGAGATAATTGGCGGTCAATTGTTCATCATCCTCATCAATTGGCATGTTACCCATGATCCATTGAACCCCAATTGCAGTTTTGTGAATGGAATTGACACCAATAACCTCAATAACATCATCGATTGCAGCATTAAAACCTTCATCACGCATATCCTCATTTGGAGAAATCAATTCGGACTTATGGTTGTTAATTGGAACAATTGGAAGCTTACCCATGGTGGTACTAACCTGAATTGATGTTCCCCCTAGTCGAATTAAACATTTGCTGCAGCACAGATTCATCAATGGGATCGAAAGATTGTTCTTCGTACGTGTTGACATGGGGCGAGTTTAATCTGGTTGATTTGTTGTTAATTGGCTAAAATGTGCAATGAACCATGTGTTTTCCTTCATCGATTGAAGATTTAGAAGTCGAATTAAACAATTGGAGTAGTTTAGAATCATCAACAACCTTCATCCCCGATTTTTCGCACAGCGCTCTGATTGCAACCACCAATCCATCACATTTTGGGAAAAATTAGACCTGACCCATGGTTGGGTCAGGTGCGCCAAGTGAAAAGGGGGGTAGCCCATGTGTTCCGTGAGCATGGGTCAAACGGATGGCGATGGGTATTTGCAAGGAAAAGTTCGGTATTGTGAGCTTCGCGACATGCAGATTTTCTGGGATTAATTCAGACTCGTGAGTTGTTTTTTGGGGTAAATTGATGCCATGGTTGAGGTCGCCTGGATGTGGGCTTTCGACCAGTGGTGAGTTCTGATCATGAGGGTGGTCGGAGATGGAGTTATCGGAGATTTTCAGATTTTTGGGCAGCGAACTTTTGGCTTTTTGACTGACAACTAGTGGAAATGTTTTTGCTAAGACATACCGATGAGAAGAACATTAATTTTAATGTGTTTCCCCTCATTTTCATAGCTTATGGTCCATTGGAGCATGGTTTTCAGTTTTGCTGTATTTATGTCATTGCTTTGAGATTCATATAATGCATCATTATTCTTTTTAATATTGAGGATGACCATTGAGTTTGTCCATTTCATGGTGGCTGACGAGTGTGTTTTACTCACGAGTTATATACTATTTTAACTTCATTATTGACTAGATTTTATGAGAATTGAACATTTTTAATCTGTTTATTAATGTTGTTTTATAGATTTGATGAGGTGGAGTTAATGATGCTAAAAGTGGAGAAAATCAATGACTTGGAATTAGCTATGTCAACGAGTCGAGTCGAAAAAAAAGCTCGAGCTTTTTTCGGTCTGAGCCGAGCCGAGCCAGGCCCGGCCAAAAAAAAATGAGGCTCGGTCCGAGCTTTTGGCCCTGGCCTTAGCGGACCAAGCCGAGCCCGGGCTGAGCCTTTTTTTTTGTGGCGCCCTATAGCCTAATGTTGGATAATATGTTAGATTTATAAATGACTAAATGAGTGACTATCCATTATAACAAAGTGAGAAATCGTTTTTAATAACCGATTTGAAATTTCTTACAAATTTTAGTGGTCATTGCCCATTGGTGAAATTAACTCAATTTTTAAATGTAATTGAGCAGTATAGATCACTAATAATTTCACTTAATAGTTAATATAGAAGAATAAACGTGTGTAAATGAAAAAAAATGCTTATTTTAAATATTTAGGCACTTAGATAAATGAAATAGTAATAATGCAATAAATATTAAACAAACAAATATCACACATTTTTCAAAATAATCTAGCTGATAAATTATGAGATAAAATTGTCACTTATAATTAGTTTATTAGTTTCATGATAAGAAGAATAAGTTGGTTAAGCAAATTGTGATAATTTGTCTTAATTTAAGCCATCAATTCCCAATAATTTATGGTGTAAAATAAAAAGTGTTAGGCAAGATTTTTTTTTTTTTTTACACGGGCCGGCCCGGATCGGGCCGCTCCTCAAAATGAGGCTCGGTGGAACCGAGCCAGAGCCGGGCCCAGCTAGGGCTTTTTCCGAGCCAAGTTCAAGCCATCGAGTTTTTTTACCATTCCTACTTGGAATCAAAAGAAGAGGAGGAAAAAAAAAATGACAAAATAGTCAATTTATAATACCAAATGAAGAACAAAAGAAAAATTCTACCCGAGACCTAGGTGCCACAAAACAGCAGGAAGGACAGAAATGTAGCGCCTCGGCGCTAGTGACTCATTTTTCAGACCAGTCCGTCCCTGTTGCATTTTATAGTAGTCAACTGCTAGCTTCCCTTTCTTTCCAAGTGGATTACTTTTATGATATAAATTTGGTCACGCAAAAGTAGTCATCTTTTGTAAGGATTGCTCAGGCTTAATATATTTGGATACAGTTTTCAGCTGCAGCCTGCACGTGAGGAAATTGTGCCAAAAATTTGAAGATATTGAATTGTTAAATAACTACAAGTTATTGCTGCAGTTGTGTGCTATTGTGACTGGTAGATGCAGCCTTACAAATAAAAATAATGTTATTTGCAGTCGCTCAATCTCGTAGTCATCCTACATGGTACGGTTAGTGATTTGATGCTTGAGGCTACTACAATAGTGAGTCACTGCAAATAGCATTACTATACAGATAAAGGTCTTGATTCTGTTTATAAGAAAATTATAAGCCGGCATATGAATACATTCATGTGGGGATAAAAACCTTTTGACATGTTTAGCTAGCAATCTGCCCTTTTTTCAAATGTGGCTTGCTTTTCTTGGCATGAGAACAGGTCAGAATCCCAGCCGGATTCTTACCCCACAAGAACACTTGGTTCTATAACCCCCTTCGAAATCCACAAAATTCTTCATGCGTGGATAAAAGCCTTTAGCAATCTGCCCTTTTTTCAAACGTGGCTTGCTTTTCTTGGCATGAGAATGGGTCATAATCCCAGCCGGATTCTTACCCCACAAGAACACTTGATTCTATACCCCCCTTGGAAATCCACGATATTTCTCACATGTGACATATCAATCTCTTCTTCCCCATTACACCTTTCTTGAAAATTGTCTGCATATGAAAATAAAATTCAGATTTGGTCTACCAATTTTACAACATTATCAGATTCCAGGTTGCCTATATTGACTCACCCCCTCTATTTCTGACCTCTTTTCTTCATAAATCACCACAAGATTCAACACCAAAACCACAAATACACGATGATGTTTCTGTCTCTACGGAGCATGGCTACATCGTACATTCCGTACCTTATTTCCTTTGTAGCATTTATTATCCTCCTCGAACAGATTTCTTACATAAGGAAGAGACGTTTCTTGCCAGGTCCTACACTAGTACTTCCATTTATAGGCAACGCCATTTCTTTAGTTGTCAATCCGACCAAATTCTGGGACCTCCAGTCGACCTATGCAAAATCCGGCCCCCTTGGAATCTCTGCGAATTACATCGTCGGCCGCTATATTCTCTATGTTTACTCCACCGAGCTCTCCCACAAAATCTTCGCCAACGTCCGCCCCGACGCCTTCCACCTCGTCGGCCACCCGTTTGGGAAAAAACTCTTCGGCGAGCACAATTTAATCTACATGTTCGGACAGGAACACAAGAACATGCGCAGACGAATTGCGCCTAATTTCACCCCAAAAGCCCTTCAAACATATAGTAATATACAACAGAGGATTATGCTCAAACACCTTAAGTTCTGGTGCCAGAGAGCGGGAAGTGAGTCATCTGGGTCTATTCCACTTCGAATCCTCTGCCGGGACATGAATTTGGATACCTCGCAAACAGTATTCGTCGGGCCTTACCTTAGCGGGAAGGCGCGTCAGAGATTTAACATAGACTACAATTTCTTCAACGTTGGATTGATGAAACTCCCAATTGATTTACCGGGTTTTGCCTTCAGAAATGCGAGGCTTGCTGTGCAGAGACTGGTTGAAACCCTCGCCGGTTGTGCAGAAGAAAGCGAGAAGAGAATGAAGGCCGGAGAAGAACCCACATGCTTAATTGACTTCTGGATGCAGGAAAATTTGAGGGAATTTGCAGAAAAACCATTTGAATACAGCTACATGGAAATTGGGGGTCATTTGTTTGACTTCTTGTTTGCTTCACAGGATGCATCTACTTCATCTTTATTGTGGGCCGTAACGTTCTTGGATTCACACCCTGAAGTTTTACAGAGGGTGAGGAAAGAGGTGTCGCAATATTGGGTGCCGGAATCTTGCGCCGCCATAACAGGGGAGAATCTGAGGGAGATGAAGTACACCGAAGCGGTGGCGCGCGAGGTTGTGAGGATCAGAGCTCCAGCGACCATGGTGCCACACATTGCCGGGGTGGACTTCCCATTGACGGAAAATTATGTAATACCGAAGGGTACTATTGTCTTCCCGTCGGTGTTTGACTCTTCTTTTCAGGGGTTTGCTGAAGCAGAGCGGTTCGATCCGGATCGGTTCATGGAGGAGAGGCAGGAAGACCGGGTTTACAAGAGGAACTTTTTGGCTTTTGGAGCTGGGTCCCACCAGTGTGTGGGCCAGAGGTATGCGATCAACCATCTGAAGTTGTTTATTGCAATGTTTTCAACGTTGATTGATTTCAAAAGGGACAGATCGGACGGTTGTGACGAAATCACTTATGTCCCGACTATCGTTCCTAAGGACGATTGTAGGGTTTTTCTTTCACAACGATTTCCATCCCGATGGTGATGCTTAAGCACTTGTGTATTTGATTCTTTTGTCGAGTCGGTGGTGTGTATTTTATTCAAGGTCAAGCTAGTCCATTGTGTGAAAAAAAAAAAAAACGAGTTGAAATAGTTCAGCTTTTATGTACATAATACAATACATAAGGTTATCGATAATGAACACGTGGATGCCTCCTATTGGAGGCGCCCTCTAATAGATTGATTCCATGTGTCCATTATGGACAACATTATGAGAAATGCTTTGATTTATTTGTAATATGTAGTGTACGATTGGATGGCAATAATGATCAATCAAGTGGTCAAGAATTTTTTTATGAAATTTGATCAAATGATCAATTAATTTGGTCATTTTTTTTGTTCTTATTCTTTCATTACTATTTGCTAAGGAGGGGAAAAAAAAAAATGTGTTGTGATCAATTTAGGTCAAATAACAGGGTGGCAACTTTGGACTATATAAAGTTGACACTTGACGAGACAAAATTTATGTGTTTTTAATTGGTCCATGTTAGGCTCAAATGTCTTTTTGTTTTGGACCTTCTAGATACTATCTAAGATTCATGGAATAATAAATATTTAATGAAAGTTAAAATATATTAAATTTATTGAATAATGTGACAATAATTATACCTCACGTAGACGTAAGTGAACTTCAAAATTATTCAATAAATTTAATATATTTGTTATCCTCTTGCTAGTGGTCATAATATTTGTTATCTATAATATATTAAATATCACATCAAACGATAATCATTGTTTTGGACGATTTTAACCTTATTACAATTCAATTATTTCAATAATACTTTGCTTTTCGTTTTTCAATATGTAATAAATACTATAAAATCCTTGTCATGTATAAATTTTGTGTCATTAATTTTCAATTTATTAACATTTACTTTAATTCAAACTCAATGAATTTTGATCTACATGAATATAAAGTTATTATAAATGAATGTATTTCTATTCATGTATCTACGAATTTTAATGGGTGTTTAAATTCATGTATTAGCAATTAATTCTTATGTACAAAATGTAATGTATAAAAATGTTGCTCATTTGTAGTATTTTATCATCATAAAAAATTTAAATAATAGAAGTTGAGTTTGAGAGTACAATGTTATTCTCTTAAATTTCTATCTTAAATTTTGTTTTCTTTAGTTCGTTTAAAACTCGTCAAATCCTCATAACAAATTGGTATCAAATATTATTTTTACAATATTTACGATGAATTTCAGAATAATGTGCAATGCGCGATCAACACTGATTAGTCACCACAAAAGAAGGCAAGTTTAAGCGAAGGCTAGTGGTATGATATGTTTTCAGTGTTCACTTTAAGTTCATGTTTGATTTTCTATATTTTACTTTTTTCATACTTATTTTTAATCATATATTCATAAAATAAAATATTTTACACGAGTAATTAAATTTTTCCTTATTTTTAATTACACATTATCCAAAAAAGGCTATCCAAAAATTATGTTTTTCAAATTTTAAGGCTACAAAAAAGGGCTAAGTTCAAATTCATATTTGGATCACAAGTTAACTGCTAACAAAATATGTGCAGGGGAGGTGAGCGTGGGGAGATATGGAATCAATCTATGCATGTTTGCCCAGCAGTGCAGTAGGTTCAGAATTTCTTTTAGCCCTCGTTTGACCATCATTAAAATAACTCTTTTTTTTTTTCAGATTTTGTACGTAAACTTAAAAAAATTTATTTTTATAATTGCACATTTTTTTTTTTCAAAAAAATCACTATTTCAAAACTCATTTTTTCTTTTAAAAAAAATTCATTTTAATAGTTGTCAAACATGAGCTTAGGTTATACGAGAAGATTTGATTGATTCACGTCATGCAGCCCTTGTTTGAGCCATAATCTCATTTTCATTTTCATTTTTCTACTCATTTTCAACCACACATTCATCAATAAAATTATATTTTTCATCACATCAATAACTTTTCATTTTTTCAATCACATATTCACCATCACATAAAAAAATGCACTCTCCTAAAAAATGTGCATCAAACACACGTTCAACTTTGTTTGTAATATGAATAATGCTATCTAGTCTCAATGGTGCTAGATCAATAGTTTATATGACTACACTTTATAGGTTCCATTAATAAGGCATGTGAATTTGCATTTAAATGAATGTATCATTTAATGTCATGTAATGTCTCCACTCACAAACTGTTATTGTGTTTATAGTTGGGCAAAATTTGAGTTGGACCCAAAATCGATCCAATTCACGCCCAATCCTAATTGTGCTAATGAACAACACTATAAATTCATATTCATTTAGATAAAAAGATAAGATATTGTGGACATGTTCACATAGAGTTCTAGGCTTTTAGCCAGTTCAAGGGAAGCTTCACTCCACCCTCCTTTATGTCATGAGCAAGACAGGTTTGTTGAATGTTGGTCTCAAAATCATATTTTTTAAAGGATTAACAGCACACAATATAAATTTTGCATAAAATTAAGGGAAAATTACAGTCAAGGTACCAAATATTTCACTTTTTTGCAGACTTTTTCCAAACCTTTCATTTGTACTACCTACGGTACCAAACCTTTAAACAATTCGCACCTGAAGTCCAAATTTACAAAAAGCGTTAGTTTGATCGTTAATTGATCAATAATTAAATGTCTGACCAATTTATAAAAGGTAAATATGTAACTTTACATTTTTCATATGAAAGAATTAAAACCCCCAAGCTACTACTGTTCATCCCCCCCCCCTCCCACCCCCCTCAATTTCTCCCCTCCTTCGCCGCCGCTGCCATCACCCACCACCACAACCTCGGCCATCACCCACCATTCGGTACCAATAAAAGCTCCATCTTCAAAATACTAATTCTAAACAAATCTACACCAAGAAATTTAAGGGCACATATTACACTACACCTAAATTCACTCACAAAATTAGAAGTAGCATATAGTCAATAAAAGAGAAAAGATTTTGAATAAAAATATTCCTTACACTACTTCTCCATTAGAAGCTAATACACAGACATTAAATGAATCTATAATAAGAGAAATATTGAATGGAAGATCATCCATATTTTCTTCAATAAGGTTTCTGCAAAATATGCTTACAGTGTATGTAGGTGGGATTAGCAAGGCACTAAAAGAATTCGAGTTCCAGCAAGAGGCATTGGCGTTTTGCGATCAGAAAGTGAAGGGGACATGGCGATGGTGGTGGAGATGGAGGTGGCAGAGGAAGAGGGAGGGGAAGCAAGGGCAAATTGCTCGTGGGTGACACAAATGAAAGGTTTGGACAAAATCTGCAAAAAAATTAAAGATTTGGTACCGTGACTGCAATTTTCCCTAAAATTAAAAAGAACATGAAGGATTTTTCACCACTAAAGGTTCGGATGTTCAGCCTTATGACTACTCACCCTTTGAGCATATAAAAGTAAATTATGCTCGATTACACTATGAATTCACCAAGAAATAGTACAAATAATTGATTTCTTCAAGTTTTTTCTCGCCTCTCTTACAACACAAAGTTCAAGTAATTTATACAAATTTCTCTCAACCGATTGTTTACCAAAAACAATCACAACCAAAACTTAATAAATTTGCAGAGATAACAACAAAGATTACATAGAAAGAATCAGACGAGATAATCCTAGAAAGCCAATCACTCAGATTGTGCTTCCCATGCGTGTCCCCCACCACATCCTTTCTTGTATAAAGCTCGTTTGACATGATTTTTGTTTTTGCTTCTTGTAAAAGAGTTTTTGGAGAAAAAGAAAACTAACTTTATTTTTATATGAAAACTAATTTTAAAAGAGTTTTCTACTTCGAAAGTGATTTTAAAGTAAACCACGTTGGACCAACTTTCTCTAAAAGCAATTTTTGAATCTCAAAACTCATTTTCACTTTTCAAAAGTCATGTCAAACATGCTCATAATCTAATATAATACCAGAAGTCCCAAAGTCACACGACCATTTTCTTATTATTTTTCATATTATGTTTTGAATGCAGGCCAATATTTGGGAAGTTAGTTGGGAATGCATCAGTGTGGAAAACTTTGCCTTCATCTCTAAAATTATGCACTGGTACGCCACAAGTTACAATGACTCAGTATGGCTCAACAATAAGTCAAGAAAACAACAACACTCGAAGTGAGTCAACCTAACTCACCAGCACTTGGACGAGTTTTAAGATACCACACTTGTTCAGTGATCTAAAATTATGCACATGTACGCTACAAGTTACAATGACTTAGTATGACTCAACAGTAAGTCAAGAAAACAACAATACTCGTTGTGAGTCAACCCAACTCACCAGCACTCGATACAAGTTTTAAGATACCACACCTATTCAGAGGTGAGTCAAGAGTCAAATTGCCAAAAAACTCAGCAAGCACAAAAGTTGTAACGACCCGACCTTGCGTCGCAGTCGTTATCATATTATACGTACTGTCCGCTTTGGAATAATATAGGCTAATCTTACTCTTCACGGCTTTCTGACGCGTCCTCAGAATTCGAACCCAAGACCTCCATCATATGTGAGACTTAAGTTGAATATAATTGGTAAAATTGCATTATATTAAATGATAGATTATGCCACATGATTCATTTAATTGAGCATATCAAGTTTGGTTGTCTACACTGGTCATCTAGTACCACTAGTGCTAAATAACAATATTCAATTGATTTAGACGGAAGTGATTTAAACGATGAACAAATATGCTATCCAAGTTCTTTTGATTCCAAAACATGGTCAACTTCTATTTTCTGTTGATTCGTAAGAATAATAAATTTTAGGCATAAAAAACTCTTTAATTCACGTACGAATCTAAGTATTTTGGATTCGTTGATTTTGAATATCAAATATTAATTTAAAACATTTGAAAACTCCGAACTCTATAATTTCAGTTCAACAATAATTAATTGCATTATGACTTACAATCCTTATAAGGGGCGGGCAAAACCCGATCGAACCCTCCAAAATCGTCCAAATCGAACGAACACAACCGATTTTGGTTGATTTTTTGTTGTTTTTACACGGGTTTGATGGGTTGGTTGTGTATCCGGGTCGGGTCGAGTTATGAGTTAACTCATGAAAAACTAATAAGCCCGACCAGCCCAGCCCTACTATACCCGACCCGACCCGACTAATTATGAACTTTACAAGTGTTATGATATTACTTGGACGAAATTAAGTCATTCTGTTTCTTCACACAATCTCTAAGAGCTACAATATTCAGAAAAAGCCTAGATTAAAATGTCAATTCTTATTAAGAAAATTTTGTGCAATAGTTGAAAAGTTTGAAGAAATTATACATAAATTATATACTACTAATTATCTAGATTCTATATATGCAAACGCGATACACGAGAAGTTTTGAATATGGTACAAGACATGAAAACTTTTAGAATAATATTATAAGACTTGGATATAATGTATTTCATGAAAAATAGTATAAGCAAATACACATTCAAAAAAAAAAATCATTTTAATTGCGAAAAAATTTATTGGCTTCATATAATTTAATATCAATATGTCAATGTAACATTTCCGAACATGAAGTGTCAAAATAATTCAGATTTTTTGGTCATTACAACTATATGGACCTAATATTATATAAGTTATTAATCAATTATAAATTCGTTCAACCCGACTCGCCTACTTTAATTTTTGTTGACATGTTGTCCAAAATCGACCAACTCAACCCAATCAAGTAAGCCGAGACTTGATTGGGTTGGGTTGAGTTTCAACATTTACACGGATTGTGTTGGATTAAATTATGATCAAACCGATCATATTGAGTTGGGTTTGGGTTGATACAAAAATCGACTCAACTCAACCAATGTCCACCCCTAATCCTTATTTAAAGAAAGGCCAATTATATTCACACCATAATTTTTATTTCTTGCACCACATTTTAATTATATTTAAAGTTCTTAGTCTTTACTAATTATAGCACTTATATCCCTAATAACTTTTCACGTCGCTCTTATTCTCAGACTTTTCATTACTTAACATATTTTGTATTTGATAACACATTTATGTTTAAGAGTTCATTGAAATGAAGTAAAATAACTTATTTTTCATCATATTTTTAAAAAGCAAAATAAAAAATGAGAAAAAAAAAATATTTTTCCCACATTTCACAGTATGAAAATAAAACATTTTGATATAAATTATCATCAAGAACGAGACGTTTTGATAAATAAAATGTTGAAGATGAGAATTTGAATTTTATTTCATATTCGTCTAATCAATAGTACGTACGTCGTCTATATTTTATTTCATATTTGAATTTAATGAATTGTGTAAACTGGCAAAGGAAAATTGTCAAACAAGAAAAGCATCATGGAATTATTGCAAAAATGGAAAAGTTTGAAAGTAATAGAATGAGTTTGACCAATAGTAATGTTCAAAAGGTACAAATTACGTTTTCTGGCTATGTAACTAGAATGTTTGATTAATTTTAGTCGATGTTCAATGTCTTGTTACCTCCTTCATTTACTTTCACTCCAACATTCCAATTCCTTGACCAAATAATCTGAAAAATCTTGGCAGACTATTCCAAGAGGGTGTTTGGTAGAGATTAAAATCAGATTAAAATTGAAAATATAGTCGTTATTGTTGACTTTTATTAGACGGGTGGGACTCAATAACGGCCATATTTTCAATTTTAATTGAATTTTAAGCCGTACCAAACAGGCTCCAAGATTTCATCTTTTGTAGTTGGGGGATTAAAAATTAAGCTCATGTTCGGTATCGTTAAGAATTTTGGTTAAGATTTAAATCAAAGTCAATAATAAATTTTAACCATATATTTTGTAGGACACATAACTTTTCAACTGCTTATTCCATCGACTTTTATTAAAATTTAATAAAGATTTAATTTTAATCTTTACCAAACATGGGTTAAATCCTGATGATTAAAATTAAATTTTTAGTAAATTTTGGATAAAAGTTGATGAAATGTTTGGTTGAAAAGTTGTGATTCTCGTAATATACGTGGTTAGAATTAATTATTAACTTTAATTTAAATTTTGATTTTGATTTTAATTCCTACGACAAACTTGGTGCCACGTGCGCAAAAAAAAAAAAAAAAAAAAAAAAAGGATTGCCGATACATGTGGTGGTTGTTTTGGATTCTGCAAAGAAAATAATCATTGCTTATTTTTCTGGATATGTTACTAGAATGTTCAAAAGGTACAAATTTTTATTTTTCTGGATATGTTACTAGAATGTTTGACGAATGCTAGTCAATGTTCAAAGTCTGGTTGCCTCCTTAATTTACTTTTGACCTGAAAATTTCAATTCCTTGATCCATAATCTGCAAATGTTGGAAAACTTTTCCCAGAATTCTTTTGTAGTTGGGGGAATTTGAAAAAAAATAAAATAAAATGGATTGCCGATACATGTGGTTGTTGCTTTGGATTCTAGAAAAATATAATAATCACTGCATAAATAGTTTTCCTTCACATGATTTAGAAATTTATTTCCAAAGACAGCTTAATAAAATTAGACGTAGACTGTAATTTTACTAGATTGATTTACCTTTGGTAAGAACGAAAAAAAGTTCTTACTTTTTTTTTCTGGGGAGGAGATTAATATTGGAAAAAGATGCAAGTACAGAGAAAAAAAGGGTATTTCTACAGAAATTTGAATTCCACTCACAAGGGGAGGCGGGGCCCACATGAATTAAATATTTCTAAAAAAACTCGGGACCCACATGCCATGCGTATTCTGTGGGTAATTTTCTGTATCCATAGCATTGCTCGTTAATATTGACTAGATTATCTACCTTCGAAAAGAATGGAAAGAAGTTCCTACTTTTTCGAGGAGGAGATTGACCTTTCATCTGTAAATTATATAAACTGCAAACAAGAAGTAACGATCCATCAATAATCTAACACTCCACTAACAATTCAAAAATCCAACAAAAAATAGTAAGTGTAAGACAGCAACATCTAACAATAAATTGACAAGGAAACCATAATTAAAGCTAACCAATTATATGTAGACAAGGCACAATTTTATTTTCATAATGAACTGTTATCAAAGCACTAGCAATTTAGCTAATAAGCGAATAAAAAAAAGGGTAATGGCAAGCATAATAGTTGTAAATGTCGAATATATACCCCATCAACGTGAAATGAAGTGTGAAGCAACCATGCACCAACGAGCATTTAAGCAACCAACAGTCTATTTTTTTATGAATAAAAAAAAAAAAAAACTTTATGATTCAATTAAGAATCCGATTAAAACAACAAGTGTCTAGCAACTGAAAAATTAGGTTTTCACCTTTTCAATTAAGAATAATTGCAAATTACAGTGTGTGTGAGAGAGAGAGATGGCAAAAAAACTCGTCGGCTCGAACGGCTCGGGCTCAGCTTAGCTCGGAAAAAGCTCGAGCCGAGCCTAGCCCGGCTTGGGCTCGGTTACAACGAGCCAAGGCTCGGGCTGAGCCTCATTTTTTTGGCCGGGTTTTGCTCGGCTCGGCTCGAGCCCAAAAAAATTCGAGTTGAGCCCAAACTTTTTCTTTAATTTATAATACGTATAAACCGTACAAATTTTAAATTTTTAAAATAAAAAATGTAGATTTGACATTAAAAAAAGCAAAAAAATCGAGTCTACCCGGACTCGGCCTGCTAAGGCTCGGACCAAAAGCTATGGCCGAACCTTTTTTTTTTTTACCGGGCTCGACTCGGGCCAAAAAAAGCTCGGAACAAAAAAGCTAAAGTCGAGTCCAAGCATTTTTTTTTTTTTTTCGGCTCGGCTCGTTGAGAGAGAGTTCAGCAAGTTAAAATTAGATATTTTTCTTTCATATTCTGTACATTTTTCTTGGAACCCAAATGAAGAAATTAAAAAGGAAAAAAAGGGGGGGGGGGGGGGGGGGGGGGGGTGTTCAATCAAGGACTTATAGATCAAAGCTTATATTTCTAGCATCTAATTTCATGAATCGCTGAAAAATATTAAAATCGTGGCTGGAACATTCAAGAATCAAGTCTTGATTTTGTGGCAAATTTTCAGAGATGGGGACATGATGGATTAGGAATGTGGATAACTTAAGGGATTGGGTGTTTCAAATTTCAACTGGATTAAGGATCTTGGGGACAGTGATAGATTATGTGAGTTTGAGTTTAAGGCTCAAAACTTGAACCAATTAGTTTAAAAAAACTATTTTTCCACCAACTAATGATGAAATGTCACTTGAATATTATGTACATGTAGAATAATTCATTTTACTTATGGACACATGCTGTATTTTTTTGTCACAATTGTTTAAAAATGGATCAGGGCAGACGTTGGACCAGACTACACGATCCTCCTTTGGGTATTACTGGCAAAATTTAGCAAGTGTAATATCTCTCGAGTTCTTGGTCACTTTTGAACTAGCTAGTTTAAGGATGAGGTAAAAATTCGTGACTGTTCAATCTTCATAAATGTGGTAAAAAATGTAATTGATCCTGAATTAATTGAATCAGGCTATATATACAACATTTGTTGACAGTATTGATTGACAATATCCTATTTGCCATCTCATATCCATCCATTTTTAAAAATTATTTCTACATCACATGCTATGATTTTGGCAACACGTGATTGCCAACCATTATTGTTAACAAATGTTGGACACTTAACTTTATTTGAATTAATTATGGGAGTGCTGCAAAGTTTCCCTTGAATCATTAGGTATGGATAAGTGATACCCACTATATGAGATCCGACCCACCAAATCTTGGTCTATTGGTACCCAAACTGCAGGCCCAATTAATTCAAGGTCCAACTTCGCGGAGTTTCCATGAACAAAAACGTTGGACTTCGTGATTAAAGTTAGATTAGCTCTGACGACGAAGCCCACTCCATGCTGATTCTGCAGCCCAAGATCCAACCAATTCCTATCTGATAATTAGGTCATATATTTAGCCCCGTTTGAACCCATATTTAGATAATCATTTTTACAAAGAAAATAATAATAATAATAATAATTTTTAGAGTATTTTAAAAAGTAGAAAACAGATTTGGGTTTACGTAAAACATTATTTTAATAAAAAAATGTATTGAAAATGAGTTCGAGGAGAATAATGATCACACACGTGCTTTGTTGCTAACCTGTTTGCTAATAATACTGACTAGTTTTGTAATTTATGGATATTAATAAACACCATTATAATTTATAAAAATATATTTAAAGTCAGTTATTATTATATTTTTTTGCACTTTTCATATTATTTATGAAATATTGGGTAAATGCCTAAATGGAGAGACCATTCAAGCTGCACTTCTATGTTTCGAAAGTGTTTATAAACAATCAATTCACTTTTCATTTATACATTTTAAAAAATATAAAAATATTACTCACATGTTCACCGTTTATTTCTATGTAGTTGTAATTTAAATAATTTATAAATTATAATTCCCATGATAAGAAATCCATTTCAAAACATGTAAAAGAACCGCCACAAGGAGTTTGCCATTAACCTCACATAATCATCGAATAAAAAAGAATATGCTTAAAATCTCACGAACACACCAAGTATACTCCTTTTGAATGAAAGGTTCGAAAAGATGATTAATGGTTTCAGTTATAACGTCGATATCGAGTTCTAATTTCTTATTTGGAATACATAAGAGGGCAATACAAACACGTCGCTAGATAAATCTTGATGAGGGCGTTGTGGTTCTTAAATCGTAGAGACATAAGTTTTGGTAGTGGTGGTTGTGCAGCCGAGGGATGAAAAAACTTCAAGCAATTTCTATTATTATCTATTATTACGATAAATTCTAGTCTAGCCCTATCTTCTGTCATACTCTCATCAATGGAGAATTGGTGATGTGATCCATGATACGAGAGCAAGTTCGGGTAAGGATCCATTGATCGTTGAGGGCGCCCCGATAATTAGGTTGCGAGCGAAGCGAGTCAATGAAGTTATGGAATTGCTTATTCAAACTACGGTGGACGAAACATCGAACACAATAAGCAAATGACCAAATCCATGTCGGACTTGAAAGAAGAAACAAGATGAATCAACTTGGTTCAAGCAGTGGATGAGGAAGCTGGATGAACAACTATGTAACTGCATAGTTGCCGCATGCCCCTCTATTTTGTAATATCTTTTGCTATTGTTTTTGGCTTAATTACGTTTTTAATTAAGTTTTATGAATTCCCTGTAAATAGGACTCATTATATTCATTGTAAACACACAATTTATTAAGAGATTAATTGAGAGGCATATTGCTTTCCTCTTGTTTTTCATCGAGTTAATTGTGAACTTATCAAGAATATTTTCATGTGGCATTCAAATAGAATTAAGTGAGATTCTTGAGTCTTGTAATCACGGGATCAACATATTATTGGTGATTGTGTTGTTTCCTTGATTCACCATTTTTGAATCAAACTTAAAACATTAATTTCTTGACTTTCTTGAGTTGAATCAGTCTTGTGTGAGTTTTGTAACCAACATTGCTATGTGGGTTCGCATTAAAGCAAGGCTTAAAAAATCAAGGTTATGTTCAAATTATTTTCCTTTTTATTTGAGTATTTTTTTTATCATTCATGTTCTTTATTTTTTTGAGCCCTCAAATCCATAAAATACCATTAAAAAAAAAAACTTGTTTGTGTGCTAATCTAACATCCAAATTAGTTTTTGTTTCTTTTGCTGGTATTTAATTGAATTTCTAAGCAAAAAAAAAAAAAAAAAAAATTCAAGAAACACCTTGAATATTCCCTTTGTATTCCATTCAAAATTACAATTCCTACTTCTTGAGGCATTCTAGTGTCAAATCTTTCTTACTCAATCTTTGTTCGAAACTTTATAAGGATTAATTCTGATTAAGCTCAAATTAATCTTTTGAGTCACTTCCAAGAAATCATTGAGTGGAAAAATGTACAGTAGTGAGACTAATAGAGAGAAAAAGTCAATTTGAGTGATACACCAGTGTATACATGTGAGTCAAATATTAAGTTAGATTTAGGATGTCGGATAGACGATTCTACTTCAAACACCAAGTCAACATGTCGGATAAGGTGATATGGCGGTTCGAAATGTTGTTTGAGGATGTGAGAGACAAATTGGACATGCAAGACACGTTACTTGCCAATTTATGTAAGGAATTGTAATACCCTGGATTTTATTCACTTCTTTCACATTTGGCCTAAAATTTATGTTGATCACTTAGCAAGTGGAATAGTTCATGTCTATCATCATTGTCATACTAAAGTCCAAATGTTAATATGATAAGTTTAACCCACCTATTTACATAATAATTTAGGGAAAATTGCGGCGCCAGTCCCAAACCTTTCATTTTGCTGCAGATTACACCCAAACCTTTCATTTTTGCGGCGCCGGTCCCAAACCTTTATATGTAGTTGCAGCATTAGTCCATACCGAGCATTCCGTCTGAATTTTCGTTAGTCAACAGGAAAATCTGGATGTTGACTCAAATGAGAAGTTAATTGGTGGGCAAAATTGTCAAAACAAACATTATACTAACCAACCAAACAAAACCTCTCCCTCCCTGTTCAGTTCCATTTGAAAGGTAAACCAGAAGAACTCGACATTGGCTCCCGCTCAACAATTGATCTCCACGAATCTGAAAATTGTGAGGATACAAAAATTTCTTGCCATCGTACGTGCTTCTTCCTCGGCCCCGTCAACAGTTAGTTTTTATTTATTTTTTATTATTTTCTATGTTTTCAAAATGGCAATATCTTTAGTGATTTGGTGTGAACCATGTGATTTAAAGACGACATTATCTTCTTGAAACGGTGTCTGTACTTGAACACATTTCTATTTTGCATCGCTACAACATGAAACTAGGGTTTGAGTTTTACTCGAGATTTGCATATGGCAGTCAAATGATGTGCTTTGGTTAACATAAAGAGTGTCAATTTGATTGTACATGTTCTGATTTTGTATTTGAAGACCTGATTTTGATTTTTTTTTTCAGGCAATAATTCTACGTATTTCACATCTCTTGAAATTTGTTTGCTTAAAAAATCAACTCTTTATTTTCTTCTAATTTTATATTATGAATCAGCGTGTGGTTTGTATTTTAAATTCCTATTTAGTTTGAAACTCGCCATTAAAGATGTTCCGCGCGGAATTTTGACTACATTTAAGCAAGCTGCTAATATTTTGCTATCTTGAAGTCTGCATTCACATCGTTAAATACTGATAATTATACAAATAATGATAATTATACAAAGGATTTTCAATTTAATAATGGATAAACATTGCTTCTTCATGGTTAGCATACAGAGAATGTTGGCCCACGTGATGATTAAAATAAAAAGGCCAATTACTTTTCTTAATGTTTACAACCTAGTAACATCCTACATAATGTAAACTGTAGTCAAATGATGTGCTTTTGCTAATCATCTCCTGAAATTTGTGCTAATAATATGAATTTGGTGGATCAAGAAGTGTGGATATTGTTGGGGGGAGTGTGCAAATGATGGATGAGCCATCAACTGAGAAAATTGCACTACAGGGTGCAGAGGATATAAGGGTGGATGAGGATGGTATGAGGGAACCTGAGGATGACAAGGGTGGTGTTCAAATGAGGTCAGATGAGCAGGCTACTAATATCGTTGTTGAAGATCCTATTGACAATGTTGAAGAACATGCTACTGACTTTGTTCTCGAACATGTTGGTGACAGTGTTGAAGAACAGACTGCTGACAATGTTGAAGGGGTAGATGCTGATGTTGATGATGGTTTACTAGAGAACTTCACTGATCCTGCGTATGAGCAGAATGAAGAAGAACATGGGGATAATGATAATGATGGCGATGACACATTTTTCAGGCTAAGTGAGGGATTTTATATTGGGGGTGGTAACACAGGCAATGTTCAAGATAATGAGGAAAGTGAGGGAAGTGATGCTGGAACAGATTATCTCGACTCAGATGATCTTAGAAGTTTGCCCAGTAATGAAGAAGATGGAGAATCATCCATAAGGAACAAGAACGAAAGCTGGTTCAATCCTACTACAGATATGGAGGATCCTAAATTTAAAATTGGTAATCATCTTAAGATTTAACAGGCCTGCACTTGATGTTAATATTAGGGAAATAATAAAAATATGCTAAAATTTTGTTTTCATTCCTGTCACAGGTCTGAAGTTTGACAATGTTAAGATTTTGAGGTCAGCCATTATTCAATACTCAGTCAAGAATGCTAGGGACATACATTATGTGAAGAATGAGGGCAGGAGAGTTAGGGTACAGTGCCGGGATGGATGTCCATGGGAGTTGTATGCTTATCAACAGGCAGATAAAAGTTTACGGATAAACACCTTTAGGGATGAGCATACATGTACTATGGTGTGGCAGAACAGAAAAGTACATACCCTACCTAGCCAATAAATATCTACGGAAGTTTAGGTCCGATCCGAAGATGTCAATGGGTAGTTTCATAGAGACAGTTAAGGAGGATTGCATGTATGAGATATCGAAGTACCAGTTCTATAGGACCAGGGCAAAGTGTGCTGAAGTGGTTAACGGTATTGTTGCTGAGCAATACAAAATATTATGGGACTATGGTGAGGAGTTAAAGCGGACAAACCCTAGAAGTACAGTACAATTAGAGGAAGAAGAGAATACTTTCAAAAGAATATATATCTGCATAGGGGCATGCAAAGAAGGGTTTAAGGCTGGGTGTAGGCATGTAATTGGATTGGATGGGTGTTTTCTGAAAACTGGACATGGGGGGCAGCTTTTGGCGGCTATAGGTATTGATGCAGATAACTGTATGTTTCCCTTAGCATGGGCTGTGGTTGATACTGAAAATAGGACCAACTGGACTTGGTTTCTTGAGATGCTTGTAGTTGATGTAGAAATGCACAACCCAAGAGAATGGACATTTATTTCAGACAAACAAAAGGGGTTAGTGGAATCTATAAACACGGTGTGTGAAGGAGCAGAACACAGATGTTGTGCAAGACATCTGTATAGTAATTTTATTCTTAGCCACAAGGGTTTGACACTGAAAACTATGTTTTGGGCTGCAGCCAGGGCAACTACAGTGCCTGAATGGAGGACTGTGATGAATGACATAAAAGATGCCAGTGAAGAAGCATTTAAATGGTTTAGTGAAAAACCAGCATCCCAATGGAGTAGATCACACTTTCAGGAGCACTCAAAATGTGACATATTGCTGAACAACTTGTGCGAGGCTTTCAACTCATCCATCTTGGTTGCTAGAGAGAAGCCAATAATATCAATGCTTGAGAAGATTAGACATCAACAAATGATAAGAATGAATGCTAAAAGAGACGCAGCTAAAAGATGGGATAAACCTTTTGGTCCAAGAATTATGAAGATCATTGAACAGGCAAAATCAGATGCAAGATTTTTGAAAGCTGACTATGCAGGACCTGAGAAATTTGAGGTTAGTAATAGGGATGGAATGAAATGGAGTGTAGACTTGATAAGGCATGAGTGTGCTTGTAGAAGATGGCAGTTAACAGGCATTCCATGTCAGCATGCAATTGCAGGAATGCTATCTAGAAACATTGGCATACTAGATTATGTTGAATTTTATTATTGGAGAACGAGTTATTTGAGGTCATACACTCCAGTTATTCAGCCGATGTCAGGACCAGAACTATGGCAAGAACTGGGGAAGCATCCTTTGAATCCACCTAAGAAGAAGAAGCAAGTTGGGAGGCCAAAAAAGCTAAGAAAAAGATCACAAAATGAACCCCCTGCTGGAGTGAAGATAGGTAAGAGTGGCATGAAGATAACTTGTAAGAGATGTGGGGATATAGGTCATAACAGGAGAACTTGCAAAGCTAATCTTCATGCAGATCAGCCTTCGCAACCACATCCATCACCTTCACAGTCACAGCCTTTGCAGACACAGCCTTCACAGCTACATCCTTCGAAGCAAAAGAAAAGGGCGTCTACATCAATTAAAAAACCTGCTGGAAACGAGATGAAATAATATTCCCATTCTCTCTTTTTGTTTGGTGTTTGATACTGGTGTAATGGATGAAATAGTATTCCCATTCTTTTGCATATTTCAGGTGTTCCAAGATGGTCAAACTAATGTAATGTGGTTTTTTTTTTTTTTTTTTTGTGTTTTTGGGAGAATGATTGGAATTGTAATGTAGTTGCTAATGACAATGGTTTTTTATGGGAAAATTGCAGTGTTGATAGCTTCTATTCCATTTTTTTGATGCAAAATCTAGTGTTTTTATACAAGAACTAAACAAAATTGTGGTCACCATAGCTGTCTTTAGACATCAATTATTGGGACCTATGTTATATTCTTGGACAAAGTTTTGGGACCTCTATTGAATTATTTTACATATGTTTGGGACCTATGCTGACTAATTTTACAAAGGTTTGGGACCCAATACTACAAAGTACAGAAGGTTTGGGACCTACACTGCACCATCAACAAAAGTTTTGGGATTTCTATTTAATTAGCTGGTTCGAACCAGACATTCATACCACTAAGCAAATTAGTTAATATTAGGGAAATACAACCATCAAAACAATAAATCCAAGACACTAAACAATCATTCTTCTACTACTAACATATGAAATCTAACAATAACACAAACACAGATCTAGCTACAAATCCAAGTTACGACAACCCCTATCACAAATCCTAATATCCAGCTTTTCCACCCACAATTTCTCGTCGACCAAAGGGGTCCAAATTTCATCTTCCATCTCATTCCTTTCTCAAAGAGAAGCACAAAATTCGTACCACACGTTCACTTCCATGGCTGTCAACCAAGCGTCTCTGCGTTCTTCTAAAATGTGCAATTGGAGTTATAGAGAGAGAGAGAGATATATATATATATATATATATATATATATATATATTATATATATAGTATTATATATATATATATATATATATATATACACACACACACACACACATTAGGTAAAATAAAGTAAAATAAAATAAATAAAAAGGGAGGGAGAGGTTTTGTTTGGTTGGTTAGTATAATGTTTGTTTTGACAATTTTGCCCACCAATTAACTTCTCATTTGAGTCAACATCCAGATTTTCCTGTTGACTAACGAAAATTCAGACGGAATGCTCGGTATGGACTAATGCTGCAACTACATATAAAGGTTTGGGACCGACACCGCAAAAATGAAAGGTTTGGGTGTAATCTGCAGCAAAATGAAAGGTTTGGGACTGGCGCCGCAATTTTCCCTAATAATTTATTGTCTTATGCATATTTTTATTTAATTATCGTAACTTTTGTTTCGGGTCAAATATTTAAGTATTTTAGAAGTTGATAAAAACATATTGATATTATACTCATTTTGTAGCTCGTGTTAAATAGTATAAATTGAGCTCAAAAATAAATATTTTTAGACTAGTTATACCCGAGTTATTTTGACATAAAGAAAGTATTCTAAATTTTATACTTTATTAATAAACAAAATATAATTAATAATTAAATTAATGTTTTGGGGAATTGAAAAGATATATTATAATTAAACTTAATTACCCATTAACTAGATAATAAATAGGGAGTTTAATTTAATTAATTCTTAATTAATCTAAAAATCTTTTGAGTTGCCTTAGAGTTACGTGTGGGGATGTATATATATATATATGGTGCGAGATAGAGCGTTTCATTGAGAAATTTTATAAAATCCTTTCTAATACACACTCTATCATTTTACATATTATCATTCTAAATTACATTTCAGTTTTACTTGGTATCAAGTTGAGAAAAGAATACATAGTGCAAAGTGCTCAATTCTTATTTCTTGATATTTATATAAATTTTGACATGGAATACTATAAGGCCTTCAGGTCGGTTTTTATGTTAAATTCTTCGAAATTGATCGTCAAGTCGAATATGTTAAACCCTATGAGATGGACCGTTTGGTCAAATATATAAATCCTATGGGATATGTGAATTCTTAAGAAGTTCTTTAAACTATTGGATATCGCGACCAGTTTGGTCTAAATTTAAGAATATTGGTATGTATGACATTTTCTTATATTTATATCATGTTAATAAGAATATGCACGTATTTTTACTGATTGTTTTCAAAATACTCATTCTTACAATAACATTTCAGTTTAGAACGGATCGCACGGACGTGGAAGACTGACCGAGTAATGCTTATGGGATCGCCAAGCAAAATTTCTAGAAATGATAATTGCAAATTTTCATTTGAAGAACGTTTTTATGTTAAATGTGGTACTCGTTAATTTAGTAGTTTTTTTTTTAGTGTTTAAGCATTTGACATTTTATGTTAAATCTTAAATTTATGGTTGTATGTAGATTTTTTGTTTAACATTATCGATTTATCAATCAATTCATAAAATTTGAATAAAAGTAAATTTTTGCTTGAATTAGATAAAGAAGATTTTTTGTAACACTTGAGGTCTATTTGTTTAAAAAACGAAATAGATTCTGGGGCGTTACAAGAACAACCTAGAGAAATTCCTAAAACGAGGAAAGGAATGCGGGATCATAGAGTGGATTATGCTGGTGAATGAGAAGCGAATAGTGATACTAATGAGGATGCATTGGTAGATGTTGAGTTAGGAAGAATGAGGGATATAGGAGTTAGGCATGAAAGGAAGGATACAGATCTTATTGGAGATGTCGAGATGACAATTCCTTTATTCAAAGGAATGAGTGATCCAGATACATACTTGGAATAGGAAAAGAATGTGGAATTGTTTTTTGATTGCCACAACTACTCGGAGGAAAAGAAGGTAAAGATTACGGTACTTGAATTTACAAATTATGCTATCATTTAGTGGGATTAAGTAGTAACATCTCGGAGGAGGAACCGTGGGAGGACTATTAATACAAGTGAAGAATTGAATGATATCATGAGAAAGAGGTTCGTTTCTAATCATTATTCGGAAGTTTCATAAAAAATTCCAAAGCCTCTACCAATGTTCTAAGAGCGTGGAGGATTAACACAAGGAGATGGAGATTGCGATGATTGAAGAAAATATTGATAAGAATATAGGGAGGACACCATGACCCAGTTTTTGAATGGTTTGAATAGGAATATAGCTAATGTAGTAGAATTGCAACATTATGTGGAGTTGGAGACATGTTACATGTAGCTATGAAGGTGGAAAGGCAATTGAAGAGGAATGGGACAACTAGATATTCATCGAGTTCTTCGGGTTTTAACTCTTCTTGGAAATAAAAGTGTGATAACAATAAAGGTGATGTGGCTGTTTCAAAAGGTAAGACTGAACTAACGAAGGGAAAATGGGAGTTTGCTAGCAAAGCTACATCGAATGTGGATTCCCAACCCTCTAGGAATCGGGATATCAAGTGCTTTATGTGCTTGGGATCTAGACACATTACTTCTCAATATCTAAACAAGAAGGCAATGATCTTGTGCGACAATGGAGAAGTGGTGAGTGATAGTGATGGTGAATATGATGACATGCTAGAATTGGAAGATGCTAGAAATGATGATGAAGTGGAGTATGCAGTGGGAGAGCTATTGGTCACACGATGAATTTTTAGTGTTCAAATCAAAGTAGATGACTTGGAATAGCAAATGGAGAATATATTTCATATGAGATACCACGTCAACAACAATATATGTAGTATAATTATTGATAAGGCTAGTTGTACCATGTGGCTAGAACAACACTTGTTGAAAAATTGGGATTAACTATATTAAAACATCATAAGCTTTACAAATTGCAATGGTTGCATGAATGTAGAAAGGTTAAGGTAACTATAAGAGTGTCTGTGAGTTTCTCAATTGGGAGGAATTATGACGAAGTGATGTGTGATGTAGTTTTTATACATGTCGGACATATTTTGTTGGGGAGGTCATGACAATATGATAGGAAGGTGATTCATGACATTTACAAAAATAGGTAAAACTTTACTAAGGATGAGAAATCTATTACTCTTATACCGTTGACATCACAGCAAGTGTATGAAAATCAAATCAAGTTAAAAAGTGAGGAAGAAAAAAGATTGAGAGAAAAGAAGAGTGAATAAGAGAGCAAGAGAGAAAATAGTGAGGTGACTAAAAGTGAAAGAAAAAAATAGTAGAGCCACATGAGAGGAGAGAAAAAGAGTTTTGTGAGAGGAGAGAAAAGTCAAAAGTGAAATTCTTTGCAAAAGGGAGTGAGTTGAAGATGACAGTACTTGAGAACCGATCTATAGTCTTGTTAGTTTATAAGGAGTCATTCCTCAATCTTGAGATATCTAACACACCCCTCCCTAATTTGGCTACTTCTTAGTTGTAGGCTACCATCCATTTGAGGTATTGAACTTTAAATTGACTTCGAATATGGAGTTATTATTCCAAATAGGCTGGCTTATCAAAGTAATCTCGAAGAGACTAAGGAACTTCAAAAGCAATTGGAAGATTTGATGAGCAAAGGATATGTGAGGGAGAGTATGAGTCTATGTGTCATGTCGTGCAACTTGTGCCAAAGAAATATGGAACCTAGATGATGTGTGTTGACTGCGAGGTCATCAATAATATAGCGGCAAAATATCATCATCATATTTCTAGGTTAGATGATATGTTAGACGAATTACATGGATCATACATATTTAGTAAAAATGATCTTAAAAGTGGTTATCATCAAATTAAGATGATGAAATGAGATAAATGAAAGGCCTCTTTTAAAACTAATTATGGGTTGTATGAGTGGTTAGTCATGTCATTTGTACTTACTGATGCACCTATCACATTTATGAGATTAATAAATCATGTTTTATGTGCATTAATAGGTAAATTTGTAGTAGTTTACTTTGATGACATTTTGATATATAGTAAAGATCTAAATGAACATATATGGCATTTGAGATGTGTGTTTGTGGTTTTAAGATAAGAACAACGTTATGCTAACTTGAAAAGTGATCATTTTGTATGGAAAAAGTTATTTTTCTTAGTTATGTCGTTAGTGCTAAGGGTATTGAAGTGGATGAAGAGAAAATCAAAGTCATCAAAGAGTGACCAACACCTAAAAGCATAATTTAGGTAAGGAGCTTTCATGGGTTAGCTAGCTTTTATAGGCATTTTGTTAAAGACTTTAGCACACTTGACACACTACTCACGAAAATTATAAAGAGAAGTGTAGGATTTCATTAGGGCGTTGAACAAGAGCATGTTTTTAATACTATTAAAGATAGATTGTGTCCCGCACCGATTTTATCATTACCTAACTTTAACAATACTTTTGAGATTGAATGTGATGCCTTAGGAATCGATATTGGAGCTATGTTAGTGTAGGAACGAAGGTCAGTCGCTCATTTTAGTGAAAAGCTACGTATAACAGTTCTTAACTATCATACATATGACACAGAGTTGTATGCATGTGATCAAGATTTGGAGACATGACAGTACTACCTATGGCCAAGAGTTCATGATTCACACCGATCATAAGTCCTTGAAGCATTTAAGGGGTCTAAGACAAGCTAAACAAGAGACATGCAAGGTGATGGAGTTCATCGAATGTGGTAGCAGATGCTTTATTAAGAAGGTACGCGGTTTTAACTTCTTTAGGTACTAAGTTGTTAGTATTTGAATATGTTAAGGACATGTTTACTAATGATCCAAATTTCTCTAATATATACGAATCATGTGATAAGGGTGCTGTGGATAGATTCTTTAGGCATGATAGGTATTTATTTCGAGAAAATAAGTTATGTGTTCCTACAAGTTCAATAAGAGAATTGTTAGTGCGTAAAACACATAATGGAGGTTTAATGGATCATTTTGGGGTTAAGAAGACCTTAAAGATATTAGGTGAACATTTTTATTGGCCTAAAATAAAAGTTGATGTTGATCGAATTTGTAGTAGATGAATCACTTGAAAAAAATCTAAATCTAAAGTTCTACCTCATGGTTTATATATACCATTACCTATTCCTAGTGAACCTTAGGTTGATGTGTCTATGGATTTTGTATTGGGTTTACCTAAGACTAAGAAATGTAGGGATTCTATATTTGTGGTAGTAGATAGATTTAGTAAGATAGCTTATTTCATTCCATGTCATAAAATCGATAATGCCACCAATATTGCGGATTTATTTTTTTAAGGAAGTAGTGCGCTTACATGGGATTTCTAGAAGTATTGTATCAGATATGGATGTTAAATTCCTTAGTCACTTTTGGAGGATTTTGTGGAATAAATTAGGAACTAAGCTATTGTTTTCTACTACTTGTCATCCACAAACGGATGGGCAAATTGAGGTTGTTAATAGGATTATGATAAAATTGTTACGCACTATAATTAATAAGAATTTAAAGAGTTGGGATAAGTATTTACCATTCATTGAATTTGTGTATAATATGGTCACACATTCTACTACTTCTTACTCACCTTATAAAATTGTATATGGTTTTAATCCATTAACACTTTGAATTTAATTCATTTACCTGTAAATGAAAGGGGTAGTTTAGATGGAAAGAAAAATGCCGACTTGGTGAAATCATTCCATGAAAAGGTAAGCTCACAAATTGAGAAGAAAAATGAACATTATGCTTCTCAAGCAAATAAGAGACGAAAGCGCGTTACATTTGAACCGTGAGATTGAGATTGGGTGCATTTGAGGAAAGAACATTTTCCAGAATAAAGAAAATTGGAGTTATAGTCACAGAGAGATGGTCCATTATGAATCCTTGAAAAGATCAATGACAATATCTACAAATTAGATCTTCCCGGTGAGTATAATGTTTCCGCTACTTTTAACATCTCTGATCTTTCTCTCTTGATGCAAGTATAGATTTGATGTCGAATCCTTTCGAAGAGGGAGATGATGACATGATCCATGATACGAGAAAAAGTTCGGGCAATGATCTATTGATCATTGAGGGCGGATCGACGACTAGGTCGTGAGCGAAGTGAGTCAAGGAAGTTATGGGATTGCTTCTTCAAATTACGGTGGATGAAATATCGAACACAACAAACAAAGGACGAAATTTCATGTCGGGCTTGGAAGAAGAAATAAGATGGATCAACTTGGTTCAAGTAGCGGATGAGAAAGCTAGATGTAACAACTATGCGATTGCATAGTTGTCAAAGGAATGCGATCGCATGCCCCTTTACCGAGGCCACAAAGGAGAAGCCCAGTTGATGTATGCAACCACATAGACTTACAATATACAGCCACATAGTATATTTTCGGACGCAATATTTTTCAAAATTTGCCCAACATCGAACACAACAAGCAAATGACCAAATTTCATGTCGGGTTTGAAAGAAGAAATAAGATGGATCCACTTGGTTCAAGTAGCGGATGAGGAACCTGGATGTAACAACTTTGCAACCGCATAGTTGTTAAAGGCATGTGATCACATGCCCCTTTACCGAAGACACAAAGGAGAAGTCCAATTGATCTATACGATCGCATAGATTTACACTACGCGGCCGTATAGAGTACTTTCGGGCGCGATATTTTTTAAATTTTGTGCAATCTTTTATTTTAGTTAAAACTCTATTTTGTAATATATTTGCATATTTTTTTTTGGCTTAATTTCGTTTCTAATTAGATTTTATGGATTCTCTATAAATATGACTCATTTTATTTATTATAAACACACAATTTATTAAGAGATTAATTGAGAGGCATATTGTTTTCTTCTTGTTTTTTCATCGAGCCAATTGTGAACTTATCAAGAATATTTTCTTGTAGCGTTCAAACACAATCGAGTGAGATTTTTGAGTCTTGTAATCAAGGGATCAACATATTGTGAGCAATTGTGTTGGTTCCTTGATTCACCATTTTTGAATCAAGCTTAAAATATTGATTTCTTGGCTTTCTTATGTTGAATCAATCTTGTGTAGGTTTCGTAGCTACCATTGCTACGTGGATTCACATCAATTGATTTCTTGAAAATGTTCGTTGAAATAATAATTTAATTAAATATTATTATGATATTTATTATGATACATCCATATTTATATTCTAATATAATTAATATACTAACTATTACAGGTTCTTTATAATATTCACAAGCCAAAAAAAAAAAAAAAAATTGTACCATTTGAGTCAATCCTTTTATTTGAGCCCCATTTTAGTTATTTATTTATTTATTTTGAAAAATGAGAGATAGATTTTTTGTGTTCATTGTCCGTTCCATACATGTCTTTTAGAGACACAATTTTATATAGTCGTGATAATTTCACCATCGAAAAATCCTATGATGCTCTATATTCAAATGAGAAGATGAAGCATCTTGTTGTATCTGGGGTTTGTGGAGAGTTTTTTACTTATGTCTGACTATAACTCTAAACCTAACGAGACTTGAATTTTTTATGCAGCTTGCACTTTTCATATGTCTTCTAATCGAGATTTGTTTTCAACATATGCAAAAGTCAAAAGATGTTCTGATGGCAGGTAATAATACACCTTATCGGATAGCTGGTATTGGTCGGGTCAGAATAAAAATGTTTGTTGGGATGATTAGCACACTTGATGCAATAAGACACATTCCAAATCTAAGAAGAAATTTTATCTCATGAAGTACTTTTGATTTAAAAGGGTACATGTGCATTGTTAAAGTTAGAGTCCTGAAAGTTAGTAAATGAATCCATGTTTTGTTAAAGGAACATTGAAAATCCCATTTATATATCTCGCAGTCTTATACAAATCTTTGAGCAATCATTATATTTTAAGAAATCAAGTAGATTTGGAGTTGAATTATGTACCATTGAAATCTAATTTAGGGTTGTCTTTGAAGAACACATCTCAGTAGAATTTCGAATTTATGGGTGAATTCGCCTTGTCACCATTATCGATCGTGTCATTGTATTCAGTTGCTAGTAACAGACCTATTTTTGTCCATAAAACTCTATATAAGTACAATTCTGCTGATTTAGTTGATGTTTGAACGCGATTAAGAGTGTTAATTCTAGACAAGATCTTTATTTTGTTGCATTCAGATGTGATTCTATTATAAGGCTTGTTGTAGTCTTGTTTGGTGATAATTAGCTCACTTTTGGCTCTAGTTGGGGTGACAGAGGTAGAGAACATTTTCAGTTGGAAATTTTTTATGGAGAATTTCATTTGTGTTTTTCATCAAAGAGTTCAAGTTCATTACTTGTAGTGGAATTTATCACTAGGTGGAGAATCTTGAAAATGTGTTCATGGTAGTGAAATTCATGTCAAAGTGGAGTTTGTTGGAATTTGAGCGTGACCCTAATTCTTTGTTGAAGGTAATTGAGAATTTTAATTAAAGGCATGTTAAGAGAAATTCTATTTGAAATGCTATTGTCGAATCCTACTTAAGTTTACTTGGTAAATTCTAGTTGAAATTCTATTTGAAAGCCCTATCGAGAGTTGAAATTTATGTTGGACTTGAAGATGTCAAGATTAGGATTTGGGCATCAATTTGAGCAATGGAACTGTTCAAGAACATCCTCAAGCGTACGAGTTCGTTGTACAAGTAATAATCGTGATGAAAAAGTTATCGTCCCACATGAAATAAAACTCAATTCTAGTATATTTGATATATTTAAATTCATAATTGTAGTAAACGATGATTGGTTTGTTTCTAACTGCATTCTTTATCTACAAAAAAATAGAAATTGGTTTTAAATCAAATGTAGATAAATGTATTGGATTTCTGACTCCACTAATCAACTCTTGATTCCAATTCTCAACTTGTGACAATTAATTCAATTCATACAATTATAATGATTGATAATTCAACTTTTATTTACTATTCTTTTTTAAATATAATAAACATATGTTTACTACGAAACAATCATATTCCTAGTTCGAATTCATATGACAAATATGCATTGACATTTAGGATTATCACACAAGACCACACATACCATAAATATTATTCCTAAAATTTGTTGTCTGTATATTCCATAAACAATGTTCTACCTATCGTGAATTTTCAATACTACAAATAAGCAATTTATTGTCCTAATGATGCTCAAACATTGGAAAAATGTAATTGTGCATATTTATGAAATCACAATGCAAGAATTAAACTAAAAACATAAAGTCTCGAATTAAAATATAAGAATCAAACAGTTTTGCCATCCATCCAATACAATAAAATTCTAGCCCAACACATTTCTATGAAAATTACAAAAAGAAATAAAAAAGAACACCTAAGTTAAGAATCAAGATAGGAATATTGTAATATTCAATAATCCAATGCAATTCCGTCCCCAAACGATGAATTTCTCGTTCCATAATGTAAAATCTCTCAATTTTCTCTCCAAGTATGCTAGAATATCCCCCCTCATCGTTCTGACAGCTCTAGAACTTTTAAAAATGTCCACCAAGTTGTTTCCATAGGAGTTTCAGCTAAATAAGAAAAGTGCAAGTTCTGCATAAAAAAACCTTCGATATGGCCGCATAGAATGTAGAGGTGTGACCGCATAGAACAAGTGAAGTCCCCATATTTTGTTTCGGTATTGATAAATGCGACTCCATCTAAGGAAGCATATGCGGGCATAGGCTTATGTCAAGCTTCCATGTTTGCATTTTAGTTCTCAAATGTTTTCTTGTTCCTCTTTCTATCCTTTTTCGTTCCCATGCTCCAATTTCTTGTCCAATTGATTCCCGGTATTTTAATATCTTGATATCGAAGGTTTTGCTCAACTTCTTATTGTTTGCATTTTGGTCCCCAAACTTCCAATCTTCTCCAATTGTTCCTTTTTCGCTCATTTTCTACAATTCCACATGTTCATCATCATAAACCTAAAACAAGCAAAACACAACGAATTAAGCCAATATCCTATATAATTTTATCACTAAATACTCAAGAAAACCTGCCCGAATAAATGAATAAAATACACTTATCAGGAACAAACCTTGTTCCAATACTCAGCTCACTGGTGCCATACAAGCAGCGTTGCATTTGTCACTCGCTTGGTACTCAAATGTCTTTGCTTTGTGAGGTCAGATCTGTTTCATGTTTTACAAGTATTTTTTGCATCACTTTCCTACTACGACACTAAAATTAGGGTTTGGACATCCCCCATACTCGATCCCTATGTATATTTAACTCTTTATTCTATTTTAGACTAAGTTAGACAAAGTTGTATACAAAATCTTTGTATTCTTTTTCATATTACAATAAAACCTCAATTCTCTACAAGTTATATATTTCTCGCGAGTTTGTGATTTTTACTTCATATTGTGCCTATAATTTCGTAATGTGTTCAACAAATTGGTATTGGAGTTATTCGATATCATCTCCATCCTCATCATGCAAAATAAATATGATAATCACGAAGATTTCGTTAGGCTCATATAAAGATATTTTGACAATAGGCCACGACTTTTAACCAGAATCTGAGTTCATTTTTAACCCAGAGGGGTTGCTCAATTGACCAGTCCTTGGGTTTGCTCCACAATAGTTACCAATTCGAGTCCCTTCAGGGCTACTGAGGTGAGTATCTGACCGTAAACTGCAAGGCCCCGTGAGATTAGTCGAGGTGTGCGTAATCTGACTCGGACATCCACGGTTATAAAAAGAAAAGAATTTGAGTTCATTTTCAATAATAAGGTGACAATTGTTTCCTGTTATACTACAGGTCACATTAGGATAAATTTTGTCAGGTCACACGTTAGAAAAAAACTCTCTTACAATAATATCAAATCAATAAACTCTTCCATATACACTACTAACTAAAAAATATTTGAAATATGAATGCCACTACGAACTTACACATCACAATATTACAACAATGTTTTTAGGATGACAAAACTAACTCTTGCCCGCACAACATAGTTATTGAACGAGTTACATTTTTAGGACATGCTTAATTATACGTGAGAGTAATGCTATTTAGCATCATTGAAGTTACAACCCCAGTTTATGTGGCGTCAATGTGTCATTAAATGATAAGTGAAATCAAATGACTCATTTAATTCCACATTTCATTTAACATATCATGTAGAGCCACATATATTGAAATTGCAACCCTAATAGGGTTACATAGTATTATTCTTATACATGGAGATAGGAATTGACTCTAAGGGTGTGTTTGGACCCTATTTTTTGTTTGATTTTTTTTGGAAAATGTTTGGTTAAAATGTAGGAAAAAACCTTTAAGTTTACGTATATAATTATTTTATTAAACAATGTGTTGTTAAAATTGAATTTGGGAAAAATTGGATTTTTATAGAGGGGAGAGTCAAATTGGAGCTAAGTCGCATTCTTCCAACAACAAGATTTCATACATTCATAGTAGCCAACACGTCAGGCAACGAATTGACCCAATAAAAACTTAGCATCATTTTTTTCCGTGGATGAAATTTGGAAAAGTAAAGTCACGCCATGCTCAAGTTTATGGTCATAGCAACAGTGAAAGATTGACACAAAAAAATCGTTAATAACTTCAAAGGAAAATTGCATAGCATAAATTCCAGTCCGACATCAATTTCTTCATACACGTTCACGATAAAAACATGGTCACACAATGGCGAAAGATTGACACAAAAAATACCAGGTCCAGGGACAGATCTAGGATTGGGCTTAAAAAAAAAAAAAAAAAACAAAATTTACACATGAAAAAATTTTGTTAAAAAAAAAATAATAATAAATTACCTTACAAAAAAATAAAAAAAATTTGGGCCTTTGGGGGGGCTACAGCCCAGCCCCCCTTATATCCGTCTCTGACCAGGTCACTATCGTTTGGCCACCCATTTTAAAAATATATCTTTTCTTAAATTTATTTTCAATCACACATTTTATATTACTTAGTTTGTTGGCCCAGTCAATCAAGTAAAAACATGGATCATTCATTTGCTTTGGAAAGAGCCAATAAAAGAATTTCATTATATTTATTGACGTAGTTAGGATCCCATATAATCATTTGTGGTCCCAACATGTAAATGGATTCATCAAAATCAATCGTAGGTATAAATAATAAGCCAAACATCTTTTTAGTTGACTAAATCTCGAAAATTAGTCCACTTTGCTCTCAAGTTTATGGTGAGAATGAAAATCAATTTTTTAGTAAATTTTGATAAAAAATTAATAAGATATATGATTAAAAAATTGTGAATAGATAAAATATGTATTTAAAATTAATTCTTGAATTTGAATTAAATTAAAATTTCCCTTCCAAACCATGGCTACATATCTAAATATTTATTAATTTATTGGATAATTACAAGGAGGGTGTGGGTCCACTCAAAACTTAACAACAAAGGCACCCAAGTTTCACACATGTAACCACTAATCAGCGAACAGGCTTTGAATTCGGATTCGATCATCGATAAATTAATATAACGACGCAGCTTTGAACACCGGACCCCCAACGCCTTCCTATCCGAATTGTCGATTCGTACGTAATAGCAAGGATGACCGAAGAAGGCGGGGAGAAGAACCGAGGAGTCGCGACGGCAGCCGGAGAGCAGCCCCCGCCTCCTCCGCCCAATTATTACGGAACCTTCCAAGGTGTGGCAAACTATCAACCTCAACCTGCTGTCTCTCCTCCTCCACCGTCTCACCATGTCATCGGTTTCCCTCAGCCCATGCCTCCTGCTGGCCTCTCCGGCGCTCCGCCTCATTACTATCCTCACGGATATCAAGCTGTTCCGGGTACTCTTGACTGAATTAGAAACCTTTATATGATATCTTGATGTATATACCGATGAAATTTAGAATACCTTAATTGAATTAAAAAAAAAAATATTGAACAACGGAAAAGAAATAAAAAATTCATGTAACATATGTTTCTTTTGAGTGAATTAAAATTCCCATTTTGTTTTGTTTTGTTTTGTTAATCTACTTGACGTTTATGAAGAAATACCTGGAAAAGTTGATACATTGATTGGTTGCATCAGGAAAAGATAAATCCCTAGTTTGTTGTTGTTCTTTTAGTTTGTTCTTCAAGTTGATACATTAAATACTTGCATCATGAAAAGACAAATCCCTAGTCCGTTATTCTTTCAATTTTTCATTCCGCACATGTTTCCTGACTCCATTGGCTTCGCCTCAAAATGCGCTGTCTTTTTTAATTCCACTTTTTATTTAGCCTTTTTCTTTGTTTCTGTTATTTATTTTTGAAAAGTAGTTAATCTGCAGGTGATATTGCACAAGAAGAAGAGATTAGGGAATTTTTTGTGTTAAAAAATTCACTGAATCACATAATCAAAATCTTCAATTTAACTTTATATTTTAATTACCACGCAAAATTTAGGAAATCAAGAATGTTAATTTGGACGAGTTGTAGTGATTCTAACTTGTTGACAATTGTATTTTCCTTATGCACTGCTTTATCGGTTTTTATGTTTGTCCTCCTTCATCCTACGCTGGCAAGGTGACATAGTTTTAAAGATCATTAACAGTTATTCGAATATGAATATTATTGGACAATGGACATAATGGAAAACTAAATCTGTTCATACATGCAGTTCCACGTGCACTTCTTTAGAGTATCATTTTATGTTTCACAGTCGCTTTTAACATCCTTTTAATTCTTGCTACGCCAGGTTATGCTGTTGCTGAAGGTCGGCCCTTTAGAGAGCATAGGCTTCCTTGTTGTGGTTTGGGGATTGGATGGTTCTTGTAAGTACTATTCTCAGTTCTACAGTCCTTTGACCAATGATTTTCCTCTCTTTATTTGGGGATACATGTCATCATAAACTCTTCAGATAGTTATTGATATTCCACTATAAGAGCTGTTTGCTAGCTTAGCATTTAAATTGAGTTCAATTTTTGTGCTTCTGTTGTCTAGTCAATTTTCCTGTATGTGTGGTTTGGTTAATGAGTATCAATTGGCACCAAGGTACCAGATAAAATGATGTAAAGGAAAGATAGCCATGGTTATGGTTAAGGAAATAATGATTCAATCTATTGCAAAGAAGAGTGGTTGATCAAGAGAAAGTGTTGAAAATAAATTGGGCAAGGCATTTTGCCAAGTTCTTGATATTTAGTTTTTTATTATTTATTTATTTTTTCTTTCTTTACTGCAAATATGCTGTCAGTTAAAAAAAGCTTTAGAGGGAGATTTAGTCAGGGTAGTACTAATTCTGAATGTGAATGTTATCTAATGATTATATTATTGTGTTAATTTGTTGAACTCCTGTAAATTTTGACTTATTGACTGATTTTATCTGTATTTATTTTCAAGGTTTATAATTGGCTTTGTACTCGGTGCTATTCCCTGGTACATTGGAGCTTTTATACTGTTATGCGTTCGGGTGGATTACAGAGAAAAACCCGGACTTATTGTATGCACTCTGGCTGTAAGTGTTCATCCTCTAACGTGATTTCTCTTTCTGAAGTCTGAAATGATTTAAGGGTTACTACTGCTTCATGCTTTCTCACATTATATCAAACATCATTAACTAGAGATGTATAAATTCTTTCATTAAGAAATGTGGTGTAGATAAGATGCATAAAATTATTGTCTATTGAGCCCGGCACTGACATATTGGATGGTGAAGAGAGATGCCTATTCCATAGAAATTAGTAATTACACTAGTAGGCCACCCTCCATCTAGCCATGAAGTATACTGTATAAGTAATGTTAGACACTTTCCCTGTTTGATAACCATTATTTTTTCACTTTTTTTTTTTCTACATACTCATTTTCAACCAACACATTTATACAATAAAATATTCTGAACGTAAACCTAAAACTTTTCTGATGCGGAACAAATTGAAAACAAGTAATGGAGAATGGGAAACAAATCTATAGAGAAAGGGAATTAGGGACAGGAAGGGGATTGGGCTAGGATTAAGAGATGCACATGAAGAGGGGATTGGGATGTTATCTAGATAAAAGGATTAATATTGAAAAACAACATGTAACTAACTTTGAGTGGTCGCTAACAATAGGACTCTTAAAGAAAAAGAAATATTTTTTTTTTTTTTGCGCAACTCCAAAATTTTGGAGAATTGATAATGATTCACAATGACGGGCATGGCGGAGAGGCGGGGGTTTGAGAGGAAAAGATGGGAAATTTCTAGATTGTAATTTAAGTACTTCTTAACTTTGGGCTCTGATACCAAATTTGATGCAGAACAAATTGAAAAAAAATTAATGGAGAATGAAAAACAAATCTATAGAGAGGGAATTAGGGACAGGGAGGGAAGAAGGAAAACAATAAAAGAGTGGGAAGAATAGGGGGAAAAAAAAAATTGGCAACAACTCACAAAATAATTTATTCATTCATCAACTCTCTAAATTATAATGTGAAAATCATATAAATAGTAAAATATAACCCTACTAGCGATGAGTTTGAACCAATCCAATAATACAAACCCAATAATAAAAAAACATAAATAAAAAAAATCTCTAATAAGAAAATGATGTCCGCATCATTTTCCTTACTTTTTAACCACATATTCTCAAAATAAAACACTATTCAGAACTTTGTTTTTGACAATTAATGGTTGTCAAACAGGGGCATAATGTACTTGTACCATTTATTTTAATTAACTTTTTTTGTTAGAGACTTAGAAATTGTTGTGGGTGTCGAAGCCACCAACATAGTGATCACATTGTAACTGTATTTTTAAGTGATTATTTTTATTGATTGAAAGATGAGACGCACAAGGAGAATATAGATGATCTAAAAGGCCAATGAAGAATTGGTTTCACTGTTTGAGAACAGGATAAAATTGGGGATTTGCCAAGATTTGGGCTTTTGCTTATGCTTGCGGAAAAATTATTCATGGACGCCGTATAATAACTAAAAAAAAAAAGAAGAAGGAATAACTGGTGCCAGTTAGGCTGCGAATAGGAGTTGGTAAAGATAGTTATTAGATCTTGCCAGAGTTTGGGCCAATTTTTGTTTTAGGTTTGAGTCCAATTAAGATGTTCTATACATGTGATTTTGTCGCTCTGTTTCGAGGCCTCAGCATGAGATTTTGCTTAACTTGCATTTTAAGAACATAGTTATTCCATGTTAGACTTGTGTCAATGAAACTAACTTATCATCATTGGTTTGTTACTGCAGGCAACTCTTGCCATTATTGCTGTTACTCTTGGTGTGACTAAGGCAACTCACGCCTGGTGAAGTTTTTCTAAGCTGCACAAGTTATTGTTCATGTTATAGCAAAATCCCCCAAAAAGATATCGATAAGTGAAAAATGCCTAGTGGTTTTAATGTTATCTTCTGCTTGGAGTTTGACTCATCTGTAATTATAATTATGGTGACTTGTTTTTCCATCTTATTTCATACGAGTTCTGTAGTATTCAATTCACGTTACGAATCTTCACGAGTTTATCAATTTTGGCAGGGCAAACCTGTTTGTAATTATAAAACTAGCTGGCTCCAATGGTTTGGACTGTTGGGTATCCACATTTTCGAGACATATCGTCTGAACTTGGCATTTTGGCCTTTGTTGCCACTTTCTTTATAAAAGTACGACATGTTGCATGCCGTCCAGTTACGCGGTTGGAAAGGTCGTCCCTCTCACCTGCCCGATACTAAAAGGGGAACTTTCAGCCGTCCATCCACCCGAATGAAGGTTTGTGCCGATTCTCTCCCACTGCTGAATGTAATATTATATAGCCCGCGTTTGTCTATCATTAAAGTAGGAAAATGAGTTTTGAAATAGTGAATTTTTGGATAATGTGGTTAAAAAGCAAGCAAAAGTATTGAATTTACGTACAAAATATTTTATTGTGAGAATGTATGATTGAAAATAATTTTGATAAAAAAAAGAATTTTGAAATAATGTTAAACAAGCCCCTTTGAAATAATGGTAAACAAATCTCACTATTTCAACTCTATTTTATTCTTAAATTCATTTTGAGTTGCACGTTCTTTCAATAAAATAAAATAATTTTACACATGAATTTAAATTTTTTTCGAATTTTTAACAATAAATTCTCCAAAACATTATTTTTACAAAAAACCAAAGTAATGACAACAATCAACTTTAGAATTAGACAGAAATATAAGGGCGTCTCCCATCGTGATGTAAAGGAAATTCAAATTAGGTTTTCAGGCAGGAAATGTTAAAAAGATGTAAATTTTACAATTTTTTTAACATTGACTAGAGACAATGGATTTAGATCTTTTCACAAGAGCAAAATTTGAATTTAGATCTATCGAAATGTAAATGAGAATGCAAAAGTAGTTTTGGAGATCCCAATTTTACACCAGGATCGAAAATGCTATAATATGACCATCAGCATCAATCAGTACTAGTAAACAGCATCAAACAACATGTATATGCCCGCTGGCAGCACCAACAAAAATTGCCACTTAATTACATCAAACCATGAAGTTAAATCAACCATATAATACAAACAATACAATTTATCAGCCAAACATAACACTGATCGGGTAGAAAAATACAGTATCAAATTACATAAATAGGTTGCTGGTCATTCACAGAGTTGCATTATTTTTTCAGAAATGGATGAAGGTGGTCAGTTTGCATTTGTTGGTGCTCGTTAAGTAGTAAAGGTTCTTATTATGTACAAATTGTCCACACAGTTTGCATCTCATCTTTACCCATTGCCTTCTTCCATTGCCAGTAGTTGTTGAAGCGTGGTGTGAATGTAGCTGCTGTTCATTTGGCTCCTTTCTCCTCGCCTTCTTAGGTCTCCCTGGTTTCTTTGTAGTATGAAAAAGGTGGTGTCTATGTATGCTGTCCCTGATTAGGCCACAACTCTGCACCCGCCATCCATATGAGAAATTACTTCAGGTCAAACCTTCACGTACGTTTCCATTTTGTAAAGACTATCAATGTAGCTATACAATAGAATATTTCTAGAATTATGAGAAGAGAGTGCATGGACACAAGGAAACCCTGTCAAATGCCACCATCTGCAAGAACTGTTAGTTTAATGCCTTTATAGTAAATTTTTTAAATGATAACGTGTTTAATTTGAGTTGATAATCTATGTTTCCATGATCACACAAAATGTTCTTAATTGTATATTTGATGGGTCGAATATTGTAAGACACAATTTGTGAGGTGGTCAAAACATATTGTTTGCAATCGGTATATAAAGTTTGATGCTTTATATTTATAAGATTGTATTATTTTCATTTAAAATTTGTCTAGATCTAGAAAATAAAAATAATAATGTGTTCAAAACACATTGAATATGACCACATGGAAGATTTATTCATGACCGCTAGACATAAGATTCTACTCGATCATAGAACGAGCCACCTAAATTATGAGCTATTAATGTACCTTAATTGCTAGCTCAAATTCTTTGAGGTGCGATGATTGAACTCTTGATTGGAAGATCGATTTGTTCCACGCTTCATCAAAGGATTCAGTGTCATGTTGGCTAAATATTGATATGTCGTGCCTCATTCTCGCCACTTTAGCTGGTGGGAAGTATTTGGTGCAAAATTTATGAGCAAGGTCGTTCCAAGTAGTTATACTTGCCACCAGAAGTGAATCGAGTCATTCAAGTGCTTTATCCCGAAGAGTGAGTGGGAATAACCTTAATCTAATTGCATCTTCCGATATCCCTTGGTACTTGAAATGTTGACACAAATCCAAGAAACAGGATACATGTGTATGTGGATTCTCATTGGTTGTCCCGTAGAATTGATATCCATTCTAAAAGAGTTGAATGACATTTGTCTTTAGTTGCTCGAATGTTGGGTAAACAATGCTAGATTGGTTTTGAATAACAATGGTGATAAGAAATCCCCAAGCAAAGTATCCCCATCATTGTGTGTTTCAGCATTGGCTGGAGCTGTAAGTTCTACAATTGGTTGCAGTTATTGATCAGCCATTTGTAGGGTTAATTACCCAAATAGTCACTGAACTTTGGCTAAAGTTTCCACCAGGTCATTGAATTTTAAAAACTACGTGGTTAGTCACCGAACTTTTGAAAAATCACCTCATTGGTCACTGAACTTTAAAACTCACCTCATTAGTCACTAAACTTTTCAAAACGTTTCCCAGATGGTCACTGAACCCAGTGACTATCTGAGAAATTTTTTGCAAAGTTCAGTGACCAATGTGGTGCTTTTTAAAGTTCAATGACCAATTGGGTGATTTTTCGAAAGTTCAGTGACTAACCATGTAATTTTTAAAATTCAGTGACTTGGTGGAATTTTTGATGAAGTTCAGTGACTAATGAGGTAATTAACCAGCCATTTGTATTTGCTCTTGATTTTCCCGCTGTACTGCTCTCGCTATCCTCTGTCTTCGATGAAAAGTCTGTTCAATTCACAAACCAATTGAGAGTAGTTCACCGCCAACTAGGGCTGTAAGCAAAAACCGTCAAACCGAAAAATCGGACCGAAACCGCATTTTAGAAATCGTTGTTTGGTGTCACGTGGACCCATCAACAAAATGGTTTTGAACCAAACCAAACCAGTAAAAAACGGTTTGGTTTAGGTTGAGAATTTTAATTGCGGTTTAAAATCAAACCGAATCGACGAAAAAATATATAAAAATAAAAAAATAAAAATAATGATTTTTTTTTAAATTCATCCAAATATGTAAAATTCAATAGTTTTGTCATTTGTGTGTATTTTTGTCAATTTATAATTTTCTATTACATATATATTATTATTACTAAATAATCCTAAATTATATCTAATAATCTCAAAACTAACCTAATCTATCTAAAACCCATTTCCTCTTTAGAATTCAAATTTGTATAGTTGCTTCTAGTCCGCGTTCTCAACTGGATGTCAGATACTTGATTTATTTAGGAGTTTATTAGGTTCAAGGATGGTCGATGCTTGTATATGTCGAAAGAATTGGTTGCAAATTAAGAATGAACATATAGTGTTACGCCAATATTTAGATGAACTGGAAGCATTTGATAATTCAATGAAAGTTGTGGTAGGTGGTTTATATTTTCTATTACCATATTTTTAAATATTCTCTTATCTATCTAGTAGTCAATACTATGATGATGTAACGAATGCATTTGTTTGACAGTGGAGACTATGAATCATGTGTGACAACAATTGATGTTTGAGTATATGTGAGAAACTTAATTTGTAACAACATACAATGGCAAGCTTGTGTAATTATTATGTTTAGATATTATAAACAATTGATTTATAATTATGGTTGGTTATTTTCTCTGTCTACTCAGTAGTTTTGTTTTTCAGATATGATGATCACGAGATCTTGTTGAATATCATTATGTTTTATATGTAGTTTAATATACTTTTATTGTAACGTTATTGTAACGTCTTAGCCTAAAATGACAAACAAAAAATTATATTTTAGTTTATTGTGATTTTACTTTGATTTAGTTGGTATTTAAATTTGTAGTAGATATATTTAGTTTGTTTTAGATTTATTGCTGTAAGATATAAATATATATTGAATTCAATGAATTAATGTCATAAAAGTAGACATACAAAAAAAAAATACGGCAAAACCGGTGGTTTAAAATCGGACCAAACCGTTAGGTTTATCTTTGAGTTTTTTTTTTCAAATCGTTCAAAATGGTTTGGTTTAGGTTTGAGTTTTTCTCAAACCGGTTTAAATGGTTTGATTTGAAAACTTGTAAAAAAGGGTAAAATCGGACCGCTTACACCCCTACTGCCAACCGATCTTCGCATGCGAGATCTGAAGAAGAGAAAAGAGTTAGTAGCACTTAGCTCAGCCTGCGTAAATAAACTTAATAAAAATAAAATAAAATAAATACAACCAAAATAAAAACAAGTTCGAATTAGTGTCAAAATAACAAAAATCAAATTAATACTCAATCCCCGACAATGGCGCTAAAAACTTGTTTACGAAAATATGTTTTGAATTTAAATTAACGTAAGTGTACTCGTTGATAAGTAATAAAGTGAAAATCTTAGAATTTCGAGTATCGTTCCGACTAAAATTGGTTTAACTTGATTTCTACTATTTCGACCTTAACCGAATTTATTAAACTCAAGATGATTATTTTTGTGATTTTTTTTATAAAACTATTATTAACATGCAAACTAAACTAAGATTACGAATTAAATGCAAAAGTGATAGTTGAATGCAAAAGTTGAAGAAATTAATGTATGAAAAAATGTACTAGGATCCCAAATTACCAGAGAAGTTCACTTTTAATTCCTATTTTACAATTTGATAACACGATGAATTGGTTGAAGAATCAATGTTTCTAACTTATCCAACAGTCTCTTTCGAGTATAATTGAACCTATTCTAGCATACCATTTGACTATATTTCTATGACAAATGCAATATACAAGAATGCATGACGTTTAATAAACATTTAGAGATTCACGTAAAGCATATCGATGTATTTCTATCCTTTATGAACTAAACGATGATTTATACCTTGTCGAGCTTATTTCACTTCTTTCGAATGCATAAAATAAGCCACCACACCCATACAACTACTGCACATATAATTGAAGAGAAAAAATAATGTATATAAATCATTCAACATCCATCAAACGTGTTTGAATATCAAATTGCAAAATAGAAATTAAAAATGTGAGGTTCATCGTTCACCTAATACATAAAAAGTCTAGCCTAACATGGAGAAAATAAAACACAATAAAAGTAATAAATAGAAGATATCACCAAAGAACTAGAAGTTAAACCTTGAGTCTTGAAGTGGAACCCTTGTTTTAGCATTTCTCATTACTCTTCAATGATGTTTTTCTCTCTAAGAATGTGTAAAACCCAATTCTGAACGAGTTTAGGGTTAAATAGGGTCTCAAGATATCATTCCATAAGTGGTTGGATCGAATAAGAAAACAAAAAATCGGTGCCGAAAATGAACCATACGACCACATGGTTATATTCCATGTCATCGCATGGAACAACCAAATTCGTTCACTGCATTCCCTGTAAATGCCTGGGTGATCACAGGGTGTTTCTACCATGTGATCACATGGAAAAACTATTTTCCATTTTGTGTATTTTGGTCCCCAAATTTTGTTTCATCAAATTTTGGCTTCTTTTTTCACATCTTCTTGTTCCAAAGTGTAATTCCAAAGCTCAATTGATCCTCGATATCGTCACATCTTTAATTCCTACTTCGGATCATCTTTTGATTATTTGCATCTTAGTCCCCCAAACTTTGATTTTCTTCCATTTCGGTTCTTTTTCACCCGTTTTCGCACACTTTTCATTCCATACATCAATGTAGTCCTATAAACGTAAATTATATAGAATTAAGCCATATTTCAACATTTCTATCGACAATAGTCTATGTTTTGTGGCACAAATAAGTGCGCAAAACACACTTATCAGGTTATGAAGTAACAAATTCAGAAGATGCTAGCCGATTTGTTTGCAATTATGTACACAATCATAGAACCATTCCTTGCACTTTGTAGAGAAAAATGAAATTAAATCACTATTTGTACTTGTTCCCCTCTTCTTGACTATTGATGAAGAGACTGTAATTGATGAGCAACATGCAATTTATTGCTACTTTATTGATGAGCAGAATGCAATGAGCAGAATACGTAATTGGCACACCTGATGAGTAATGCTATAATGGCATTTATATTATGAGTGAAATATCACTCATCGTATACAATAGAGTTCGTTATAAGTGAAATATCACTCAGAAATCTTCCACATTTCATCAAAAAAAGAACAATGACAAAAACTAGATTGTCGTTATCAAAATAGAGTTCGTTGACCAAAAACATTTAATAGACTTCAACCCACATCATTTCGTCATCAAGTTGTTCCATGCTTCGCTAAGAGTTGAGTTCGAACTTCTTCCAGCTCTTAGCCTTCGCTGAGGTACAGATCCCTTCCTAGTGAACTTGGTTCTCGATTTTGGCACGAAGGACGTTGAACCACCAAACCCTATTTATCTAGCACCATCAGTAGGCTGGGAAAGAAAACGATGCACTATACGTTGTTCATTTCCACTATTAGTCAGCTGTGAATTTGCAAATTGATGTCCAACATTTGCTTTTGCGACTTCCCATTCCATCGGACCACTTATGTCCTACAATTCATGAAAAATGATGTCAACCAATATAATAAATAAAACAAAAACATGATACACTCCTACAACTATAATATGGTACATACCTCCTTTGGTGTGTAGATTGCCTACGAATCATGATTCGAGTGGTATATTTTATTGTGACCCATTTGACTGCAAATGCTACATTTCATTATCTTCTTGCCACCACCTCTCCTATCAATCTTCTTCATCTTCTCTTTGGACACTACAACTTCTTCAACCCCTCTTCGGCGTTTTGTTTGCTTCCTGCCTCTTTTTTTTTTGTCACCACATTGGGGGTTTTACGAGGTCGAAGCCACTTGAAGGCTACATTTTTGGTCCATTTATAAGGTATATGCAATTCTTGTAAGCTCTTAAGTAAGTTGTAACTTTGTAGTCCTCGTCCACAAACTGCAAAGGATCTTTACCCCGCTCACGAATGCTGGCTATTATGTGTGGACAAGGCACACCAATTAGATCCTACTTTTTACATGAGCATGTCCTTTTTTGTAAATCTACCACAAATTGACCATCGGAATAAGGTCCAGAAACTTGAAATTGCATTTTCCCATTGAATAATGCTTTCCACGAAAAAGAATCACGTATACTCATTTCAAGTTTCTTTACAATTTTTGGACATATATTGCTAGAACTCTTTGCTATCATATCGCGACGTTTATACATCCGTACAATCATCTTGTTTTGTATTGACTAAAGAAGAGTCAAATATCCTTCCCCCCGTTTCCTTTATGTAGTTGTTAAAGCATTCCTAGAGGTTGTTTAACAAAATGTCACATTTGGAAGTTGTCATGAAATGGGACTTCAACCATTGCTCGGCAAGTTTAGTACATAACCACTCACAGGTAAGTTTATCCCTCTCCTTCATTTTGTCCATCCAAAATGTAAAATTAGCCAAATAAGCTGACTTTGCTGCTCTCCACAACATATCCCTATTCAACTCTTTAAAATCTTTGTGAAAGAAGTTAGAGTACATGTGTCTTACACAAAACTGATGCTCAACCATTGGAAACAACTTAGACACCATATTCTCTAACCTTTTCTGTCTATCAAACATAATTGTGACTCCATATGCATTTTCGAGCATCAAATCTTTCCCTAAGAATTTCAAAAACCACGACCAGCTAGCATTACCTTCAGTTTCAACAATGGCATGCATAATTGGGAATTTACAATCATTCCCATCAATACCTGCCGTAGCAAGTAACTGACCATCAAAATTGCCTTTCAAGAAGCACCCATCTATGCAAAAAACTTGTCTACGTCCACGCAAGAAGCCTTTCTTGCAAGCATCAAAGCAAACATAAATCGCCTTAAATACAAGGTCGTCTAAAGATAGTATAACAGTTGATCATGGGTTTGTTTTCCTAACCTCAATTGCATAAACAAGCGATCCTTTAAGCAACTTCTTAGCGTATCTCCTAGCTCTCCATGCCTTTATGTCACTAATCTCTACACCATACTCTTTCAAAACACTCGCCTTAAACAATTTCACAACCCACCTTGGCGTAATAGTAAAGGTCTCAATGTATCTACGGGCTAACTAACTAGGGGATACACTTATATTCTTCAATGCTCTACTACAGTTATGATTCCATTCGAACTATTTAATTTGTCATAATGAATCATCCTCCAACGGCAAAGCCCAAATATGCCATGGACACTTTTTTCCTTTGCAACGACCTTCTAATCTGTTTTTATCATTTTACAGAAAAATCACCTCAAACCTATTATGAATGCTGAAGTTTTTAACCACAACGTTTACCTCCTTCTTTGACCTAAACTTAAGTCCTACCTTAAGCACATGATCCACCATATCTATTTCACCATTAAATTTTGGGTATATAACAACTTCTTCGTCACTTTCAGAATGCACACTTCGAAGGTCATCTGAGGGTACATATTCAAAATTGTCAGATTCATTTGTTGCTTCCAATGACACTATCTTATTCCTCGTATCAAGTTCAATATTCGGGGTAACATCTTCCTCAAAGAGAATGTCGTCTTCTTCACCAATGCTATAATCGGAATCGTTGAAGGTGATGTCTTCTTTATCTGAATCACTGTTCAAATAACCTGGACAATAGAATACAAAAACGTGTGGAATGTGTCAAAGTAAACGTGTTCCTCCAATAGAGCAATTTATTGTACAACAAAAGGACCCAACTACTGTCCAACGTAAAGAGTTAATACAACCAAACAAAGGACTCAACTAATGTCCAGCTCATTAAAGGAGATGTATGCTACTTAAAGAGTTAATACAACCAAAAAGGTTAAAAAAGAAGTGCTAACCTTCACCTTGTTCCTCCACATCGACATATTGAATAATTTTTTATCCGTGAGAGGTCACAAATCTTAGATTTTCGTACAAAACAAAATTTGGAGAAGTATGTTGTGTCCTAAGTTTGAAAAGATGATTCTTGATTGAAAGCTCAAGCTAAGAGCTAAGGATCGGGAAGAATTAATTGGATGATATTAGTAATGATTCTCACCCTAATTCCCTCCCAAAATCAGCTTCCATTCTCGTGAAACATCACAGCCAAAAAGAAATGAAATTTGGGGGGTTTTATTGTAAATTTACGATTTAGGTCCTCAAGATCCAACATTCAACTACTTTGGTCCATTAAGTTCCAATTAAAATGAAAATGTACTTCAATAACCATTACTGAAACCGAACGTGACTTCAATGATCGTTTTTGTGATTTTGATGTAACTTCAGTGACCGTTTGTGAAATTAACCCTAAGAATTTATTTTAGATATTAATTTATTTTATATTGTATTAAATGTAAATTAAGCTTTCATGATCGAGAAAATAACATTATACAAAAGTGACATAAAGTGATATTGTATGTTACTTTTTAATTAAAAATTGTAACTTAATTTGACATAATATTTTTTATTTTCAAATATTTTTTCATAAAATTATGCTACATGTACATTATTTTATACATCATTATTTACACCTTATCACGTGACATCACACAATTAAACATTTTCCCACCTATTAATTTTTTGAAAACATGGGTGATGTCAAATTAAGCCCCTGCTTGGCCCCTATTTTGGGGTGTTGGAAATTTTTTGAAATAGTGATTGATGAGAGAATGTACGGTAGAAAAGTAATGAAAATGTTTAGATTTGTGTGTATTATTTTATTTGATGAATGTGTAGTTGAGATAAAGAAAAAAAAAATTAATATAATATAATAGAAAAAGATGGAGACTAAATTGGGGCTAAGTGTACTCGTTTTTTTTTTTCACACGATTTTTACAAATAACCCGAGTTTAGAGGTATTTTTGTAAGTTGTGCATAAAATTCGATTAACCCAACAGTTGTTAAAGGCCCACTTACAAAACGAGGGCTTCTAGTTTTACTCGGCCTCGTCTCAGATATAATAAATCACAAGACGGCGCTTTCTGCGCCTCTCACACCCAGCCATCCCCGTAGAAGTGTGAGAGAGGGAGATCGAGAGAACCAGGACTCATCGGAAATGGTTACTTACAAGGTTTGCTCTCAATTATATATGCTTGTGTTTATAAGTCTGCGTTCGATCGAAGAAATTGGATTTGAAATGTATATTAATACGATGATTTATGCTTATATGTTTATAAGTCTGCGTTAGCTCGAAGAAATTGGCTTTGAAATGCTGATTAATAATATTGATCGGTTTTGTGTGTATGTTGCACTTTGTTCAGTTCCATCAGTACCAGGTGGTGGGGAGAGCTCTGCCGACGGAAACGGACGAGCACCCCAAGATCTACCGCATGAAGCTTTGGGCTACAAATGAGGTTCGTGCCAAGTCCAAGTTTTGGTACGATCTCTGCCATCTGCTTCATATTCATAAGCACACTTGTTTTTTATTTGTTTAATTTTAGGGCCTGAGATGTCACATTTCATTATGACTTTTTGGGTGATTTTCTCAATGAAGGTATTTTCTGAGGAAGCTTAAGAAGGTGAAGAAGAGCAATGGCCAGATGCTTGCAATCAACGAGGTATGTAAATATCAAACGCCTTACCCCATTTTGTGTCTACCTTTAGGAAAAATGGTTTAAGTTTTAATCCAAAGCAATATATTTGAGTCCAGGATGTAGGTTTAGCTAATATCATGATCCTTTGGTGCTTGTGTTTTGCTTTTATCCTGGCTGGTTGCTTTGTCGGATAACCTTTTGCTTTGCAGAAGTAGAACATTTAGAACACTTGAAGGATAGTATTGAAAATGCTTTTTGTTCTTTTCAATTTTCAATGACGGTTATATCATGATGTTTCTTGTTCTGTTTTTCTATGCTCAATGTATGTAATATCGTAGCTAATTGAATATGTACTCAAAGCAATGTTATCAATTCCCCGCATGAAATGATTGAATGTTTAAATACTTCTTTTACTGCTCTGGGATAGTGTGAAGTAGTTGCTTTAATTTTTTTCATGTCTGTCAACAACCTGAATAACACTTGCTATAACTTAATCTTTCTTGAACTTGCCTGGTAATGTTTTGAACTGTACCTGTTTATAGGTTGTTCTAGTGATTTTGGTTTCACATCTTCAAGGGAATTTACCTGTAGACGTGGTAGGAACTTGTAACCTATTCCAGTGGATGGAAGTGTCATGATGATGAAATCGTCTACCAAGTTGCAAAGAAAGTGGAAAATGCCTAACTTTGTAACTTCATGTGAAATGGTTTATTTTTCTATATGCTATAAGATAATCTCAAACCCCCTTATCTTTTTCCATCTCTTATATTCTTATGTCCCTACCACACGTCTATCTGTCCTGCCTGCCTCCAATTCCTTCCCCAGTTTTATGCCTGCTCCTTTCCCCTTTCCCTGTAGTAATCCCAGCCCCTCTATTTGGGAGTGATATTTTTGCATTTAAGGGAGAAAAGAGCAAGCTTGAGCAGTGAAATGGCAGGGTTCAGGGGAAGCAGCGATGGATGGATGGGGTGAAGATGGGGTAGGAGTATAAAATAAAAGTTGTCGAAGGAGTTTTTAAAATAAGGCTGTAATTGACATTATAGTTCAAAAGGAGTTCTGATCCGTAAGATTAGCAAGTGTACACTTTTCAACTTGGCCCTTTACTGCTCTGAGAAGGCACCACGAGTTTGCATATCTGTCTCAAACATGTTGCTGCAACTACCTTTTCGGTCATTGAAGTGATAGTCCATCATTGATGCCTGTGTTAGAACTGTTGATTGTGGATGTATATTGGACTTACTTTTTTACTTGTGGTAGCTTTACAATCAATATTGCATGTTTCTCTCTCTCTCATGCAAAAATCTAGTGTAAATATTAAGTCCTATCTAATGCAACTCCATGCTATTGAGGTTTAATGTTTGTTCGTACTTTTTCTAACATCATTTCTTGGCCTTACATTTCCTAAGAAGTATCTAATTTATTAATTTTCTGTTCATAGATTTTTGAGAAAAATCCAACTACCATCAAGAACTATGGCATATGGCTCCGTTACCAGAGTAGAACTGGCTATCACAACATGTACAAAGAGTACCGTGATACTACCTTGAATGGTGCTGTTGAACAAATGTATACTGAGATGGCTTCCCGTCATAGAGTTCGCCACCACTGCATTCAAATTATCAAGACAGCCACAATCCCAGCTAAGCTTTGCAAGAGGGAGAGTACCAAGCAGTTCCACAATTCGAAGATCAAGTTCCCCTTGGTGTTCAGGAAAGTGAGGCCACCAACCAGGAAGCTCAAGACTACATACAAGGCTACTAGACCAAACTTGTTTATGTAAACATGTTGGTCGTCCCTTTCTGGAGGGAAGAATTGCCTATTTTCTGCAATTTTGTTGGTTTATTTTGAGAGAGGAGCAAGTCCACAAGTGCTTGACAGATATCTTCATTTTAATTACGTAGGGTATTAGACTTGTCACATTAGACAGTTATCAAAATGTTGTATGTCAACGTTTTGGTCTATAGACTGCTTTCTAGTTTATGTCTGGTATATCTATCATTCATGGAAGTACTGTTTTATCTACATTTTTAGACATCAGATTCTGAGTTCGCTGTATTACTAGTTGTTCCATGCGTACCTTGTAATAAATGTCTACTGCCTGCTTTTCTTGTTCATTTTTTGCTATCATCCCAACTCGGGAGGGCTCGTTCTTGCTCCTAGGACGATTTCTCTAATTTGTTTATAAATTCTGCCCTCCCTTTTGGAACATAAATTGCTTGTGTTTCAATGGCTTATCTGTACTTTCAAGCCTGCTAGAATGCAACATGGGTTGTAGGAAGCTAGTTTGCTTGCTTGAAACTTCTTGAGTTTTAGACACCTGTACATATTTAGGATTATTCTTGTTCCTTATCTCTCTGTGTTCCAACCCCAAGAACTACATGCTAATTATAGATCGCACAATTGACTTCATTAAATCGAAACGTTTGAATTAACCAAAATTCTATTCTAGAGCATGTTTTTCCATATTCTAAAAGAAAATTAAGACGTTGACGCAGATTATGTTCTCCTATGTATTTGTCATGAAATTGACTGCAGTCAAACGTCAGAAATGTTTCATTGAACGAATATTTTTTGAATAATGTTTTTTATCATCATGATAATAGAATATCGGCGATGTGATAATTCATTATCTTACATTTATCTCTCACCCCCTCTCCATCTATCCCATAAAAATTCAACATTCCAATCTTATTATTTTATATAGATTGACACATCATTGATGTTTCATTATTATAATGATAAATAATATTATTAATTTTTTTTAAATGACTTTTCCATTTTCCATTTATTTATTTTTGCACGTAGCTCCTTTTTTTTTTTTTTTGAATTTCAGTCTTGAACCTCTCAAAAGGGGGATCAAACCCAAGCCAATGACTTCTGGTAAAGTTTTGCTATGGAATGAGTTACCTTTCAAAATTCAATGGATAACTTTTATGAAATTCACGCTGAATGATGGTTTTCAAGCATTTATTTATTCATTACACCACTATTTTCCATGTCATACACTTGACGAGTTATACCCTACAACAATTAGTTAAGCAATCGTCACTCATTTTTTAGGCCTCCGAATTGACCCAGTGGCGGACCCAGCACCCGGCCAGGGGGGGCGGCCGCCCGTGCTGGATCCGCCGGAGCCTTCATTTCTGCCCGGCGCTGCAGCTGCTGACTAGAGAAAAGAGTAACAGAGAAGAACTGGAGGAAGAAGACGGGGTCACAGGTGGGCATATTCTTTTTTTTTTTTTTTGGGTTGAGATAGTTGGGCCTTTTTTTGGCCCATTTGTCTAGGTTTAAAGCACTTGAATCCTTACCCAAAAGACTGATCCTGAGACTACTGCCTCTTCCTCTTCGGCTGCAACCAATAAGGTAATTTCTTTGAATTGCAGATTGAATTTTATCCTCCTCGATCGTTAATTTATATGGTAATTGATAATTTTATAGTAGTAGCATTCATCGGCATCGCGGGCATTATTTGAGGAGACCTCAAAATTTGTAGTGATAGAGGAAGCTCTTGCCCGTGTGAAGAATAACCCCGTCCAGATGGAGATGGGCAGATGGCCATGATTCGAAAATCTGTAAGTTTCACATTATATGCGCTCAGTACTCTTGATGAATGATTAAAAAATGTTATTTACGTAGGTGTTGTGGAAAGCTAATCTGGTTGTGTTTCCTGTAGATGGGGACAAAATTGTTATTCTACCTGATCTTAATTCAATTTCTGCTATTTCTGTGAATTGTGATTCCTAAACTGTATATTTGAAAGAAACAAATTTTGTTTCAATAGATGTTGGTAAATTCCCAAATTGTTATATAGATTTCAGAAAATTGATTTTTGTTTCATGAAAGACCTGACTGCATATTTTGTAGTGAGTGAAAATCTGTATTAAGAAGACCAACTCATCTCTATATACTTTTGCCATTTCACATATTATGAATATGATGGTTATTTGTTTAAATTTTGAATTTATCTATCGAGTTTAGGGTCGGATCAAGATTCAATTAAAAAATTGAATTAAACGACTAGTCAACGCCCGCCCGGGCTCAACTTCGAGGCTGGGTCCGTCCCTGAATTGACCCGAAGTTATATGTCAACCCGACCACACTATAGCCGTGGATCTTGCAAGTGAATCTACGTTACATTTCAAGCAGCTAAGCATAGACCAATTGATTACTATAGATTGATTGTGCCGTGATAATGAACAAAATACTTGATAATGATAAAAGGTGTAGACTTGTCATCAGACATCAGTGTTCATATTTTTCTATATATAAATTGTTCATATGCAAATTAAGGCATGTGATATTTTTACCAAAACCAATATTTAGTCTATTTATCTTTCACATCCAAATCCTATTTTGACTTGAGCATTGTATTGTCTATAGCCGTTGACGCGCTCTTAGAGCTACGATATAGCATTCTAAGATATTCTCTTAGTATGTAGACGCGTACAAGAAAATGCAAAATTGACTTATTCTTTTGGAAATCGAAATTCAATAGGTCAGAACTTTAAAGTCAACTCCATATACTCGAATATTTACTTACTCGAATAATCACTTAAAAAGTCAAACATATTAAAGAGTTTTGAGTAATTCTAAGGATCACTATAGTGCTTCAGATATTTTGCCAGCAACCTTTTTTTTTTTTCCTTTTTTGATTTTCGTTCTTAATCTCTGAAAGGAAGTTCAAGCCCAGACCAAATGACCTATGTAAGGTTTCACTCTTATCACTTGAACTAGACATATACTTTGTTTTTGCCCACAACTCTCTGCATGTCACAATGAAATTGATTCAAAAGGAATTTTAGAGATCCTTTTATTTTATTTTATTTTTGGGATAAATTTTTTCTTGCACCATAATTTCTTCCCTTCACACAATCATAAAAGAAAAAGGCAAAAAAAAAAAAAAGAATACTAATAAATTTTAAAAAGGAATTTATTCCATTCTTTGCAAACAAGATTTGGTGTAATGGTGGGTTTTTGTTATCAATTTCAAACCCTAAAGTCAATATTAGTTTTGCTCATTCAAATCCCCAATTGGGAGCCTTTTTTGTTGAATAGAAATTCCACTTTGGAACCATATAAAATTGCTAATGATAGCCACCCAAATCAGAGCAAGATATGAAATTTGACTACTCACCCAACAAATAGTCCCAGAATTATTATTTGTTGTTTCATTTTGAAAAAAACTACCCCAACATCATAATTACAACAAATAAAGCAAATTTTATTGTTTTTAATGTATCTTTTTCAGTAACATTTTTAATATGCCAGGATGAGGTGTTACCAGTTTATTGTCTAGGCTTTCACACATCATTTTTGTTGGTCTTAGAGGTTAATTATGAGGATTAAAAAATGAAATTATTTCGTTTTAACGGAATTTGCACACAATATATTCTTTTTACTTCAAGATTAACCCATTTTATGACACGACAAATCCATTTTTCCAGTGATGGTTAAGGTAATGCATGAAGTGGCAGGATTTGATTTGCAAATGTTCGATGTCTAAACAATTCTGTTGAGTTTCGAACCCTTGACCTGTCTATTAATTGTGCTTCCAACAATTCGAGTTAAAAATCGTGCTCCTAGATTGACACTTTTACTTGGAATGGATGGCTGGATGTTTGACACGTGGAAACTCTCTCTCCGTTGAATGTGATTCTAGAGTCTTCGACTCTTTAACTCTTGGAGTTCATTCACTCATCTGTCCTCTGGCGTCTATTAGAGAGGGAATATCCTCATTCTTTCTAGGGTTTACTTTCTTGAGTGATTAAACCGTGTAAATTGTACATCCTCTGGATTTACTTCTGATTGTCGTGAAGTGAGGATTCTTGAGTGATTTGGGTGCTGAATCTTTTGTGATTTGAGCAGTGAATGAAGGTATTAGGCAGAACTTTGTGATCTAGCCTACTGTGTCTTGAGGGCATTCGATCCAAAGGTTTGTGTAAAGATAAGTCTCCATGGCTTTTCTTTTGTGTTCTTGAACAGATTTTGTAACTGTTTGTTGCCATATTTTGGCTATTCAGTACAACCGAGCAATATCCATTATGTGGATGCTCAACGGGGGATGTAGGCGTTAGATCCGGTCGCCGAAGACTTAGGCCAAAACATATCATGTGTTCAATTTTCATTTTCTGCTTTATCATTTATAGTTTGGTATCTATTGTTGAATTTTGTGTTTAATATCGTGTGTTTCTGGACCTTTCAGTGGTATCAGAGCGCTGGTAAGGACACGATACCTGGATCTTCGCAGAAAGAACAAAGAACACGATACCTGGATCTGTGAGAAGGAACCTGATCTTTTGTAGATCTGAATTTTTGGGCTGCTGAAAAGCATATTAAAACATTTCGAGTTTTTTGCTAACTCGCTGGGTGAGATCTATACCTTTTCTTTTCTGTACAAATTTTTAAAATTAAACTTGGGTTTTCTTGATCATACCCTTGATTTACCAAAGCACCGTTGAAACCCCCTAGAGACTAATCTTTGTCCAGTAGCCCCTGTGAGGCTCCTGGAATCTGAGATAAATCAAGGACGGGTGTGTTTTTGGAGGATCTTGCTGGAGTGATTTGTGAAATATAGTCTGTGATCTCTGCTGTGTTTTAAAATTGTGTCTATCTTACATGTCTATAATATCTCTATGATCACAAACCTGAAATCTTGTATTACTAAGTGGGCTACTGTGATTTCCTGAGCTGATTGAAACTGACATAAGTTTCTGAGTTATAAGTACCACTATTCTTTGATCAAACTTGCCCTTCATACTCGTATCATTATGGCTTCTGCAAAATTTGAAGTGCCTCAATTTGATGGTAAATGTGACTTTAATGTTTGGAGTAAAAAGATGAAAGCTATTTTGATGCAAATGAGAGTTGTTAGGCTCTTGATAATAGTTGGTCTGCTGATTTACAACCTGCTAAGAAAACTGAACTTGAAGAGATTGCTTGGAATACTATTTTCTTATACTTGATTGATAATGTTGTGAGAGAAATTGGCGAAACCAAAACTGCTTCTGAATTGTGGACTGCTCTTCAAACCAAATATGTGACTAAGACAATTCCAAACAAATGTTTTCTATTGAAACAATTCTTTTCTTTTAAAATGGACCCTGCTGTTGACTTGGATGAAAACCTGAACTGGTTTACTAAACTGCCTATTGACTTAGCCAACTGTGTGAAAAACTTTCAAAAGATCAGCTGGCTGTAGTCTTGTTAAACTCTATTATTGACAAATATAGAGACATCAAAGTTTCTCTCGAATATGGTAGGACTACGAGCACCACTGATGATATTATTAGTGCTTTAAGGAATAAGGCCTTAGAGATCAAGTCTGAAAATAGGAATCACAGTGGAGAAAACCTGCTTTCTAAAGGAAAAGGGTTTAGTAGACCTAATTTTCACACTGAGTCTCTGAATGAAAACATGACCAAATGGAATGATAAAAATAATTTCAAGAATAAAGCTAAAGGTAAGAAATGTTTTCAGTGTAGTAAATTGGGTCATTTTATTAAAGACTGCTATAAGAAAAAGAATGAAGCAAAAATAAAAGGCTTCAATGATGGGAATGCTGCCTTAGCTTACAATAAGATTGATTCTGAAGATGGTTTAGTCCTTGTTCACAATGAGAATAAGTTGAGTGAAGAATGTATTCTTGACTCTGGCTGTTCCTTTCATATGTGTCCTAATAAAAATTGTTTTCTTGATTTTGAAATCACTACTGGGGGTCAAGTTATAATGGGAAATAATATGACTTGCAAGGTGAAAGGAATAGGGACTATTAAACTGCTTCTTGAAACTGGAAATGTACTTTTCTTAAAAGGGACCAGATATGTGCCTGAATTAGAGAGAAACCTGGTGTCTCTAGGAATGTTAGATGACATGGAGTTTAACATAAAATTGGGTCAAGGACATATTGAAATTCTTAAGGGTCCTGATTTAATTATAAGTACCCCTAAGAGACATGACCTTTATTTTTTAAATGCAAAACTCTTACTTGGTTTAACTGCTGCTGTCATATCTAACAATTTTACTCTAGCCAAACTATGGCATGAGAGACTTGGCCATATTGGCAAGAAAAGTTTGAAATCTTTATAAAATAAAGAAGTTTTTGGAAAACAAAATCTTGGCGATCTTGGTACATGTGAACCTTGTGTTATTGGAAAGCAAGTTAAACTACCCTTTTTACTTGGAACTCACAAATCCAAACAAATACTTGAATATCTGCATGCTGATTTGTGGGGTCCTGCCTCTGTTTCCACCTTGACTGGTTTTAGATATTATCTGTTGATCATTGATGATTTTTCTAGAAAAATCTGGGTTTTCTTACTAAAGATAAAAGATGAAACTTTTTCTATTTTCAAAGATTGAAAAACACAAATAGAAAATCAAACTGATCATAAGATGAAGACTCTAAGAACAGATAATGGCCTGGAGTTTTGCAATTATGACTTTGATACTTTTTGTAAAAAAAAATGGCATTTTAAGGCATAAAACAGTTGTGTACACACCTCAGCAAAATGGCATGGTTGAAAGAATGAATAGAACTCTATTGAATAAAGTAAGATGTATGCTTTTAAGTTCTGATTTGCCTAAACTGTTCTGGGGTGAAGCTGTAAAGACTGCTGCATATCTCGTGAATAGAACACCCACTAGTGCTTTAAACTTTGATGTACCTGAAACTGTATGGTCTAAAAATCCTGTTAATTACTCTCATTTAAAAATATTTGGCGTGCTGCGTATGCTCATCAAAATATTGGAAAACTAGAACCTAGATCATTTAAATGTGTCTTCTTGGGTTATTGAGAAAATGTTGAGGGTTACAGATTGTGGGTTAAAAATGAAAAAGGCTATAGGGTGATTATTAGAAGAGATGTTATCTTCAATGAATCTATTACGCCATGTTTAGAAGGAAAATAAAATAACTTGTATGAAAATGATGTTCAAATTGAGGTGGACTCATCTTTAACTGATAAAGGAACACGTGCACCACTGATAGGAATGTAAAATGCATATTTTTCCCTCCTTATTTTATGTGCTCGTATGTTTATTTTGTACCTAAATGTACTTAGTATTCTCATATTTTGGTTTAGGTGGAAATTCTATGGATATTGCGTAATTTGGAAGAAATAGATGAAAAGAGATCAAAATGGAAGAAAGTGAAAGTTCAGGGACTAAAGTGCAAATATTTAAAAGTTGTATCGAACATCATGATGAAGACTTGAGAGTGTTAGAGGCTAATTGGATGAAGAAAGGAGTCAAAGGGATGAAATATAGCCAAAATATTATCACATATCAATTTTCAAGCTGAAAAGTTTTGCACCGATTTTCAGCCTCATCTTGAGATCGGTTTTTGACATTTTAGATGATCTAATTCGAAGATGGTATCTGCCCTTTGAGTTATCTTTCTAACGCATCTTGAATCATCTCAATCGAATATCGAAAGAGGAAGTTATGATGAAAATACTGAAACAGACGCAAAGTGGACAGATTTCTAGCGCCCAAACGCTGTTAGGTAGCGCTTAAGCGCCGCGTACCGCCACATATTTTAGGTTTTTATTGTTTAGGTAGCAAAAACTCCAGAAAAGACTCCAAATTAGCCAAGAATGTGTAGGGAAGTATAAATAGACCTAAGGGGGCCAAAACATAAGGGGAGAATCTCTCCAACTTTATTCTTCTATATTTTTCTCTTAAATTCATGAATTGTAACTAAACTTTTACACTTGGTCGAAGGAGATTGAAGCCTCGGAACCACATATTATGAGATCTAAATGGTTTTTCTTAATTTAATTCATGTTTTTGAGTATTGAATATTCTTCTGCACTTATTTCCATGATTGTTATGTTTAATTGCTAGGAGGCCTACTGTTTATTATTCGTTGCAATCTACCGCTAAGTTAAATATCAAATTCGTAATTGTTTGATCCCTTTAACTTGTGAAGCACTAGGATTTGACGATTTTCTGCGATAGAGATTATTGAATCTTAAGAAGAATGTTTAAATAGATTGAATGCAACCGCCGGTGTTTGTGTTATCTAGTTCATCGATTTCTCTATTGTGTAAATCTGTTATTAAATTGAATCTTGAGCGCTGGTCTGAGGTTATTTAATAATTAGGGTTAATTAGAACGCTGGTTTCTAACTAACTAAAATTAAGGAGAAATAGGAAAATTATTCCAACGGTGAATATTCAAAATATAAATTGAATTATCATTACATCTATGATCAATTGTGGATTTTCGAAGGTGGATAATGACTTGGACCAAGGTTAGTCTTTTGATTATTTTCGTTAATTATTTTTCATTGTTATTAATTGCATTATTTACAATTGTTTGCATACAAAAACTCTCAAATCATTGTACGGAGCATAAACTATTGAATTACACACTTTTCGTGGAATCGACCCTTACTTCCACTACTACATTAGTTTTAAAGGTTTAAGGACTATTTTTGGGTGTCTACGACAACCCACCAACCACCTGTACCTGCTATTGATGTTTCTGATCTTGATGATAATATTCTGCTTGTGGAAATTGACAATATTTCTGAATCTGAAGAACAACTTGATTTACCTAACCCAACTCTTGATGACTATTAACTTATAAGAGATAGAGAGAGAAGGCAGATTAGACCACCAGTTAGGTTTGATTCTGATGAGTTTGTCTCATTATTTACCTATCAAGATAAGTCTGAAAATGAACCTGACACTTATGATGATGCTATAAAATGTAAAGATTCTAGATGTTGGAAGGCTGCCATGGATGATGAAATGAACTCTCTTCTTAAAAATAAAACCTGGAATTGGTGAATTGGTTAAAAGACCTAAAGACCAAAAGCTTATTGACTGCAAGTGGATTTTTAAGGTGAAAGAAGGTGAAGGAGGGAATAATAGTGCAAGGTATAAAGCTAGATTAGTAGCAAAAGATTTTACACAGAAAGAAGGTGTTGATTACACTGAGATATTTTCTCCTGTTGTTAAATATACCACCATTAGATGTATACTTGCTCTTGTTGTTCAATTTAGATGGGAACTTGATCAATTAGATGTTAAAACTGCTTTTCTCTATGGTGATCTAGATGAAACTATATATATGAGACATCCTGTTGGTTTTGTAAATGGCAACCCTGAAAATGTTGCTGCCTCTTAAAGAAATCTCTCTATGGGCTTAAATAAGCCCCAAGACAGTGGTATAAAAGGTTTGATACTTTTGTTCGAAACATGGTTTTCAAAGAAGCAACTATGATATATGTTTGTACTATAGAGGTAATGGAGGTAAGAACTCTCTGTACTTAGTACTATATGTTGATGACACGTTGCCTGCTACCTGTAATAAAACTGAAATTGATGATATCAAATGTATGTTAAAGTCTGAATTTGATATGAAGGATCTTGGTCAAGCTAAAAAGATCCTAGGGATGCAAATATTGAGAAATAGAGATAAAGACATGTTAATTTTACACCAATATGATTATGTAGTCAAACTTCTGAAATGATTTAACATGTTTGAAAGTAAACCTGTGACTCTGCCTCTCTCAAATCATTTTAAACTGTCTTCTGATCTCTGTCCTAAAACAGATGAAGAATTTGATAGAATGTCAAAAGTCCCATATGCAAATGTTATTGGTTTTGTAATGTATCTTATGGTCTGTACCCGACCTGACCTAGCACATGGTATTAGTATACTTAGCAGGTTTATGGGTAACCCTGGTGAAGAACACTGGAATGCTCTGAAATGGCTTTTAAGATATCTTAAAGGAACACTAAACTTAGGACTTGTGTTTAAATTTGATAAAAAGGGAATTATGCTAAAGGGGTTTACTGACTCTGACTTTGCTAGGGATAGGGACAATAGAAAGCCCACATCTGCTTATTTCTTTACCTTGTGTGATACTGCCATAAGCTGAAAATCCCAACTACAAAAGATTGTTGCACTATCTTCCACTAAGGCAGAGTTTATAGCTGCTTCAGATGCTGTAAAAGAAGGAATTTGGCTTGGTAGACTACTAAATGAACTTGGTTTTGTTGATGAAAATGCAATATTGTATTCTGATAATCAAAGTGCAATACACTTGAGTAAAAATCTCATGTTTCATGATAGAACAAAACATATAGACATTCAATATCATTTTATTAGAGACATCATATCAAAAGGAATTATGAAAATTGGGAAAATCCCTACTCAGGTTAATCCTGCAAACATGGGAACAAAGATAATATCTTTAAATAAGTTTCTTAACTATTTAAAGTTGTTATCTATTGATGTCATGTGATTTTTACAGGTACTTGGAGCAAATGAAAAATAATTGGTGACGTTGCTCTTGGCTGCACTATACAAATTGTTGAAAGCAAGGTGGAGATTGCTGAGTTTCGAACCCTTGACCTGTCTATTAATTGTGCTTCCAACAATTCGAGTTAAAAGACGTGTTCCTGGATTAACACTTTTACTAATTGGAATGGATGGCTGGATGTTTGACACGTTGAAACTCTTTCTCCGTTGGATGTGATTCTAGAGTCTTCGACTCTTTAACTCTTGGAGGACGTCTCTTGGAGTTCATTCACTCATCTGTACTCTGGCGTCTGTTAGAGAGGGAATATCATCATTCTTTCTAGGGTTTACTTTCTTGAGTGATTAAACCGTGTAAATTGTACATCATCTGGATTTACTTTTGATTGTATTGAAGTGAGGATTCTTGAGTGATTTGGGTGCTGAATCTTTTGTGATTCGAGCAGTGAATGAAGGTGTTAGGCAGAACTTTGTGATCTAGCCTACTTTGTGTCTTGAGGGCATTCGATCCAAAGGCTTGTGTAAAGATAAGTCTCTGTGGCTTTTCTTTTGTGTTCTTGAATAGATTTTGTAACTGTTTGTTGCCATATTTTGGCTATTTAGTGCAACTGAGCAATATCCATTATTTGGATGCTCAACGGGGGATGTAGGCGTTAGATCCGGTCGCCGAACCTCCGGGGCTTAGGCCAAAACATATCATGTGTTCAATCTTCATTTTCTGCTTTATCATTTATACTTTGGTATCTATTGTTGAATCTTGTGTTTAATATCGTGTGTTTCTGGACCTTTTAAATTCAATTGCATAGAACTTATTTATATGAAAATTATTAATTAAATGCGCTCGATTAATTTAGTTTTCAACTTAAGAATATTATACCTGTTCATTTTTATTGTTGGATAGATGAGAGAGAGAGAGAGAGAAAATTATCGAGAAAAATAAAAACCACCCCTCAGTATAGAAAATATTTTTCTTATTTTTGATGAACATGTTGTCATATGTTGAAAAGTTGAAAAATATTTTTTATGAAAAAAATTATCAACCAAACACTCCAAAAATAAAAATTTAAGTGGAAAAATGAAATTTACCCTTAAAAGTAAAGTCTACGAGTTTTTACTTTCATTATATATATATATATATATATATATATATAGAGGAATGCTCCAAGTACAGGAGCATTCCTCTTACAGGACTCACATGCCCCCTCACTGTAGAGGGGGCCTACCATTTTTAATATTTTTTTTTAATGGTAGGCCCCCTCTATAGTGAGGGGCCTGTGAGCTTGTAAGAGAAATGCTCCCGTACTTGGAGCATTCCTCACACACACACACACACACACACACACACACACACACACACACATATATATATATATATATATATATATATATATATATATGAAGTCATTAAAACCAATGATGACTGTGAAGAATTCAGGTCTATGGGACAGCTTGAAATGATGCATTACAGATTATGATGTTTGACAAAAACCTTTAATTGAAGTTCATTCGATAATGTTTGCAAGAAAAAAGTTCTCGCATTAATACAGAACTGTAATTAATTTGAGCTACATTTTTAGAATATAATCTTCTAATATAATGCGTTGGTATATTTTCCAATTTCTTTAAATTGTTTCGTAAATCTAACAATAAAAATAAAATGGTAAATTTTTTAAAAAATATGCACTGGAGATCCAAATGAATGGTTCCATCCATTTAACCATTAGTTGACCAAGCAAATTGATTTTGACCAATTTTAGTAAGAACAAAATGGTAACTTTACACACTTAACCTAAAACAATTAAAATGAAAAAGAAAAGAAAAGTCAATCCACCACCGCCGGCACATTGCCATTTCTCTTGCCATCTCCTTTGTGCCAGCATACATGCAAAGTTACCATTTTGTCCTTATTAAAATTGGTCAAAATCAATTTGCTTGCTCAACTAACGATCAAATGGATGGACCTCCGATGCATATTTTTGAAAGGTTTGCGACCTCCGCTGACACAAAACAAATATTAGGATAAAGTTTGCAAAAAATAAAAAAGTTTGGAATCATTGCTGCAATTTTCCCATGATTTTATTGCTCTTTGTGCATCGAATTAAATTTTATAATTCCCGTCTATTTCGTACTATAATGCAATAGCAATTTTTTAGAATTAAATTGTTGTAATAATAGAAGGCATAGGATAAATTTGTATTTATTAATCCTATTGGTGCACTTAATTGTGCTTCTTCACACTGTTCATAATTGTAACACACAGGGTGACGAGAAAGCATGTCCCAAATGTGTAGATTGACTAACAAATTCTCACACAAGCTACTGATTTTATAAATCATTCAAGTGACTGCATTTTATTAAAAAATTACAAAGATTAAACAGTAATTAAGTAATTACTACTTAGCTAAAATACAAACTTCTTTATTCGAAGAGATGAACAGAAAAGGTAATTAAGGTAATCGAAGTGGCTTTTGTCTAATCAAAACCCGAAGCTATAATTACCACACAGATTAAAAATGTTAATTGATTTTCTAGTTAGCAGAAAGAAAGTATAAAGCAATGGATATCATAAAGCAGACAATCTTCAAAAGCAAAAGAGAGAAAGTAAAGGAGAGAGGATCATTGCATGCATAGATACACATACACTAAAAAAAAAAACCATTGGTTTTTCAACTTCTCTTCCAATAAGAACAACTTTACGTATCCATTAATCTGTGGCCTGTTTTTGTTCAGATTTTTGAAGATTTTCTTGGGTTGTAAATACTGAATGATGCATCAGAAGATTTTCTCTTTAAGTATTTATTTTAGTGTTGTGCTCCTTTTTCTTGTACATTTTGCTGAAGGCTCATTTGATGAACAGAAGAAATCTGGCAGTTTTCACAGCAGCAGTAAACGTGTAAGATAATTTTACCTTTTTTATGCATGTTTAGGATAATTGACTCAGAATTTTACTTCATTTTAATTTCTGGGGTCGTTTTTGTATGAGAAAGGTTCATGGAAAAACTTGCATTCTACTTCTTCATAGCTGGCAAGTGGAAGCATATCTGCGCGTGCTTTTCTAATTATTAGTACTCTCGAAAGTAGGATTCAAGGTTTAATCTGTAACAACTTGTGCAGGTAAATTCACAAAAGACATTGGATATTACACTCCATGGAGTTCTTTTATGGGCTTCTATGGGATTCTTAATGCCTCTTGGAGTACTAACAATAAGAATGTCCGGTACATGGGAATGCCACCAGACGACGCGAAAAATTTTGTTCTACGTTCACGCAATTCTGCAGGTAGATCATCATTCTGGTTTGTTGTTCTCAATAGGCAACACAACAATAAAAGAAAAATGAAAAAAAAAAAACATAGTACTTTTGACTTGATGTGATCAAATCATAGTGTTCCTCTATAGTCATATGGTGTTATAATTGAACATTTTCCTCCTTTTTCTACTGCATAATCATGATGCACTTTAGTAATGTGTGGCAATTAACGTTCAAAAATAACAAAACTGAGCCCACAGTTAGGTAGGCACGTAAAAAAGCCATTTTGAACATGATTGCTATGAAGTTATGGGGAGAATAGAATAAGGACTAACTGTATTATTCTTATCGAATTTATTTTGACTTTACTCTCGATCAGGTGACACCCAGAACTGTATTAAACGAAAATTCGGTTTCTTTTGTTTGTAATTTGAAGGTGATATCAGTACTACTTGCCACAGTTGGAGCAGCTCTTTCAATAAGAAATTTTGAGAATACATTTGACAACAGTCATCAAAGAATAGGGTTAGCACTTTATGGTGCAATCTATGTTCAAGTTTTGATTGGATTCAGAAGACCTAAGAGGTATATATTTCCATAAAAAAAAAAAAAACCCCCGCACGACCCATTTTTACCCACGTAGATGTGATCATTATGTTCGAAATTCGAATATGAAAAAATCGAAATGTTTCCCTTTGTGCAGGGGAACAAGACGTAGAAGTTTATGGTACTTCTTGCACTGGTTACTAGGAACAACAGTATGTTTGGTGGGAATTATAAATGTGTACACAGGATTACAGGCATACCACAAGAGAACATCAAAAGGTACAAGTCTTTGGAGCATAATTTTCACAGCTCAAGTTTCTTTTATGGCAGTTTTTTACCTCTTTCAAGATAAATGGGACTACATGAAAAAGCAAGGGATGATACCATCAGAACCTGTGAATTCAAGAATGGACATTACCCAGAAGGATAGTTTAAATGAGGGAAGCAGAAAAAGCAATGCACTTGGAACTCACTTTTCAAGGAGCAATGCACTCAATAAATTGTTTCAATTAACATGAATGAAATTGTTCTCTTGCCCACAGTGGACACGATAAGACTGTCGACTTGCTAATGTGACAAGAGAATCATATTTAATATTCTCACATTTCGAGAGAACTTATGTGACAGTTCTATCCACGTGGACAAGATAAAATTTCCTATTGTGGGCAGGAGAACATTTCTGTTTACATGAATAAATAAATTGCTAATTGTATGTTTATATTTCAATTTTTGATATATAAATATTTTAGCGGTGGCTTCGATTTTCTTCTCTTTATGTATAATAGTACTGTAGTTGTGATGAATGAAACCGAGTAGCAGAAAAGTATGTATAGCGAATTTCATAGTTAAATACTTTAAAGTATTATCGTGTTGTCTATTCTATCGAAGCTTCAATCTTCAAATACTTCACTCCAGATTGATTGTATTACAATATTTAATTATTATTATTATTTTGGTCAATTGGATTCTTAATGGGGTTGACTTTTTTGGAACTTTGATACTATTTTCCTGTGAAGTCACTATCTATCTAATTGGCCGAATCCGAGGAAAAATATAATTAGGGTAAATTCATGAGAACTCCTCTATATTTGAGATATATTACAAATAGGTCCGTATATTTTCATTTGACGTTTAACTCCTCAACATTCCTTTTTAGGTTCATTTACATGAAGCCGTCCAAATTTTAACGTGAGAAAAGAACCTTTCCCTTACTTAATAAAAAATAAAAAATAAAAATAAAAGTCTTGAACTCACAGATTTCCACCGAACAAATTCCAAATTTTGGATTTAATGGCTTCACCACGGCATCACGTGCACGACCATCATCATGCCCACAATTCTGGTGATCACCATCATACCTGATGCTGCCCAAAAGTCGTACCTGGCTTGGTGACCGTTGATAAGCACGAACGTGATCTTTCTGTACCTGAAACAAAGGCGATGAGGTATGCCCTCGTCGCCCCTCCGATGCTTAAGTCAGATGGGGGTTATGTGCGGAAGGCTATATGCTATAGAAACAATGTGTAAAAACGTACCTGAATACCGGACTGGGGACCCATATTTATAGGGCTAGGTGGTAGAGTCCGGGTGCAATTGTGCTAGTTCACTCCTGATAGGACTGTAGTTGGCATAATGCCCTCATCTTTCCAGAGTCCTTAACGGGGTAAGACTCTACTTATTCTAGAGCACGACCCCATAGGGGGCGGGGGCAATACCCCGAGGATGTAATGACAAAATAGCAGGATCAGAACACCTCGAGGTACCATAATAGCTCGAGGACACAAGTACCCCGAGGACTTCGACACTAGTTCATCACTAAAATGGCCTGGTGAAGTCCTCGAGCAAGAATGGGTGTGAGGCCTCGGGGGGTTGCTCGTCATGGGAGTGATGAGGGCATCCTCGATCCTCCAGGGCCTCGGTCGTAGGGAATCGACCACATCACTGGCCCCCGTGCACTCGCTTAAGATCTCGAGGATATTCAAGGGGGTGTACACAAAAAGGTCGTCGGGAAGGAGGGTGGTCGATACGACCGTTATTGGTGGATCGTTGGATCTGTGACACGTGTCAATTTCAACCGTTAGATATTGTGACCCTTGGCCTTCTAGCTTCTCCCACTATAAATAGTCTCATTTTACCCTTCACTTTTCACTTTCACTGCTGTAAATTTTCTCTCTGCAAGCTCGTGCTCGCTCCCAAATCTCCTAGGGATCTTTTCGTCGGCGTCGGGTAACCTTAAGGTAAGCCTCGAGACTCCTTAAGTTATTTCATTAGTCTAAACGTTACCTTGTCAAGTAATGTCGAGTAGCGAGGGTAGTTTAAGTAGGTCGAGTAGTGATGACCTAGGGAACACTATGATCCCCATGGGTGTTCCTCTCGACGCCCGACCTAGGGCCCAGGGTACACCATTTGAATACCCCGATGAGGTTTGTAGGTTGAAGGAACACTTAGCCGTAGGAGCCGCGAGGGAGTATGGGATAATGCCCCTGTGCGACTAAGGTCACCCGACCCTGAGGAGAGAGTGGTGAGTGCCCGGGAAGGGGAGTTTGTGATCTTTAGAGAGACGCTTAAGGCTGGTTTTAGATGGCCCCTACACCCTTTCTTCACCGCCCTCCTGGTCGGGCATTCCATGTGCCCGGGGCAGCTTCTGCCAAATGCCTGGAGGATGTTGGTGTACTTCTTCATAGCTTGTAGGTACCTAGGAATCGAGCCCCTGGTTGACCTTGCTAGGCTAGTTTTCGAGCTCAAGAAACACCCGAGGTACACTTGTTTTGGCTATCTATCGACCACGGGGGGATTTAGGGTTCCTAAAATGGCGAGCTCTCTCAAGGGTTGGAGGGAGGGTTGGTTTTACGTTACCCCCCCAGGTCCCGATCTACCTTTCTCGCCCGAGTGGGTTGTTCCCGACACCGAAAAGTTTTGTGAGGCCCAAGAGTATCCCGAGGAGTTAGAGAGGAGTAGGCGGATGCTGGTCGAGCTCGAGCCCCTCTTCTCGAGTATGAAAGAGATCGGGGAAGAGGTGATAGATTTGGCTGATATTAGAGGCCTCGAGGGTAGTGTTTGCTATCCTTACTTTTTATACATCGTTGGGCCAGATCTTATGCCCGTTCTAATATGTTGGTCGTATTTTTTCCTTTAGGGATGGCGTTTGATCCTCGAGCTCTGCGAAACTTCATGAGCACCAAGCACCAAGCTCCTCCTCCGACGCCTTCACAGGCCAAGAAGAAAGGAAAGAAAAGGCCTCGCGACCTGACAGCTGACCCTGTGGTGAGGGGTCCTGGGGAAAGCTCAATTTCCCGACCAGTTGACCCGAGCCCTTCTGCTCCTCCACAAGCATCTCCCCCACCTCAGTCATCGAGAGCACCTCCTCAAGTTGTGGACCTCGAGGATGAGCCCAATCCTAACGCCACCAGATTCGATGATGCTTCGAGAGGTGCCACCTTCTACCAGACATCGTGGCTAAGTACAAGGATGGGATAAAGCTTCATGATGGTCTGAAGCAGCTCGAGATGTTTACGATGAAGGTAGCCTTCGAGGACCTATGTCCCCACCCTTTCACATCCTCGATATTCTGACTTGGCTGACATTATATTTTTTCTTCGTACAGACGCTAAGCATGGCTCGAGGCCTTACCCTCCAGGGCGTCGATGAGTCGTCGAGGATGGCTTCTCTGGAGGACTCTCTGATGGTGAGGGATCGAAAGATTGTCGAGCTCGAGGCAAAGCTGGGTCAGTGGAAGAAAGAGCGCGATGAGGCTAGGCGCGAGGCCCTGAAAGCCAAAGACGAGGTCGGCGTGGCGAGAGATGAGGCCGAAGAATTGAGGCTCGAGCTTCTCCGGAAAAACAAAGAGATCGAGGCTAAAGTTAGCGAGGCCCGGGAACGAGCTTATGGGGAAGCCAAGGAGCGAGCTTGGGCAGAATTCAAGACGTCCGAGGAGTGCGACAAGATCAAAGTCGAGTACGCCTCAGGGGCGTACCTGCATGCGTTTAAAGAGGCTCGAGCCTTCCTCCGCTCCCGACTTCCAAACGTGACTCCCGAGGACTTGAGGTCCGTGCCCGACATTGCCGGTACTCTCGAGCTGTCAGAGGATGAGGGTTCTGGCGGTGGAGACGACGAAGCAGACCCCGAGGACGATGACGTGCAGATCGACATCACTAACCTCGATCCTCCTCTTGGACATATAGGATAGGACTCCCATCCACTGTACCCCGATCCCTCAAATTTGTAATATGAATGAAGTTTTTTGCTCGACCCCATGGATGTATTTTGTTCTCGACCATATGAATGAAACGAATGATCTTTTGGTATCTTGTATTTCTCGATGAATGCTTATGGGCTTCATTTTTTTTCTTTTCTTTGAGTATCGAGCTTGGGGTGATATCGAGGAGAGATCGCAGCTAAGTGTGGAGGACAAAATATGTGCCATATCGAGGTTGTTACCAGACTTCTGACTTTCCGAGGACATTGCCTCGACAATTTTCTCACACTCGAGCACTCTCCTACCTCGAGGAGTGTTATCTTGAGGAACGGTGTTGTCACACCGGAGCCTTCTGATACCTCGAGGACATTGCTTCGTTGAACGAAAATGTTATCTTACTCGAGCACTATGATGCTCGAGGAGTATTCCTTGAAGAATGATTAAGTTATCACACTCGAGCCCTCTGATATCCCGAGGAGTTCGATAAAGTTATCGCACTTGGGGCAAGGCTGTGTGGCTTGCTCATGGCAAGGCTTAGGTGTTGCTTGCTCGGGGCAAGGCTTAGGTGTTGCTTGCTCGGGGCAAGGCTTAGGTGCTGCTTGCTCGGGGCAAGGCTTAGGTGTTCCTTGCTCGGGGCAAGGCTTTGTGTGGCTTGCTCAGGGCAAGGCTTAGGTGTGGCTTGTTCAGGGCAAGGCTTTGTGTGGCTTGCTCAGGGCAAGGCTTTGTGTGGCTTGCTCAGGGCAAGGCTTAGGTGTGGCTTGCTCAGGGCAAGGCTTTGTGTGGCTTGCTCAGGGCAAGGCTTTGTGTGGCTTGCTCGGGGCAAGGCTTAGGTGTTACCTGCTCGGGGCAAGGCTTTGTGTGGCTTGCTCGGGGCAAGGTTTTGTGTGGCTTGCTTGGGGCAAGGCTTAGGTGTTGCTTGCTCGGGGCAAGGCTAAAGAGGCAGGTCGTTAATTGAACTGTTCCGGGACATTTTATTTGTGACCCACCATATGGCAAATAAGGTACATCGGCCTGATAAATAAATTCTGGCGCGCAGGCCGGCCGTCAACTAAAAGATATGAAAGACTTAGGCACGCAGGCCGACGAAGGAAAAGAAAAACAAATGACTTAGGCTCGCAGGCCGATTATTAAGATGGACAACTTGGCGCTGGGGTCGAATGAATCCAGAACACATGGCCGGGCAAACTACTTGTAATAGATCTTCAGGTTTTCGGCATTCTATGGCCTAGGGAGTGGTCTTCCCGAGGTTTCCCTTAAGCTGTACGACCCTCCGTGAAGACTCCGTATGACTTCGAAAGGACCTTCCCAGTTGGGCCCGAGCTTCCCAGGGGCGTGGCCCGCGGCTTCCGCTCTCCTTAATACTAAATCTCCCGCTCTGAACCCCCGAGGCCGTACCTTCTTATTGAAGTGCCTTGCGGTCATGTTCTGGTAACAGGCTGCTCTTGTAGCCACATTCTCCCTTACCTCCTCGAGGAGATCGAGATGTTCGCTTGTATGCTCAGGGACCTCAGGACCAAGTCTCCGGAGGCTGGGCACATTAGCTTCAACAGGAATTGTAGCTTCAACCCCAAAAGCTAACATGAAGGGGGTCTCTCCCGTGGCTGTTTTGTGCGATGTCCTATATGTCCAGAGTATAGAGGGCAACTCGTCCGGCCAGCTACCTCTAGCCTCACCGACCCTTTTTTTGAAGTCTTGCAAGATGATCCTGTTTGTGACTTCGGCGAGGCCGTTGCTTTGTGGGTGTGATACCGATGTCAAGCGATGCTCCACCCCGAAGTTATTACAGAAGCTCTTGAATTGAGGGTTGTCAAACTGTCGGCCATTGTCTGTTATGAGGACCTTTGGTATCCCAAACCTGCATATGATGGACTTCCATACAAATGCCCTTAGTTTGGGCTCTGAAATAACGGCCAAGGCTTCGGCTTCTGCCCATTTGGTAAAGTACTCCACTGCTACTGCCACAAATTTTAATTGTCCTCTTGCCAGAGGGAAAGGGCCGAGGATGTCGACGCCCCATTGTTCAAAAGGAGCACAAACATTGATGCTAGTGAGGTCTTCGGGAGGGCAGTTGATGATATTGCCGAACCTCTGGCATTTGTCACATTTTTTGACGTAGTCTGATGCGTCCTTCTTCATGGTAGGCCAGTAATATCCGTACCTTAGAAGTTTGAAGGCCAGGGTACGGGCCCCTTGGCGGTTCCCGCAAACACCCTCGTGAACTTCTGTCATGGCTCGAGATGATTCTGACGGTCGAAGGCACCTGAGATATGGTAGAGTGAAACTTCTGCGGAATAGAACTCCCCTGATCATACAATACCTCGATGCTCTGGATCGGACGCTCCTTGCTTCTCGAGGATCCCCCGGGCAGAGTTCCGTTAGCTATGAAATCTATTATTGGGTCCATCCATGAGGGCTCATGCTCAATATCCAAAACTTCCGGGTGCTTACAGATGCTGGGCTCTGTTACAATCTTGACGTGGACCGCTCTCTCAAGTCCGTCGACCCCCATAAAAACCAATCTGGATAAGGCGTCAGCCCTGCAATTATCGTTTCTCGCGATCTTCATAATTTCGCAAACTTTGAATCGTCGTCGGAGGTCGTGGACTCGCAGGCAATACAGACTCATCTTCTTGTCTTTCCTCTCGAATGTTCCTTCTATCTGACCCACGACAAGCTGTGAATCACTGAAAATTTTAACGTACTCCAGGTCAAGGCCACAAGCAAGCTCCAAACCGATGACAACGGCTTCATACTCAGCCTCGTTGTTGGTGGCTTCAAATTCGAATCGCAGTGCGCACTAAATTTCCGTGACCTTGTCAGGGCTGATGATAATGACCCCTGCACCTGACCCCGAGGAATTGGATGCTCCATCCACAAAAATCTGCCAAGGCTCCCCCGGCCCCGAGGTATCCCCTGGCCCCCGAGGCCTTGGGGTGAGTTCTGCTATGAAATCCGCCAAGGCCTGTGCCTTTATTGAGGGTCGTGTCTTGAACTCTATGTCGAATTCACCTAGCTCTATTGCCCATTTAAGTAACCTTCCTGAGACGTCGGGCTTCTGAAGTATGTGCTTGAGAGGTTGGTTCGTGAGCACGACTATTGGATGAGACTGAAAGTATTGTCTGAGCTTTCGGGCTGCCACGACAAGCGCAAGGGCAAGCTGCTCGGCCAGTGTATACCTGGTCTCGGCATCAAGTAGGACTTTGCTTACGTAGTAGATAGGCCGTTGAGCTTTGTCGACCTCTTTCACCAGCACACCGCTTACCGCATTCTGAGATACTGCTATGTATAAAAACAAGGTATCGCCGGGGTCGGGCTTATTGAGGACCGGCGGTGTCTCCAATGTCTGCTTGAGCTCCTGGAAGGCTTTCTCGCATTCGTCTCCCCACTGGAAATTTTTATTGCCCCTGAGAACTTTGAAGAAGGGGAAGCACTTATCCGCTGCTCGGGACACAAACCTGCTTAGGGCGGCTACACGTCCAGTAAGTTTCTGCACTTCTTTCTTGTTCCTTGGCGGCTCCATAGAGGCTAAGGCTTGGATTTTGTCGGGGTTGGCCTCTATGCCCCTATGCGTTATCATGAAGCCCAGGAACTTCCCCGATGCTACTCCGAAGGCACATTTAGCGGGGTTCAACTTCATTTTGTACTTCCGTAGGGTGGTGAACACCTCCTCCAAGTCTGATATGTGTTTCTCTATCTGCTTGCTTTTTACTACCATGTCATCCACATAGGCCTCTACATTTCTTCCAATAAGCCCGACGAAGACTTTGTTGATGAGCCTTTGATAGGTTGCCCCGGCGTTCTTTAGTCCAAAAGGCATGACATTGTAGCAATATATGGCGGAGTCTGCCATGAAGGACGTCTTTTCTTGGTCTTCGCTGGCCATGCGGATTTGGTGATACCCGGAGAATGCATCCAGGAAGCTATAAAGTTTGTGGCCCGACGTACTATCCACGAGGTCATCGATCCTGGGCAAGGGGTAACTGTCTTTGGGACATGCCTTGTTCAGATCAGTGAAGTCAATGCAAACTCTCCACTTGTTGTTAGCCTTCTTCACAAGAACCACATTGGCGAGCCAGTCAGGGTAGTGTACCTCCCGAATGAGTTGAGCACTGATGAGCTTGCCGATTTCTTCGCGGATTACCTCCCGTCGTTCCGGAGCGAAATGTCTCTTTCTCTGCTTAACAGGCTTCGCTTCAGGGCTGATGTTTAATTTGTGAACTACGACCTCGGGGTCGATACCCGGCATATCCTCCACCCTCCATGCAAAAACATCAACGTTGCGGGATAGGCATTCTACAATCTCCATACTTAATGTGGCATCGAGGTCACGACCAATGGTGACTGTCTTACCGTGCTCGAGCTCGACCTCCTTCAACTCTTCGACCGGAGCTAGCCTACCCCGCTGCTCGAGGTCGGGCTCGGGCATCGAGAGCTCCATGACCCCTTCGCCCATTGTCCGAACGCTAATAACGTAACATTGTCTGGCAGCCGTCTGATCCCCGCGGACGACTCCGATGCCACTGCTTGTTGGGAACTTCATGGCCAGGTGGAAAGTGGATACAATGGCCCTGATTTTGTTGAGAAATGGCCTCCCCAGGATGGCGTTGTATGCCATCGGGGTCCGGACGATCTGAAAAGGTGTGACCTCTGTTACCCATCTCTGGTCCGATCCAAGGGTTAGGGGGAGCTCCACGACACCCTCTGGGACAATGATTCCTCCACCAAACCCCTGTAGAGGAGTTTTTACTGTTTTGAGTTTTTCGGCCGGGATACCCATCTTTACGAAGGCCTCATGCGACAGTATGTTTGCTGCGCTTCCGTTATCAATCAAGATCCTCTTTACCTCGAAATTAGCTATGACTGCCGAGACGACCAACGCGTCGTCGTGAGGGTATGATATCCCCTCCAGATCTCCGACCCCGAAGGTAATGTCCTCGAGGTTGTCCTGGACCCTCCTCGAGACGTGATTGCACCGCCGGGCGTATTGCCTACGCCCATTATACGTATCTCCTCCTGAGGCGACGCCTCCTACAATTACATTGATTGTCCACGCCGTGGGCTGAGCTACGCCTCTGGCATCCGATGTCTTCCCTCTGTTCCGCTCGTTCCTCTGGCGATTGTCGTGACTAATATAGGACCCGAGGAAACCCCTCTTGATCAAGGACTCAATCTCCCGCTGCAAAGCCTTACAACTCTCTGTGGTATGCCCGTGGTCCCGGTGGAAGTCGCAGTATTTGTTGAAGTCTCTGGTGTCCGGTGGGGACCTCAATCTGGAGGGCCACTTTAGCTCTTTCATGTCTTTGATTTCCATCAGAATGTTTGTCTTGGAAGTACTCAACCTCGGGTAGTGCGTCGGCGGGATGTCATGCCTCGGTCTGTTTTGCCGAACCTCCTGTCGAGAACCCGAATCATGAGGCCGCTTATGGTCGACCTTATCGGGGATTGGCCCTACCTTCCTTGGGTTCATAGTCTCCTCCATATTTATGTACTTTTCTCCTCGGGTTAGAAGCTCGGTCACCGACCTTGGTGGGGTTTTGGATAACGACATCTTGAACGCTTCACACCTTATGGCATATGTGAGGGCAGAGACCGCCGCAGTAATGTGAAGGTCGGGTATCTGAAGTCTTTCCTTGTTGAACCTGGTCATGAAGTCCCGTAACGACTCGCTATGCCCTTGACGAAGCTGCATGAGGGAGGCCGCCGTCTTTCGGATGTGCTTGCTACTCGCAAAGAAGGCTGAGAACTTTTCCGCCAAATCCGAGAATGAGGCTATGCTGTTGGGTTCCAGGGTTGAAAACCAGTCCTTGGCGGCGTTTGTCAGAGTTTGCGGGAAGGCTTTGCACATCACCTGATCCGGCGCGACTTGCAAGTTCATGACGTCAGTGTACACGTTGAGGTGGTTGATAGGATCCGTCGTCCCGTCATACTCCTTTATACGGGGGCATTTGAATCTGTCAGGCAAGGGGTATGACAATACATCAACTGTAAACGGCGTGTTGGGGGTGAATCCGGCTGGCCCCCTTGTACTCCGTAGTAGGCCTGTCGCAATGCCTTCCTGGATAATCCTAGCTATGTCTTCGGGCTCCATTGTCACCGACCTCGGGGTTATGCGGTTGATTCCCGAGGCCCCTATTCCTCCATTGTCATTCGCGGGCTGTGAATCCTGACCTCGGGCGACGTCCGTGGATCCAATCACGGGTGCCGGCGCTTGTTGCGGTGGCGTCTCTCTCTGACTCAGCAGCTGTGTAAGTGTGAGGACCTGTTGACGGAGCTCTTCGAAGGCCCCCGGTGCCACGACCGTTGGTTGAGGTGCTGGAGTCTCTGACGACTCATCCTGATGAGCGGGGGAGCCTTCGGGACGGTTCGGAGCAGATGTGCTTGTTAATGGAAGACCTGAGCATGTGGTAACCATGGCTTTTGGTAGCGTTTCCCACAGACGGCGCCATGCCCAAAAGTCGTACCTGGCTTGGTGACCGTTGATAAGCACGAACGTGATCTTTCTGTACCTGAAACAAAGGCGATGAGGTATGCCCTCGTCGCCCCTCCGATGCTTAAGTCAGATGGGGGTTATGTGCGGAAGGCTATATGCTATAGAAACAATGTGTAAAAACGTACCTGAATACCGGACTGGGGACCCATATTTATAGGGCTAGGTGGTAGAGTCCGGGTGCAATTGTGCTAGTTCACTCCTGATAGGACTGTAGTTGGCATAATGCCCTCATCTTTCCAGAATCCTTAACGGGGTAAGACTCTACTTATTCTAGAGCACGACCCCATAGGGGGCGGGGGCAATACCCCGAGGATGTAATGACAAAATAGCAGGATCAGAACACCTCGAGGTACCATAATAGCTCGAGGACACAAGTACCCCGAGGACTCCGACATTTGTTCACCACTAAAATGGCCTGGTGAAGTCCTCGAGCAAGAATGGGTGTGAGGCCTCGGGGGGTTGCTCGTCATGGGAGTGATGAGGGCATCCTCGATCCTCCAGGGCCTCGGTCGTAGGGAATCGACCACATCACTACCCATGAGTAAGATTGTCCAGATTTTTGGATCAAATCTGGCACTTGCAGTTTTGAGATTTTAATTTTGGTATTTCATGCTATATTGTGCTTGATAATGACGGTGCTATTCGGAATGTAACAGGGATTCGGGAACAGGGTCATGGGTGGGCCCAAATGGGAGGGTGTACCTAGGTCGGCCTTGATATTTTGGGAGACTAAAAAATGAGAAAAAAAAAATGGACAAATAAAATAAAATAAAATGCAAGAATCTAAAGAGATAAATGAATACCATAGGGATGGCAACAGGACAGGGCGGTGTTCGGGCAACCTCCCCCGCCCCGCCCTCGTCCTCGTCCTCGTCCTCGCCTTCGCCCTACCAAGCAATTCACTGTCCCATTACCCGTTTAAGGCAAGGCAAGGCAAGGGCAGGCGAGGCGAGGCGAGGCGGGGCGGGGGGCTTGCCCTGTTTGATTATTTTTTTTTTTTTTAGATTTTTGATAATTTATTTTTATTACTTCCATTCATTAGACTTAGACAAATAATTTTAATTACCAGTTTTTATTAGAACTAACGAAATTTTCATTTGAAGTATTGAATTCTAAAATAAATAAATAAACGGGCGGGGCGCCCGTTACCCATCCCCACCCTGAACCTGCCATGGGGCAAATTCTCTCCCCCCGTCCCCGCCCCGTCCCATTCAGGGCGTGATCTCATGTGTGTCGAGTTTGTCGGGATTTTTTGTCATCCCTAGAATACTAGTGCCTTTAGCAACAACTCTGTAAGTAAGTGTAAGCCTGATCATCAGAGCATTAGAAAAAATAATGGTCGTAAATTCTGAAAAGAGAAAATAAATTTTTATTTCTTATTAAGAAAAAGAAAAATGACGGTTTAAAAGATAAATGATCAAATTAATTATATATATAGAGAAAGTAATGGATGCGATTATTTTTGTGATACATAAATGTATGCGAGAAATTTTATGCCATTTATATGATTTTTTTAATAGATGTTTTTATTTTCAAAATTTTTTAGTTTCTTGCATTTGCATACAATAATTTTAATTTAAAGAATTTGATATTTATAATTTTTGTTTTTCTTCAACCAAACAATTAACTTTTCATAATTTGGAGCCTTTGTTAAAGCGAGACTTTAGATGATCGCCTATGCTGCCTATAATCAGGCCGACTCTGGATGTACCATTATGAATGGCAAAAAGCTCGACGGCTCGGGCTCGGTTAGATCGAGCCAAGGCTCAGGCCGAGCCCTATTTTGAGGCTTCGGCTCGAGCTCGGCCAGGCCCGTAGCCCTAGCAAGCCTCCCACATAAAAAATAAAATTATAAAAGTAAAAAAGTAGCTGCCTGCAAATGCAGCCATTATTATATAATATTAATATTATAATAATAATTTTTTTTGTGAAAAAGCGAAGAAAATCGAGCCGACCCAGCCCGGGCTCGGCTCGGCTCGACCTGCTAAGGCCCAGTCCGAAAGCTCGAGCCGAGCCCAGGCTTTTTTTTTTTGACTCGACTTGTTGACATAGCTATGTACCATGGGCATGATGGATTGGCACCACACTCCCACGAACCAATTTACTCCCCAGTCTACTTCAGCAGAAGGGCACCTCTACTTACCAACAGAGATTTCAATGAAAGAGCCTTCACTATTGGTATTGGTGGCCCTGTTGGAACTGGGTATTTTCCAATTTTCACTCTTTTAGCACTTTTTAGCTTAGTTAATTTTTACCACGTTTGCATAAATTTAGAGTTAAAGACATAATTTAAATAAAAAAGATTGTCATTTTTCTAAATGCTTAAACTTTTAGACAACTTTGAAGTCATATCTACCCCCACTTATGAAAAATTGCACGAGTAGGCCTGTTACAAGAAAATTAATTTTGGTCTACAGGTGAGGGGTATATCTTTTTAACCGTTTACGCTTTTACATAAGTCGGCTCAACAGTTAGAATATCCGTGTAGATGTTAGTACAAGCTGTAATACTGAAATTGGGCTTGAGTCTATTCCGAGTTTATCTTGTTTTCATCTTCATGAATGTTTGAATTAATCTATTTGTACAATTAAGATTGACAATGATGGATGACAACATTGATGTTGTCAAAATCTGGACCATTAATTTTAGATAGCACTTGTTTCTATATATACATATCTAACTTTTTTTCTGTTTTCATGTTGTATTGTTAGCATATATAAAACTATAAATAAATGGTGAATCGCATTCTTGACGGTCCCCACCTACCCTACCCTGAGTCTTGGTGAACGATGTAAATAGCAGGTTATGCCTCCAAGGGGACAAGGTGGAAAGCTGCTTGTACACTTGCACTTACCCAACTGTCAAATCCATATTTCAGGATTCGAACCCTTAATGCGGCAGCCCCAAACAAAGTTGGAGTTTTTCCACCTCTACCTTCCTCTTTTACTACTTGAAAATGTGACTTGGGGGCATATAAAACTATAAATAGATAAGTCTTGAGGTGGATTAATGCAAATGCTCAATGTTAGTAATTTTCTTTTAGTTTGCAATTCATTTGCTGTACTTTAACACAATGAAATTATTTTACCCTTGTTTGATTTTGATTTTTCGAAAATAGTTTTTCTTTAAATTCATTTTTAATCACATATTCTCTTCGTAAAATAATTTTGCACGTGAATCCATAACTTTTTCATAATTTTTAATCACATATTTTTCAAGAAAATTGTTTACCACAAAATCACTTTTGAAAGAAATTCAAAATGAAACAAGGGCTTAGCTTTATAGCTTAGATCTGTATATATGCCTTGATTATTCTGGTAACATAGTGTTTTATACCCCCCTTTTGACTCTTGTCACTTACATTAGATTGCACAATCTGTACCGTTTCACTTATTTCACTTTGTTCCTATTATATATGTGCAAGTTAGCTTGAATTTCATACCATTCCATTTGATTTATTTTGTTTTCACCCCAGAAATATTGCCTTAATGCTAGCTTTATGTAAACAATTATGCTAAAGGTACAAAAAAAAGTTTAGACATAATTAACCTTTGAATTTCGTTTTCGGCCGCTCGTCCGGCTCTCAATATTTTTTTTCTTTTCGGATGTATCCCTACAAAGTCACATTACATTCCGGTGGCCAAAACTCAGTTTATGCAATTTGTTTGGAGTTTCTTCAGCTTTTGGTAATATGGAACTTGGTCCAGTTTATTTGGAATTTGGTTTAGTATGTCCAGTTCATTTGAAATTTGGTTTAATTCATTTGAAATTTTGGTTTGCAGTTTGTAGGTAATCTGGAATTTGTTTTGCATATTTGTCCCAGTTGATAGGATTGAAAATTTGGCCCAATTGATGGGATTGAAAATTTTGTTTGCAGTTTGTAGGTAATCTGGAATTTGTTTTGCATATTTGGCCCAGTTGATGGGATTGAAAATTTGGCCCAAATTAATGGGATTGAAAATTTGGTTTGCAGTTTGGCCCAGTTCGTGGGATTGGAAATTTGGTTTGCAGTTTGGCCAAGTTGATGTGATTGAAAATTTGGTTTGTTTTTGGTTCGGTATATTTAGATTTGAAATTTGCATACGTTTGGATTTGTTAAGATTGTGTGGTTGTGTTGACTATTTGCAGACATGAGTGTTCATTCAGTTCGATTCGGTTCATCGTTTTTGATTTCTTGCAAACTCTCGATACTAAGCATTGTGAATTTGAGGGGCATGTTAACAAATATAATCTTATTTTATTTTATTGTTTATTAAGAGTAGAATAGTCTTTTTAGTTTATTTTAGACTATATATAATCTTTTTACATTTAGGTTTTGTATTCACTTTTCATTATGCAAAATTAATGAAACCCTAGTCTCCCTTTTTTCTTCTTTTTTCTTTGAATTGTTTAACAAGTGAAATCACCAAAAATTGAAGATTCTTTAAATCGAGAAAGTAAATTACCAAACTTGAAGGAAGAAATGTAAGAAAAAGATTTACTCGGAATTGGTGTAAGTTCATGCTAAAAGTTTTTAGTGCATGTTTGTCGAAGCTTATAATTGCTTATAAGCTAATTAAACTCTATTTTTATCCACAAATTCCATAAAACTCACAACTTTTACTTACTTTT
>CM032624.1:18328827-18362183 GCA_019097785.1 Fraxinus excelsior | reverse complement strand
GTTTGATAGTACGTTAATGGCACTGAGATACCATGAGTTGGCAGATCAGCGCAAGATTGACAAATAATTGGCAGTATTTCCTAATTGGGGCCATTTACGGGCATGTTTTGGTATTTTGTCCATAACTTTTGCTACAATTGTCAGAATCATGCCCATGACCCCAATCCAAAAAGGTCTTTTCGGCGCGCACGACGTGGTCACTGAGTTTCATCGATTTCGAAGTCGAATTCAGCTGTTTTCCTTTCCAAATCATCAATTTAAGTTATTTTTTACCGTTTATGGTAATATTTTGATTACCTTTTTGACATAGAATAAGAGCTCGATTTGAGTTGGATTTTGGTGATATTATTTCTTTTATTAAATATTTTATTTTGGTAGTAAAATTAGAATTTATCATTTTTGGTAAATTTTCACTAATTTCACATATTCAGCTAATAATCTGGCTTGTGAGTTATTTTCATTCAGTTGTTGAATAATAAAGATATTTTATCGTTTCCTTTGGTGTTCCTCTTGCTTTATTCATTGTCTTTGTATATTGATCCCAGCCTGTAGAATAATCGCTATTCTGCCCGGCGTCAGTTAGTCTATGGCGATATATGTGACTTGAAAACTCGTTCAAACTAGAGGAGGGTAAGAAACATTTTCTAATTTTCATCGACGATTCTTTTGAGAAGTAAAGACGAAACGTTGTAAGCCTTTGAACTATATAAGACTGAATTTGAAACTCAACACGATAAATGAATAAAAATATTTGTAGTGATAGCGGAGGTGAATATGGAGCACCGTTTTAAGAATTCTGTTTCGAACATGGAATTATTCATCAAACAACGGCACCTTACTCTCCTATATCAAATGACATTGCTGAACGTAAAAATTGAACTCTTAAAGAGATCATGAATGTAATGTTAATAAGTTCGGGCTTACCACAGAACTTGTGGAGGGAAGCTATTCTAACGGCAGATAGTCTTCTTAATCGGATACCCCTCAAGACCATGGAAGAAACTCCATATGAATTATGGAAAGGTCATCATTCGTCCTATGAACATTTGAAATTGTGAGAGTGTTTAGCTAAGGTTAAAGTACCTAAGCCTAAGCAAATGAAAATTGAACCCAAGACGACTGATTGCATATTAATTGGATATGTCAATAATAGCAGTGCATATCGTTTTCTTGTACACAAGTCTGAAATTCAAGATGTACACGAGGGTACCATAATTGAATCAAGGAATGTAACTTTCTTTGATAACGTGTTTCCTTGTAAAGAAAAGGAAACTACAAGTTGAAACATAAGAACTTATGATACTACAAATGGAACTTCATATGAGGAAAAATCAAAGCGTAGTAAAAGTGCAAGAATATCTACTTCATTTGGCCCAAATTTTCTAACGTACATGATATAAAATGATCCAAAAACTTTCAATGAAGCACCGCATTGGAAGGAAGCTATCAACAATGAGATAGATCCCATAATGCAAAATCATACGTGGGAGTTAGTTGATTTACCTCCCAAGAACAAGCCTTTAGGATGTAAATGGATATTTAAAAGGAAATTAAAACATGGTGGATCCATTAACAAGCATAAGGCTAGGTTGGTTGCCAAATGACATAGGCAAAAAGAAAGACGTGATTTCTTTGATATCTACTCACCCGTAACTAGAATCACTTCGATAAGGTTACTAGTTGCAATTGTTGCAATACGTAACTTTGAGATTCATCAAATGGATGTAAAAATGATATTCCTAAATGGTGAGTTGGAAGAGGAGTATACAAGGAACAACCTTAACAAACATAAGGTTTGTAAACTAGGTAAGTCCTTGTATGGATTAAAACAAGCTCCTAAAAAATAGCACCAAAAGTTTGACAAGACAATGTTGTTAAACGGATTCTAAATTAACGAGTGTGACATACACTAAATGCCTATGTGATTGTATGTCTTTATGTAGACAACATGTTGATAATTGGCAATAGTCATGAAATGTTACTAAATACTAAAAAAATGCTAACAAAGCATTTTGACATGAAATGCATGGGTTTTGCTGATGTGATACCAAGGATTATGATCTCAAGAACATTGGAAGAAGTTGTACTTTCACAATCTTACTACATTGAGAAGACACTTAAGAAGTTTACCGTGCTCGAGGAAAGTCTAGCTAAAACTCTTATTGACACAAGTGTACATATGGTAAAAATAAGGGGAAATATGTGTCACAACTAAGGTATTCACAAGTGATTGGTAGTTTAATGTATATTACGAATTGCACTCGGCCAGATATTGCATTTGCTGTGAATAAATTTAGCAGATTCACAAGTAATCCAAGTCATGATCATTGGAAGGCTTTGATAAGAGTTCTTAGGTATTTTAAGTATACCTTAACCTATGGATTACACTTCACAAGATATCATGTAGTATTGGAAGGATATTGTAATGTGAATTGATATCCGACATGAAGGATTTCAAGTCCACTAGTGGTTTTGTATTTACCCTAGGAGGAGCTACTATCTCATGGAAATCGACAAAGTAAACGTATATAGCTCGATCAATGATGGAATTGAAGTTCATGGCTTTGGACAAAGCTGGAGAAGAAGCATAATGACTTCGTAATTTTTTGAAAGATGTTCCATATTAGCCTAATTCAGTACCTGCAATTAGTATACATTGTGATAGTCAATCGGCTATTGAAAGGGCTAGAAGCAACATGTATAATGGTAAGTCTATATATATATATATATATATATATATATATATATATAAAATACCATTAAGCGACTGATCTCAAATAGTATCATCTCCATAGATTATGTGAAAACAAAGGAGAATGTTGCTGATCCACTTACGAAAGGTTTGCCAAGAGATCAATTACATTGTCTATCGAGAGAAATGATATTAAAGCCTACTACGTTAGAATCCTGGTGATGGTAACCCTACATTATTGATTGGAGATCCCAAGATCTTGGTTTAAAGTAAGTTATGAGGATTCCACTAAGCACTTAGGAAATTATTTCCTAACTTGTTCCTAGGATGTTAAAGTGCTTTCTGCAGAATGTTTAAGGTTAAGACACTCTTTAATGATTCCTATATCTTGATTAAGTCAAGTGGAGTATGGCAAAATACTCTTTATAGGAGGTTGTCTATATAAGTGTGAAGTGGGGCCGCTTTAATTAGAATTGCTTGAGGCTACAATTTTCTAAACACTTATGAAACTCAAGGGCGGTTTATGGCCAAATTGAACCATGTCATGAGAACTATGAACAGAATAGAGAAGATATCTATGTGAGTACTATTGTTTTAGCTTATACTAAAGGTTGAACGGTTCAAGACAACGCGTTCACCAATTAGTCGGGTAAGTCCGATAGTATTTCACTAAGAAAGGTTTAAAGCCGCAAACTACCTCTCCTAATGCAGTGTTTTTCCGCGCTCTCTCTCTACAATGCATCATGTTTTCGCATTGCATTGTATACGTATGTTCGAATTTTCATTTTTGTGGGGAATTTTTGGAAATTGGTTTAGAAGATTGAAAATTTAATGAAGTGTCTAAACCAAAAATTTGGAAAAATGACTTTCGTGTCAACTTCGACCAAATATTTGGATTTGACCCAATAGTAAAATTACAAATGTAAATAGACCAACTTGTTCTACTCATCGAGTAGATCATCGTGGTATATTTGAAATCTCAAAACAATTTTGGATGAATGAAAAATTACGATCCAAAGTTGGAAAGAAAATAGAGGAAGCTGCCTGGAAAATTAACTAAAACTGTTGCTAACTTATCATTGGGCTGTTGCTCGAGCGACAAGCCCACAATAGGCTAGTGACAAAGTCAATCTTTTTATCGCTCGCGTGAGGTGATGGCAATAGGCTAACGATAGTGAATGGTGCGACCTTTGGCAAAAGTTGCTAGTTTGGGGCACGACATTTCATTCACCATCCATCATCCTCTATATATAGGACCCATTGGATGTCCCTTTTGCATTCCATACCATATGTGCATTGTGCATTCATAAAATATCTTACAAAAACTCTCCCAAATTCATTCCAAAACCATTTTTCTTATAGAGAGGGAATTCCATCATGTTCGTCGTTGTCTTGTGGTTTGAAGTGATGCTACCACAAAAATTGAATCCATTGTATCTTGAGAGACAAGGGCCGACAATCGTGAGCATTGTAGTGAGGCAGTATTGTCTTAAGGAGAAAATGTCATCACTTGCCTCAGATGATCATTTTCTACTTCTTCTACTTATTATTATTTTTGGTTTTCATTTGTAGTTTTTGTACTGCAATTTTTCCAACCTCTTAAATATTGTGTTTTAACTACGCTTCTACAGGTTAAACTTTGTTCATTTGATCACATTAACAGCCTTTTCTCGCTATCATATACACCCATGGAACAACACTTCACAACCAGCTCACCTTATGACAACACTATACAAACCAGCTCCCGATGCCTGTGAGTCCCTATTTGCACAATGGTCTACAGTTCTAGCTTTCCAACTTCCAAAGGTAAAATTCTAACCTTCTAATTATTCAAATATTCCATCAAATTGATGTGTAGTTGCTATTATGCAATTATGTTCCTTATCTGATTATTTAATTATGGCAACATTTAAATTGTTTGTTGAAAATTGAAAATTGAAATTGAGTTGGGTAGTGAGTTGAATTGGAGATACGTAGTTGATGAATTGGAATTGTAATTGAAATTAAGTTGGGCTGTAGCCAAGGTGTTGAAGTTAAGTTGGGAAGTAAGTTGAAATCGTAGTTGGTGATTTGCTGTTACTAGGGATATGTTGGTTGGATTGAACTGGGATAGTTGCTGGGGTGAGTGGAGTGGTGATTATCTTTCCCTGTCATTTGTATAATTCAGCCACTTTATGCTTCAACGTTCCTTTTAGTTATCGCAAATATGGAAAAACACTTTAAATGTAAATCTACATTGTCTTGTGATGAGCAAAATATTAATGAAAGGAATGTTTGAGATAAAAGTGATGAAACTGATGTTGGAGATAAAAAGGATAATGGAGATGTTAGGAATGAAATTGATGAACTTGATATTGGAGATGTTCAAATTAATGTTGAGGATTTGAAGGATGAAATGCTTGAAGTTGATGTTGCACATATTCCTTTGGATTCGAGATTGGGAGTTCCAATACATAATTATGATACTAATAGTCAAGATGTAATTCGAACAGCATTTGTGCAAAGGGATTCTTGTCAGCCTCGAAATCATGAATTTCAACCTACAACAATGGGTAACAAAGATGGGGGATTTGTGTTTCATGGTATAATGAATCTCCTAGTTTTTTGGAATATAGTAGTAGTAAAAGATATTGTATTTTCCTTCTACTGGTCCTTTTCAATTCAAGTGGTAGTTCTTTTGTTGATGACTGGGTTCTCAAATTGGAAAAAGAAGGAAATTATTAGAAAACATGTTGGGACACCAAGTAGTGCACACAATCAGGATCGAGTTAAGTATAAATCATTCAAGAATCGAGAATTAAGTATTCAATCATGTCTCTATAAACAATCACATCAAGCTCGAACAAAATATCGAATTCATTTGAATGTGTTAATTGGTTATGTTCGATTTCTTCAATGATAAGGGTTTAAAAGATATTGTGGGTGCTATTGCTTCTGAAACCTTAAATGTGATTATCAAAGATATTGGTGATAGCTTATTTTTAATTCTAGTTGATGAATCTCAAGACATTTAAGTGAATGACCAAATGCCAACGTTATGTGAAAAAAAGGAGTGCATTGGAACATTTTAGTGGTACTATGTATATTTTGAGTACCACAAATGTCTCATATAAGGTTGGAATTGATTGCTTATTTTCTATGCATTGCTTAAGTATATCTAATTTGAAAGGTCAATGATATGATGGAGCTAGTAATATACAAATTGAGTATAATGGTCTCAAAGCACTTATATGGAAAGAAAATTCAAGCGCTTACTACATTTATTATTTTGCTTATCAATTTCAACTAATTCTTGTAGCTGTGACACAGAAACATTCGAAAACTGAAACTTTCTTGACTTTAGTTTATAGATTGGTGAATGTTGTTGAAGGATCTGGTGACCTATGGTCAAATCTTATGTTTCGATTATAACAAACAAACTATAATTGTGTCTAATATTTATTCAAATCTTCAAATGTTACATGTTGCTGACTTAATCAAATTGGAGACAAAACTATTGGATGAAAAGTTGTGGATCAAGAAAACTTAAGATTAAAATCGATCGAACACTCACGCCAAAATAAATGAAGACAAATTTTGCGTCATTTCAAAATCGAGCAACAAATCGAGCGCTCGCGCCAAATCAATCGAAGATATTGGAACTAGATGTCATTAGCTCATTTGTAAAGGTAAAGTACTTTAATTCTTGGTAATGACACGTTGAAAGCTCAAGTGATGAATTTCTTATGCTTGATAAAAATTCACTTGATTAAAAAATTTGCACAAAAATTATTTTTCAAAAGTAAGATTTTCAACTTAATCTCAAATACTATTAAACATCACTTACCTTGAAATATCTAGTAAAAATGTCATGCAAAATCTACCAGGTACGAACAAAAAAAATGGTCCAGAAACTTTCTGGGCGAACCAGAGGTCAAGTTAGGTAGAAAAGTTGGTGTTTTTCACTTCTATAAATACCAACTCATTTGTTATTCATTAATACAACAAGAGAGCATTAAAAGTGAGATTCTTTTAAGAAAAATATCATTGATTTCTCATCCTTTTTATTATTATCAAATCATTTTGTTTTGAAAAACTTTTGATTAAATCAATTCTTGAAAATCATTCAACACATCAAAGTTTTTCAAAAACCTAACACTTGAGCTTCACTCACTGCTATCTATTAAAGTGTTAGCCTATTTCTCTCTTGGTACTTAATTGTGATCATGTCATTTATTAAGAGAGAAGTTTCAATTTGTAAATTCAATTCTCTTCAAACTTGTGGTTGTGTTGAGGTCCCAAAAAGCTCAACGTTGTAAAATGATCAGTGTACCTTGCTAGTAAGACAATGAAAGCTTTGTAAATGGTTGGATTGCACTACCAGTCAATCAATATAGTGAAATTGGTCTTGCTCGTGTCGGAGAGCTTGGTAATGGATGATGTAGATCATTCCGTTGGATCGAGCCTCCATATTTATATCGTTTTGCACCCTCTATCTCTCTTTAGTTATTGCATTCATATTCGTGTTTGCTATTTAAATTAATCTACCTTGTTATTACACAGTTGATTTAACTTAATTTTTTGAAAAAAAATTTAGAAACCAAATCATCACCTCCTTCTTGGTTAGCCATTCTTGGACTTTCAATTGGTATCAGAGCTAGGTACCCATTTTCAAAGATTTCACAATCTTGAGTAATGGCTAATTCAATGTTTCAAAATCACGAGAGGCATTCCACTAATCGACCTCCTTTCTTTGATGACATACACTACAATTATTGGAAGTCTAGGATGATGATTTACATTCAATCAATTGATTACAACATTTGGGAAGTTGTTGAGTATGATCTTTATAAGCCTACCAAGACCATTAAAATAGACCCGATCAAATTATTCACAAACCTAGAGAAGAGTACGATAAAGAAGACAAAAGAAAATTATCCTTAAATGCCAAAGCCAAGAATTTACTATATTGTGCATTAGATAAAAATGAATTTAATGGTATTAGTACTTGTGAATCCGCATATGATATTTGACATACGCTTGAAGTTACTCATGTTGGCACTAGTAAAGTAAAAGAAACAAAAATAAATATGTTAGTCAAAGAATTTGAAAATCTCTTTATGAAACAAGATGAATCTATTGTTGATATGATTACTCGATTTATCGATATTGTAAATGGTCTAAAATGATTTGATCATAAATTTACTAACGGTGGACTTGTAAGAAAAATGCTTACGCTGCTCTCGGAGGAATGGAGCCATTTAAGGATGTTAATAGAGAACGCCAATGATGTGAATACGTATCCCTTGGAATAACTCTATGGAACCATGATAACCTACAAATTTAACAATGCTGAAATCGGAGAAGACAAGGAAAAGTAAAGAAAAATCAAAGGAGGCTCCTAAACGCCAAGTTGCTCTAAAAGCGGTACTTGATGAAGGAACAACAAATAGTAACATGAGCGATGAATAGCTCGATGACTTGGTCATTCTTGTCAAAAAATGGAGAGGTTTTCGAAACAATCAAAAATTTCAAAAGAATAAAGAAAAGAGCGAAGAAAGAGACAAGAAAATTATTTGCTATGATTGTGACAAATCTGGTCACAAGAGAACCGAGTGCCCAAATAAAAAGAAGATCTTCAAGAAGAAAAGAGCAAAGAAATAGATAAGAAAATCATTTGCTATGATTGTGACAAACCCGATCACAAGAGAACTGAGTGCCAAAACAAAAAGAAGATCTTCAAGAAGAGGACACTCCAAGCAACATGGGATGAAAGCGACAATGATGGTCGCGATGCGATGAAGATGAAAGTCAATAAGAAGTCGCTAACATTTGCTTCATGGCAATCGATGATGAGGTAAATTCCATTGAGAAATTCTTATATGATGATTTATCTTTCTCTTATGATGAGATTTTAGAAGAATTTGAAAACCCCGCCCTTAGTCATTCTATTCTTAAAAAGAAACATAAATTATTAAAAAACGAATTGGAGAAAATTTTGGAAACCAAAAAGGAAAATATTGACTATGATTCATTGTGTAAAGAAAATTGCTCTTTAAATGAAAAGGTAGAAGATTTGACAAAAAAATATTTTTAAATTCACTTAAGGAAAGAAGAATTTTAATTTAATGCTCGATAATTAAAAATGTGTTTTTGATAAATGAGGTATTGGATATAAACCATTTTTAAAATAAAAATCTTTCAAAAAATTATTTGTCAAAGCTTTAAATACAAATTCCTCAAAAACTACTTGTAGCTTTTGCAACAAGGATGGACATATTGCCTACAATTGTCAAACCAAAAAGAAATTACACTTTGAAAACAAGTGGACTCGAGGACCTACTAAACCTAACTACCAAGGACCTAACCTTGTATGGGTACCAAAGATCAAAAATTGAATTGTTATTGTAGATACCAAAGAAAATGATGAGTAAATGGTTATTGGATAGCGGATGCTCAAAACACATGATCGGAGATAAAACTTTACTATCAAATCTCAAAAAGAAGGATAGAGGCCATGTCACATTTGGAGATAATGCAAAAGGTAAAATCATCGGAATAGGAAACATTGGTAATCATCTCTCCCCTTCCGTTGAAAATGTACTTTGGTAGATAACCTCAAACATAATTTGCTTAGTATTAGTTAATTATGTGGAAAAGGCTATCATATTAAATTCGATTCTTCCAAATACCTTATTAAGGATACTACATCAAACAATGTGATATTTATAGGAAGCCATAGTAAAGATATTTATATCATAAATATCGAATTTGAAAATAAATGTCTTTTGAGTTTGAAAGAAGATATTTGGTTATGGCATAGAAGATTAGGTCATGTTAGCATGGACCTTTTGTAAAAAAAATTCAAAAATTGTTTTGTCAAAGGATTACCAAACTTAAAGTTCGAGAAATATAGAGTTTGTGATACTTGTCAATTTGGCAAGCAAGTAAAAATATCTTTTAAACCTAAAGTATACTCTTCAACTACAAAATCATTGCAACTTCTCCACATGGATCTTTTTGAACCATCTAAAATCCCTAACTTGGACAGTCAACATTATGATTTTGTAATTGTTGACGATTTTCTAGATTTACTTATGTTATATGTTTGAATTTAAAAGAAGAAGCTCTAAAATCTTTTAAGCATTTTTGTAAGAAAGTTCAAAACAAAAAATGTTATACCATTACAACCATTAAAAATGACCATGGTGGAGAATTCGACAATGTTGCCTTTGATAATTTTTGCAACAAAAATGGATATGAACATAGTTTTTCGGAACCTCTCAACAAAATGGTGTAGTAGAAAGAAAGAGTCATACAATACAAGAAATGGCTAGAACCATGCTTAACGAGAATAGTTTACCAAAATACTTTTAGGCTGAAACCGTAAATACTGCTTGTTACATTATAAATAGAGATTTAGTTAGTCGTAAGAAAAGTAAAATTCCCTACGAGCTTTGGAAAAATAGAATTCCCAATATTAGTTGCTTTAAAGTTTTCGGTTGGAAATTATTTATTTTGAATACAAAAGATAACTTGAGAAAGTTTGATCCAAAATCCGATATTGGTATTTTTCTAGGATATTAATCGACTAGCAAAACTTATAAAGTGACAAAAGAACTCTAGTTGTTGAAGAATACATGCATCTCACATTTGATGAAACTAACTTACTTAGTTATGGGAAATGTATTGATGATGATGTAGGTTTGGAAGCTCAGTTCGAACAAATGAGAATTCAAGATCAATACAAGGAAGTGCCTAACGAGGAACAAACGAAGGAACCCAATGTTCAAGAAAGTGAAGAAAAATCAACTGAGGATCAAAGTGATCCCCCGCTACCAAATGAATGGAAATTTGTTCCATCTCATCCAAATGAATTAATAATAATAGGCGATGCATCCAAATGTATCACCACTAGAACCTCTCATAGAAATCATCTAGGAAGTTGTGCATTCATTTCACAAATTCAACCTAAATTTTTTAAAGAAATCAATTTTGATGAATTTTGGATACTAGCAATGCAAGAAGAACTAAATTAATTTGAAAGAAATCGTATTTGGGATTTAGTTGTTAGACCAAATGATCAAACCGTAATTGGTACAAAATAGGTTTTTAGAAATAAATAGGATGAAAATGAAACAATTGTACGTAATAAGGCTAGATTGGTGGCCTAATGTTACAATCAAGAAGAAGACATCGATTACGAGGAAACTTTTGCACCGGTTGCTAGATTAGAATCCATTCGCATGCTTCTTTCTTTTGCTTGCCATAAAAAATTCACTCTTTATCAAATGGATGTCAAAAGTGAATTTCTAAATGGTTTCATTTAAGAAGAAGTTTTTGTTGAACAACCTCCCGATTTTAAATAGCATAAAAATCCGGACTATGTTTTCAAGCTTCGTAAAGTTCTCTATGGTCTAAAACAAGCTCTTAGGGCTTGGTATGAACGATTGAGCAAGTTTCTAATTTCAAATGGTTTTTCAATTGGAAAAGCGGATACCACTTTTTTGTTAAAACTCACAAGACATATGATCTTTATATTTGGTGCTACTAATATTCGTCTATGTGAAGAATTCTCTAAGTGCATGAGTGATAAGTGTAGTTTCTGCACTTATTCAAGATCCTAAATGATGATGTTTTACTTTTCTTTGGATAAAAAATACCTAATTTGTGTTATATTTCATTTCGTAGGTAAAATTCAATGTTTGATGAAGAACTGGAGAAAAGATTGCAAAGATAGCGAGAATGACTCAATTGTATCAAATACAAAGTTCAGGGACTGAAATGTAAATATTCAAAAGTTACGTCGAACCTTGCGATGAAAATTTGAAAGTTTTAGACATCAATTGGATGAGGAAAGAAGCCAAAGGGATAAAATATAGTCCAATCATGATCACATATCAACTTCTAGTCGAAAAAGTTATGCTTCGGATTTTCATGCTCACATTGAGACCCAATTTTGGCATAGAAATATTTCGAATTGGAAAATTAATATTTCTACAAGAATTGTAGCCCTTTGAGTTAGATTTCCAATGTACTTTGAATCACCTCAGTCGGATATCAGAATAGAAAGTTATGACAAACTATTGAGAGATGTTCAGCTGTCGAAAATTAGGCAAGGCGCGCGCCCTCGCCTGCAGGAGAGGTGTGCACCCCAGACCCAAAATTCATCAACTGAGGCTTGGCAAAAGGCTAAGGCACATGTCCTAGTTTCTACTAGGCACGTGCCTCAAGCCAGAATAAGAAAAAAGTGGTTGTCTCCTTATCTTGTTTTGGGAATTTTTAGGGTTGATATAAAAGGTATTTTTTGATGTTTTGTGAGGAAGGAAGGAGCCCTATTTTGAGAACTAAGAAAGAAAATTACATTGAGGAGAAGGAATTCACCATTTTTAGATCTGATTTCGAAGCCTTGAAGAGACAATTTCCAGATTTTCTTCAATTATATATGATTCGAGTGATGACTTCCTTTTATTTTCTGTGTTATTTTCATATTAATATGTTAGGCTAAGTTTATTTGTATTGGATAAATGATGAACCCTATTGTTTGTTTATTTTAATTCAAGACAATTAATTTAGTATTTCTTGATTTTTCTTGATTGATTTTGCATTTCCATTGAACTATTTGATTGTTTGATCACCAATTAGATAATAAGTTACTTTTTGTAGTATAGGAATACTCACAATAAGTTTAAAACGCGGTAAAATCAACACATGGACAATAGGTATTATGAATAATATTTATGGCATGTGCAATCATGTGTGATAAATCTTGTGAATCAATGCATATTTTTCATATGAATTCGGACTAGGAATAGGATTGGGTCGTGTTAAACATATATTTAATATATATTGGAAAAGAATATTAAATAATAGTGGATTATCGATTGTAAAAAATGTATGAATTTACTAAATTAATTATTGAGAATTGAAATAGGAGAATTCACGATTCCAATACAAATATCCACATATTAAATAAACACTTTACTTGTTATTTTTAGTTTAGGATTAGTATAAAATAATATACAAACAATCTCTTTTGATTTCAACACATTTCAAATTTAATAGTAGCTATTGAACTAAAATTAGACCTTATTCCTCGTGGGAACGACTCTTTTAACTCACAAATCTTATTACTTGTACAACGATCTCATACACTTGCGGGTTCCACGCGAACAATGAACATGGAATTTGAGATGAGTATAATGTGAGAACTTAAAATTGTTTTTCTCGATCTCCAAATTAAGCAAACTTGTGATGGAATCTTCATCAATCAAAGTAAGTACCTATTAGACATGCTCAAAAAGTTCGACATGGATGATTTGAAGTCAATGAACACCCCTACGAGCACATCCATAAAATTGGACAAAGACAAACAAGGTATGTCTGTTGATATAACAAAATATCGAGGTATGATCAGATCCCTTCTTTACTTAACCACAAGTAAACCTGATATTATGTTTAGTGTATATCTATGTACTAGATTTCAATCGAATCCTAAAGAATCACATCTTAAGACCGTAAAATGAATCTTTAGATATCTTAGTTGCACTAGAACTTTAGGGATTTGGTATCCTAAGAGCACTCACATTGACCTACTTATCTATTCGGATGTCGATTGGGCTGGATGCACAATCGATCGTAAAAGCACTAGCGGAAGATGTTTCTTTTTAAAATCTGGCGTCGGGCTATGTTTTTTAAAATCGCGAAAAACACTTCTCTCTTTCACTTTTTTCATATCTTCTCACATTTCTCTCCCTAATTCTTTTCTCCATCACTCATTTCTTCCCCTCAAATCATCAATTACCCTTTAATTTCAAAAACCCATCACTTTTGCACCCCTATCTCTCCAAAAAATTTCACTTTTTATCTCATACACTCATTTTTCACACCAAAAATCTCAAATCATAGGTTCTCCACACTCATTCTCGATTTTCAACCATGACAAGCTCTGCACAAATGGGTAAAAGGTTCAAAAGAATGGTGAGGCACACTTCACCTTCTTCATCCGATAAGAAGCTTGATTTGGAACCCGAGGTGCCGACCAACTCATTTGAAAAATCACCCATTTTGATTGGTAAAAATGTTGATTTTTTTGATTTTACTATCAAAGCACCCGCATTTCATATTGAGGAGTTTTTTGAAAATATGGGATAGATTTCAATTGCAACATTAGAAGAGCATGCATACTCACGACTCATGAAAGAATTTTACAAAGGTATGTCGATTTCTCGTTCCAGTGACATTTCATATCTAATTAAAAATAAACATTTTGTTATAAACAAAGCACTAATTCGTGACATTTTGGAACTTCAAGTGTGTGAAACACAATTTTTTCTACACAAGGCACATCCCATACTCGATGGCTATGACCCCACCAAGGCTTGTCGTCGAGTCACGAGGAAATTTCTTGAAAATATCACCAAAGTAAGTGCACATCAATTGTCTCTTCCATGCAAGATTTTACAAAACATAATTACAAATGTTCTCATACCCCGAAAAGGTCATCGGGATGAAGTGAGTTCTTTTGATCTCTTTCTTCTCGATTCATTTTTTGTCGGTAGGAAACTTGATTTCCCAACCATGGCATAAAGCTTGTCCATTCGTCTGAAATTTTAAAGCTTTACCATATAGCATGCTTCACAAAGATTTTCAAACACTTTTACGCCCCCATCAGATGATGAAACATATGTCCAACATAAACCCACCGACATTATCAATATCAAAACACTTAAATTCATGAAAATCAGTAAAGAACATGGCCAGTTGGTGGCACATACCAAGGGATTTGACCTCACCTTAGGTCCATCAACTCTATCCTTTAAGGGTGATGACGTACCAGAAGTCTCAGTTCCTCCTCACGACATTTCGGGGTCCAATATCCCTTATTCATGACTTCACATTTATCGAGGATCAGTACAACTTCTTGAGTGACCACGCATTGACTCTCTTACATCCGTAGTTGATGGTCTCGATGGAATGATCCATCGGGTACTAACTTAACAGAAAGCCATTCAAGCTCAACAGATGGTAATGCAGGCTCAATAGAATGCCTTGTACGCCCACTTCTATGCCTAGTTCCTTCCACCACCTTCTCTGGAGTCCTAGTCCTAGTTTGATCTCACATTATCATGGATTTTATCTTTACTTGCTTTATTATAGATATTTTCTCACATTTCGCTTCATGTTAACATTCTCTATTTGCTACATGTTGAATATTTCATTGTGAATCTTCTTTGACATGTTGCTATTTCCCTTTAAGATTTCTTTATATTATGTTTTGCTTTATCTTTGAGATTTGTTTTTGCTTATGTCAAAAGGGGGAAAACATATGAATGATGATATAAATGCTCAATGTGAATAAGAAAGAGAGAATTCTTGATCTATAAAATATAAGGGAAACAACATTGCAAGTATATGAATCATATAAGATAAAGTATTCTTCTTATTGTTCATCTATTATTTATCATAATCAAAAAGGAAAAAAATGTTGACATATGGTCAAATCTTATGTTTTGATTATAACAAACAAACTATATTTGTCTCTCATATTTATTTGAATCTTCAAATATTACATGTTGTTGACTTAATCAAATTGGAGACAAAACTATTGGACAAAAAGTTGTCGATCAAGAAAACTCAAGATGAAAATCAATCGAAAACTCATGCCAAAACAAATGAAGACAAACTTCGTGTCATTTCAAAATCGAGCACTCACGCCAAATCAATCGAAGATATTGGAACTAGATGTCTTTAGCTCGTTTGTAAAGGTAAAACACTTTAATTCTTGGTAACGACACATTGAAAGTTCAAGTGATAAATTTCTTATACATGATAAAAATTCACTTCATTAAAACATTTGCACAAAAATTATTTTTCAAATGTAAGATTTTCAACTTAATCTTAAATACTATTAAACATCACTTACCATGAAATATCTAGTAAGATTATAGGGATGGCAACGGTTCGGTTCGGGGTCGGTTCGGCCAAAACCATAACCGCACTACCAAAATTTTGGTCATACCATAACCGCACCATAACCACGTAAATCGGTTCGGTTCGGTTAATAACCACGAAAATAAATTATTTTTTATAAGTCCAAACTCCAAACGTCAAAGTGCAAAAAAATTATGAAGAAAAGTCAATAAAAACAAAAAACAATACTAAGTTAATTTAGCAAACAATATCCAAAATGAAAATACAAACAATATCCTAACTTCTAAATGCAAAATTCAAATTTCACAAACAACATTATAAACATAGGTCAAGACTCTTACTAGCATAGGGCAATCTTCATTTTTCCCCACAACTTTTACTAATGTGGTCAACTAGTCAAGAGTCGATGCTTAAAGTTGATTCTTATATAGTGAATAAGAAATATAATTAGAGTAATAACATAATTATACTACATAATCAAGAATGCTCTTAATTGAAGATTTAAACAAAAAAGTACCTTTTCATCAATGTCCTCCTCACTAAACCTTGCACAAGCTCCGGAGTATGATGAATGAGCGGAATTTTCTACACACAATAGAGAAAAGATTAGCAATAAAAAAAGTGTATGAATAACAAATATAAAATAATAAATCTTACCATGAATATCAGTCCAAAGTCAATCCCGAGCACACATTAAAGTTTCTAAAGTCTTCGGATGAAGCCTATTTCATTGTGGATTCACAAATCTACCACTTGTACTAAACGCCGACTGAGATGCCACAGTAGATACTGGAATTGCTAATAAATCTCTAGCAACCTTCTGTAAAGTCGGATATTTTATTGAACTTGCTTTCCACCATGTCAATAAATCAAAACCATCCGCCCTGGCAATATTGGCTCGTCTAGAAAAACATTAAACTCTGTTTTTACATAATCATCTATAACAGAATGGCTAACAAATGTATCAAAACCAGCCATGCGAGAATGCTTTCCAACAGTAGTAGACGACTCTGATTGCGAAGATAATGAAGAGTGAGATGTATTTTCTGTCGAATGACTTGGTCTCTTGTACTCTTTGAGCAACTTATGACAAATTGCTTTGACCTTTTCAACCTCTACCCGAGCTTCATCTCCAAATATCAAAGGGAAATAGTATTCAACTAGTTTCATCTTATATCTCGGATCTAATACAGTTGCAACAGCTAGAATTCCATGCATGCCACTCCAATATTTGTCAAATTTTTCCTTCATGCTTAACGCCATCCATTTGACTTCATCACAAGATGATGTGCTCCAATCACGAATTGCCAACTTTATGTCACAAACATTTGGAAAGTACAGATTGGCGGTAGGATATTTTGTACCTGAAAATAATTCTGTCGCTTCATAAAATATCTCCAACTTATCACAAATCTCTGTAGCCAAGTCCCAATCACTCTCATTAGGTACACTTCTATATTGAGGCTCTCTTTGCCAACTTCAACTGAAGCACTTCCAACCGAAGCGGGAGGAGTGGGAACAGAAGACGCCGATCCATGACAAGACATCTAGGCCACCAATCAATACATTTTTATTAAATAAATCTAATATTTTGCAGAGAGAACTTTAAGATAGTGCAAGCGCAAATAAATCGCAATATATATATTTATAAAGACTTGATCATAAACAAAGTAAGCTTAAAGGAAATAGAACTGTGAGATTATAAACAAAACTGCAAACCAAGTGTCCTTCCCAAATGTTATTACTAATTCCATTTACAAAGTAAGCTTAAAGGTTTTGCAAAATTCGAGCAAATACGTGCATAAAAGTTCAAATCAACTTCATCTTAGAAAAGCACTATGTCTCTAGATTTAAACATATACTCGCATACTCGTTAAAAAGAAAAACAGAAAAAAGCCAAAAAAAAAAAAAAAGGTATAACAAATTCTTACCACAAGCAAAAGAAACAACATTGGGTGGTGGGACAAACAAAGGTATTAATACTATACTAAGGGTGAAGAACCAATGAAATACAAATCACACCAGGTTGAGAGGAAGGTGCTTATGCATGAGAGAACTAAGAAGCAATAATCCTTGTGCACATCGAGAAATAAGGAGATGACTAGAAGAATAAAGAGAAGACAATGTCTAAATAATAAGGCATAGCACTATTATGCCACGCGTTAATTTTTCTCTCCCATGAAAAATAAAGAAATGTGTTGCAATTTTTCTTCAGAGGGAAATATTCTTTGTAGCAAACCCAAAAGAGAATATTCTGTTCATTCAAACCTTTTACAACTCAGATCTTGCAATAAAACTGATTATACGAAGTGGATGAATATTCAGTAGCTCATTTCAATTATCAATATTATGTCTTGCCTACAAGGGGCTTACTTCATGGTCTACAGATCAAATCAGAGAATTCTCCAAAATTATAGCTTTCGAAAGAATCGATAAATTTCTATTTACTACAAAAACAAAATTGTGTGATTTAATTAGAGTCCTGGACTTCTAGAGAGTGGAAACTCTAGTTCTTTCTCAAAAGGTAAATGTGCCCTTGTTCTTTCACAAGTGACGAGTCTTCCCAGTTAAATACTTTATATCACAGCAAAATAAAAATATGCATCACAAAGCATACCACTTTCTCAATTATCAGAGAATTGTGTCCAAAACCATTTTTGAAGTTCATATTTTGGAAATTGAACTCTTGTCATCCACCACCCCAAGAGAAATAAATTGAAAAAGAATAAGTCAGCCCATATTACTTAAGATAAGTTTTCTTATTTTAATTGATCGTGTGGGGGTCCTAATGAAGAAATGCGAGGAACCCCAATTGTTTAAAATCGCAAATACAAGTATTGATCCAAATTCAGTAAAAACACATAATTTCCAGCTATAAATCAAAACTATACAAAATAAACTAGCTCGAGAAACTAAATCTTATTACAAAACATAATTTCCCCAAAAGTATAGAAACCCTAAACTGAACAAAATAAAGCCATCTAGAACTATATCTCCAGCACAACAAAACTGCAATCCAGAACAAGGCTCCACTTACATATAACGAAATGGGTGGTGCGAGTACCTTTCGGAAGAGACGAAGAGTGAGTTGCGGTTGTTCAGAGAAGACGAGTTCGTTGACGAGTCTGTGTGAGAGAGAAGTGGAGTTTCAATTTGCACAGAGAGTTGAGATGGAATGAGGATTTCAATTCCGCACAGAGAGTTGAGATGGATTATGGAACGAGGGTTTCAATTTGCACAAGAGGGAAGAGGGTTGAGAGAATGGGAGACGGTAGTTACTGGACAAAAAGAAGTGAGTGTTGGACAATGGTGAGTGTTGGAATATATGGGCCAGGGTATAATTGAATTGGGTTGGACGTGGTTAATGGGCTCAATTTTGTAATTGGGTTTGTCCAAAAAATTAAAGATTAAAATTGCCCAATTAATTTTTTTTTTTTAGCGGGTAATCGGTTCGGGGCGGGGCACCGTTGTTAAATACCATACCCGCCCCACCACGAATCGGGTCATTAAAATCAAAACCATAACCACCCCACTGCACCATCGGTTCGGTTTTTTTCGCCCCATTCGGTTCGGTTAACCGCGATTTTCGGTTTTTACAGTTTGAGTTGCCATCCCTAAGTAAGAATGTCATGGAAAATCTATTGGTTGCAAATAAAATAAAAAAAGTGGTTCATAAACTTTATGGACATCCGAACCGAACGTCCGGTTCGCCAACAACGGTCAAATTTTCGACCGTTCTGACTGATTCTCAACGGCTACTTTTTGGGTCTTTCGATACTGTTCCGGACGTTCGGATGGGTAGTCTGGTTAGGTAGAAGAGTTGGCATTTTTCACTTCTATAAATATCAACTCATTTGCTATTTATTAATACAACAAAAGAGCATTAAAAGTGAGATTCTTTTAAGCAAAATATCATTGATTTATCATCCTATTTATTATTATCAAATCATTTTGTTTTGAGAACTTTTGATTAAATCAATTTTTGAAAATCATTCAACACATCAAAGTTTTCAAAAACCTAACACTTAAGTTTCACTCATTGCTATCTATTAAAGTGTTAAAATATTTCTCTCCGACACTTAATTGTGATCATATCATTTATTAAGAGAGAAGTTTCAATTTGTAAATTCAATTCTCTTCAAACTTGTGGCTCGTGTTAAAATCCCAAAAAGCTTAACGTTGTAAAATGATTGTTGCTCCTTACTTGTAAGTCACCTAAAACTTTGTAAAGTGTTGAATTGCACCACAAGTCAATTAACATAGTAAAGTTGGCATTGCTCATGCCGGAGAGTTTGGTAACGGAGGATGTAGATCATTGCGTTAGACCGAACCTTCATAATTATATTATTTGCACTCTCTATCCCTCTTTACTTATTACCTTCATATTTGTGTTTGTTATTTGAATTAATCTATCTTGTTATTACATTGTTGATTTTAAGTTAAGTTAATTTTTCGAAAGAATTTTAGAAATCAATTCACCCCTCTCTTGGTCAGCTATTTTTGGACTTTTAGGATCGGCTAAACAGACAATCTTATTCGAGAGAAATAAAGTTTGAAAATTCTTGAATCACTTAATGTTGGTGAAATATCGAACGGATTGGTTCTTAATCAAGAAACTACTCTTCAGCGTTCTGGCGATACACATTGTGGCTTTCAATGTAATTGTTTGATTAACTTGATTATCATGTTTTCAACCACAGTTGATGTTGTTGAGATGATTGCTACTAACACTAGAAGTTTCAGAACAAGAGACGATGCATGTATTTTATTGAAGTCGATGTTAAAGTTTGAATTTTCATTTAATCTTCATCTAATGAAAAAGATCTTGTGAATTTCAAATGATTTATCGAAAACATTACAAAGAAAAGATCAAGATATTGTCTATGCTATAAGATTGATGGTAAAGCACAAATCCAATCCATGAGGGATAATGAATGAGATTATTTTTCTGGAATGATTTATTCTTTCTTTGAAGCTCACGAGATCAATTTTCCATGTATGGATGATATGTTCATACATCTAGTTATTCATATCGTGACATGGTGACAAATTTACATCATTTCTGTGTGGAAATGTTTTATGCCATCATTGATCTACAACTTCAAGACGAATGACCATTTTTTTGAGGTAAATAGTGACTTACTCCTTTGTGTTGAGTGTTTGTGTCCAAATAATTCATTTGCTACTTTTAACAAGAAATAGTGATCCATCTTATTCGATAGATTTTGACACAGCAGATATCTTAAAACTTGATGATAAACTAGATACATATATTCTTGACACATGCATTTACAAAAATTTTAGAGTATTACAAGGCTTTAGTGATCCTGCATAGAAGTTGGTTGTAAAAAATAAACATGGCCATTCATCTTCACTTGTAACATCTTAGTTCTTTCTCTAGCTACTGCTCAGTCGAGAATGCATTTCCTACAAATGACTTCTGTTAAAAATCATCTGCGTTATCGAATCGGAAATCAATTGTTAATTATAGTTTGATTACATATATTGAGAAAGTTGTATTTGACAGTATTGAAATGATGTAATTATGGAACATTATCAAAGTGAGAATGCGTAGAGAATAATTGCAATAAGAAATCGAATACGTTGATTTTTTTTCACAACTTTTTTATAAGTTGATTGTACCCCCTAATTCCAAATGTCCACGTCTTTCATTGTGTGTGAATCAATTCCAATTTTGTAGTATTACAGAAACTAACCATTTTCTATTTGTCGAAAATACGACATCCACATAAACTGTGTAAATAGATTTTAGCCTCGATAACTTTCCTTTAGATTGAAGCACTTTCATTCTCTTCTAACTAGTTTTTTTTTTTTTTTTGTGATCAAATTTCTTTGGGGCAGTGTCAATCGAATAACACTAAATAACTGACGATCCAAAAATTTTCACTCATCGTCCTTCATTCCTTCTGGCTTCTCATTCAAAAGAGGATGTTGCAATTTTTTTAATATACATATAATCATCTGTCTGCATTTTCCAGAAAGCAAAATTCATACTATCAAACTTGTAGATTCCTAGTGAAGTTCCTTCTTTGCTAGTTATTGCTCTTAATAAAAAAACCAAAGTCCTCTTTTTCCATTGCGATAATTCACTATGATAAGAAGTTTATAAGAGAAATTCCCACACCCACACATATCTTCACTAACCTCTTTTTTATGATGGTAATATAAAAGTTTAATAACGGCTCCCTATTCATAAGACAAATTAGGACAAGATTGAAATTTAAAAACACTCAAATTCCTTAGACGAAATTTATGACACAAATTCCTACACTGCCCTTACTATATATTTTATCCAGAAGCCCCACCCGACATCCCTTGGGAGGGGGGGTGTTCCTATCCCCTTCGAGTCCCCCGTGGCGACCTAACCACGAAGGTCGATTCGTGTACTAGCTCCGCAGAGTGACAATAATTAGATTCCACAACTTAACAATTTAGAGCAGAAATACAGAGGAATGAAAATCTCTTTCCTCATTTTTCTTATTTTCGAACTATAACAAACAAGAATATAAACCACCTAATGTAGAGTAAGGTATTTCAAAACTAAAAGATTGAATACTCAACTTCCAATGTAATGTAAATTATTTTCCTATGGCCATTCATCTTCCGTACCAAGAAAGTTAGAAAAATGTTGTCAAATTCTCAATATTATTATAAAAGTGTTTGGTCAGTTAAAAATGATTAACACTATGAATCTATTTTAAATTACCAAAACATGTTTATTACATTAGGACCGAAAAGTTTGATAACTAGGAATTTCTTTACTAAAGATGGATTCTTCACTAAGCATCCCTAAGTGGGATGAGATAGATACCCGAAAAAAGACAAAACTTAATTGATATTCAGTTTCGTACCAATCCCATTTTGGCATCTATGACCAATTTATAATCCTTTTCAAAAAAAAAATGTGCACATCTTCTAACTTTTCATAATCTTTGTACAAATGCTGCGAGTATAAATATAAAGTTCAACATTTGTGTCTTGATAATTATCGCTATTATGGCACGTTCGGAATCTTATTGGACCTAGTGTTCATTTTTGTCTGTCTAGTCGAGTCCATAATTTCAATGAAGTGTTCACAATGGTAAAGGAAGTTGAAAGTTTAGTATTTGAATTGAAATTCAGCTTAGATCGCCAAAGGACCACAAAGCCGTGTTTGGCAAATTCAACGAGAATGACGTCGTGGCTTTCATGACTTCTCAACTCTCACAGATTGGCGAGGAATACTATTCATCCCCATTGAGGTTACAAACACAGTGTAGGTGGCGTTAATGTGACATTAAATTATAGGTGAAATTAAATAAGTTATTTAATTTCACCTTTCATTTAACCTATCATTTAGAGCCACCTAAACTGGGGTTGTAATCCCAGTGGGGATGAATAACATTACTCTGGATTGGCAATAGATTCGATTCTAGTCTAAGATGCACCTTTTGTCTTAGGCTCCGTTTGATAGCCTTAGTTTTCCATGAAAAAGGAAAACGTTTTCCATTTCCACCCTTAAAAGGTTGTTTGATAGGTAAATTTTTCCATGGAAAACGTTTTCCACATTTTTCTAGGTACAACCATTTGATGCACACTTTCTTGATTTTGTTAGGGCTGTAAGCAAAAATCGCCAAACCGAAAAATCGAACCGAAACCGTATTTTAGAAACTGTCGGTTTGGTGCCACGTGTACCCGTCAACGAAATGGTTTTGAACCAAATCAAACCGGTAAAAAACGGTTTGGTTTAGGTTTGAAAATTGTAATTGTGGTTTAAAACAAAACCAGATCGGTGAAAAAATATATAAAAATAAAAAAAATATAAATAATATTTTAAAAAAAAATTCATCCAAATATACAAAATTTAATAGTTTTGTCATTTGTATGAATTTTTGTCAATTTATAATTTTCTATTACATATATATTATTATTACCAAATAATCCTAATTTATATCTAATAATCTCAAGACTAACATAATTTATCAAAAACATTTTTTCCTCTTTAGAATTCAAATTTCTACAATTGTTTCTGAGTCTGCATTTTCAAATGGAGGTCAGATACTTGATTCCTTTAAGAATTTATTAGGTGTAAGGATGGTTGAGACTTGTATATGCAGAAAGAATTAGTTGCAAATTAAGAATGAACCTATAGCACTGTACTAATATTTAGATTAAATGGAAACATTTGATGATTCAATGAAAATTGTGGCATGTGGTTTATATTTTCTATTATCATATTTTTAAAGATTATCTTATCTATCTAGTATTCAATACTATGATGATATAACAAATGCATTTATTTGACAATGGAGACTATGAATCATGTGTGACAACAATTGGTGTTTGAGTATATGCGAGAAATTGAATTCGTAATAAAATACAACGGTAAGTTTGTGTAATTGTTATGTTTAGATATTATAAACAATTGATTTATTATTATAGTTGGTTATTCTCTCTGTTTAATCAGTGGTTTTATTTTCAGATATGATGATCAAAAGGTCTTGTTGAACATCATTATATTTTTTGGGCTTTATATTTAGTTTAGTGGACTTGTATTGTAATGTTATCATAACGTCTTAGACAAAAATGGCAAACAAAAAACTATATTTTAATTTATTGTGATTTCACTTTGATTTAGTTGATATTTAAATTTGTAGTAGATATATTTAGTTTGTTTTAGATTTATTGCTAGTAAGATATAAATATATATTGAATTCAATGAATTAATGTCATAAAAGACAAAAAAATATACGGTGAAACCCGGTTTAAAACCGGACCAAACCGTTAGGTTTAGGTTTGAGTTTTTTTTCAAACCGTTCAAAATGGTTTGGTTTATATTTGAGATTTTCTCAAACCGGTTTAAACGGTTTGGTTTGAAAATTTGTCAGAAACCGCAAAAATCGGATCGCTAACACCCCTAGATTTTGTTTTCCTACCTATTAGGTGAGAAAGCAATTTCCACCTTTTTTTTTTTCTTTTTTTTTAATAGTAATGGCAACAAATTATATCAACCATTGTAAAAAAAAAAAAAAAAAAAAAAATCACTTTTGTTGACAATTTTCATGCAAAACAAAGTCAAACGAAAGATATTCGGTGTGATTATTTTTTTTTTCAAAATTTTTTATTTTTATTTTTTTTTATTTTTGACAATTGGAACAAATTCTAGACCTAATAGTAAAAAATATTATCACTTTAATGGACAATTTTCATAAAAATGAAGCCAAACAGACTCCAAACTTTCAGCATTTTCCATGAAAAATTATATCAATCAAACACACTTAATTACAATCCCCTGTAAAACATTTTCTAGAAAAATCTTTTCCTTGTAAAATATTTTTTTTCCACCCATTTTCCACCATTGTAATCAAACGGACCTTAGGGTAAATTCAGGCAAACTCAGCTTGTTACCAAGATTATTTTGTAACAATTAAGTAAACCAAAAGCACTTATTCTCTACCCTTTTTTCTTGGCAAGCTACTAATGCCAGAAAATAAACTGTTAACAAAGAGAAGAAATAATGACAAACCCGTGAGATTTAACTCGAACTAAATTATTATTTTGCATCACTATGTTCAACCCGTGATTACATCTTTCATTATAAGATTCTTGACTTTTTAAGATCTAATAGATGACAATTAACGGAAAAGCTTTAACCTTGACAAATTAAAGTCGGCTGCACTATGTTCCATTTGTCATTACATCTACAAAAATCAGAGTCTTCACCTTGACTTCTAAGTTCTAACAAACGATATGTATTGGACCCAAATTTGATCTCTTAGTGAGACGATAATTGACATTCCTTACCACTCAAATAAAAGAGTGTGGACCGTAATAATGCATCCTCACATGAGATGGTCCCTAAAATACATGCAATGCAACTAGCCAAAGCCCCATAATTTGGATTAATTGATGTGTTGGTCAGTCACTTCAACTTGTGTTGTGTCCTACGATATGCAGGTCCAAGTTGGATGAACACAATAGCGTACAATTAAAGATGACATTTAATTGAATAGTGATGCTTGTTGACTTCAAAAAAAATGCGCCAATAAAATCTCGGCCTTCTCTCCTCCATGCAAGCATAACCTGCACATTCGAATATCCGGTTAAGAGGCAAATGCCATCGGTTGAGGAAAAACGTTTGAAGACCATTTGCAATAAGTGCAAGAGATGGAGAGAGGATTTGACTAAGATTGGAGATTTCCACACCTTATTGTAAATGAAATTCATATACATGTGAAAAAATGTCACGAGTGACTAACAGTTAGCTACTGTGCACAAAAAGTTACCTAAGTGGAGTATTTACCTATTGACCATGTTACTTTTATGCTCTGTTTGGTTTGCAAGTTTTTCTAGGTAAAGTGGAAAGCATTTTCACACTTTCCAACTTTTGCATGTTTGATGTGCAAGATTTACCATGGAATTGGATTTTCCATCCTCAGCCTCACGCGCCTCTATTCCATGAATTCAAGGAATTTGTTTTCTCTTGCTTAGGTTGGTTTTTTGTTTTCCAGCTTTTTTGTTTTGTTTTTGTTTTTGCTTTTTTTTTTTTTTTTGGCAATAGAAAAAAATTCTAGACACAATGATAAAATTTTTTATCACTTTTATTGACAATTTTCATGCAAAACAAAGCGAAACAAATGATATTCGGTATGATAATTTTTAAAAAAATTTTAAAATTTTTAATTTTTTGGCAATTGAAATAAATTCTAGACCCAATGATAGAATAAATTATCACTTTAATGGACAATTTTCATAAAAAATAAAGTCAAACGGACACCAAATTTTCAACATTTTGCATGTGGAAAACTATATCAATCAAACACAATTAATTACAATTCCCAGTAAAACAAATTCTAGGCAATTCAATTCCCTGTAAAACATTTTCTTTCCACCTATTTTCTACATTCGCAATCAAACGGACTCTTAAGGAAATTGAGGTCAACAATGCTATTCAGTACAATTCTCGTTTACTCTAAGGCCCTGTTTGATTGGATAGTTTTTCCATGAAAAATGGAATTTTCATTTTCCCACAAATATGCTGTTTGATGATAAAAATCACGCGCCCATTTGCCTTAGATTTGGGGAATTCATCTTCCCACCATTTCATGTTCTGACCGTCCTTTTTTTTTTTTTGCGATGAAAATAAATTTCATAACCAATTGTAAAAAAAAAAAAATTTACTGTAATGGACAATTTTCATGTAAAACGAAATCGAACGAACACTAAACTTTAATGAAAAAATAGTTTTTGAGTAAACTTTTTTGCAAGGGTAACAAATTTCATAACCAATTGAAAAAAAAAAAAAAAAAATCTCACTTTAATGAACAATTTTCATGTAAAATAAAGTCGAACGTGAACAAAAAAATAATAATTTTCAGGAAAACAATTTCTAGACAATTATTTTCTCTGAAATTCGTTTTCTTTCCATCTATTTTTCACCATTGCAATCAAATGGACCCTAAATCTAGAACAGGCTATTAAAATAGTAGCTAGATTAGTAGAGCACAAAGATGAATGTACTTAATACACATTTTCAAGAATTTATGAATAGAGATATCAAAATGTATCGAAGTGACAACTGAGTGGAAGCTAGTCTCGTCATGAGCTATGTAGACCGGGCTCAACTATAGAAGCTCACGATCTATTTGCAATTTCATTTTGACTTTAAAGCAGATTTTTATAAAATTGTAGGGTCGACCGTGTGAATGGGCCGGTTTCCGACCCTATATATTATAATGTCTAGTAAGACAGAATCCTAGATGAATAATTTGTCTGGATCTTGTTTGAGAGTGGTGCAGCAATGAGGGTCCCGAGCAAGAAAATTTAACGAGGATTGATTGAGTGAACCACAAAAATGAGGTCCCGAACGAAGAAACCAGTTCGGTAGTCAAGTGATATATTGTGCATTATTAGTGACAGCACAATGTGACATTTTCCAATACCCACTTGAATCATTCACTTTTTTTTTTTCACACCTAGGTAAATGAAATTTACTTCTCAGGTATAAATCTTTCTTTTCAAAAAATAATTCTGGGTGGTCACGTGTTGAAAATGCTGTTTAAGTTTAAGTTAATATTCTTAAAAAGTTAAAAACTTTTAAGAATCTTATTCCTTTGGAAAGATGAGATTTAAGTTGGCAAAAGAGACTTGTCAACTGCCAATACAAATGACCTAAAAAGATTATTTTTAGAATAAATTTTGTAAAAAAAAATAAAAAATTGGTTTTACATAAAAATATATTTATTGAAAGAATGTATGGTTGAAAATGAATTTGAAAAAAAGAAAACGAGTTTTTGTTTTAGATGATTAAAAGGGTAAGATTGTCTAAAAGGATTTTCATCCAATTTGAATATCTCCTTGCAACTTCATTCCTTCTATTTTTGTCAAGAGTCGATGTTAAAATCGGAGGGAAATCTTTTTTTCTTGACAATTTAATCCTTTTAGTCCGTTACGTGCATGTCGTGTGATTATCTAAGGTGCAAATAGACGTATTCGTCGAGTGAAAATATCGCGCACACAATATTAAAATGTTGAGATATATGTGCAACAAACAGAAATTGAAAAATATAATTGCTGTGATTATGAAAGATTGAGGACTGCTTGAAAAGTTATACTATCGAATATTCCTCATCATAGTAGGACGATATAATTTAGTTAATAGTTCTGATGGACGGCGGAACACGATAATCACACCGTGGTCTCTACCCACCTTTTATTACTGGAAAAATATAAAGTAATTATTTTAAAATATTTATATTTAAAATAAAAAAGAATAAAAATCAATAGACGTATGTGTTTTATTAAAAACAAAAATCCTATATTCATAGGGAAGAATTAAGGTTACAAAGGATACAACAGTCATAATAAGAGGGTGTGTGATAGAGATTAAAATCAGATTAAAATTGAAAATATAGTCATTATTGTTGACTTTTATTAAACGGGTGGGACCCAATAACGGACATATTTTCAATTTTAATTGAATTTTAAATCGTACCAAACAGGCTCTAAGTAGCTTTTTAAAGCTTAAGTGCTTAACTACACATGCAATGTCTCTACGCTTCTTTACTTACATTTATCCTCTCCTATACAATTATTTTGAATAAGCTTTTCCAAACATATTTCTATTTTTCTTTCTCAATCACAGAAGGGAACCAGGGTTAGTTCACCTCAATATATTTCCTGCTCATCTCAGCATATTTTTTTTTGGCTTTATTCTGCTTGTTTCGCTTCACTTAAAAGTTACTTTTTTAAAAAAAAAAAAAATTATGTTCTTACTTAAGAGTCTGTTTGGTACGGCTTAAAATTCAATTAAAATTGAAAACATGGTCGTTATTGGGTCTCACCGTCTAATAAAAGTCAACAATAACGGTTATATCTTCAATTTTAATCTGATTTTAATTTCTACCACACACCCTCTAAGTCTTAAAACAATGAAGTTTACTTCTTTCCTAGGCAAAATGAAACATGCTTTAGTTTGAATATCTTAGAAGTTAGAGTAGGATGCACTTTCATAGAAAATTTCATTTAAAAATGGGTTCTTAGCTCGCACAAACAATAACAAAATTGACTCCCTAGATTATTTCTTGATTGATCGTGAACAGATGAAGTGTTTGTAAATACAGAAATGTTCTCGTGTCCAAAGTGAGAAGTCTTATCTTGTCCACTTGAAAAGAACTTTACTTATGATTCTTACATTTGAAGAGAACCGTAAATGAAGTTTAGCAAGTGGACGGTCTTATCTTGTCTACGGTGGGGAGGAGAACAATTTCGTTTATAAAAAAAATGCTTTTTGGTCACACTTTTCATGATCTAATACATCCCTTTTCTTGTGGGGTAGTAGCTTATTGGATGAGAGATAATCCACCACTTCAATTTTATTTTGTATTTTATATGGATGGGGAAGTGGGGTCTAAATTGTCCACGTTCATTTGACTATTTCCCAAAGTGGAGGAGGTTTCATGGGAATCATGAGTAGGTCCCACCAGACTCCTTTTGAAGTTATCTCCCTGGATTAAGCCTAGAGGGATTGTCGGCCCTTCTAAGATAAGAAAGTAGGATGGGATAAGTTCTGGGACGCGTGATTTGAAGGACCTGAGTTGAATTTCATTGAGATCCAATAAGCCTGTTTCACAATCATTAGTTGAATGAAATGAAATTTTGAATAGTTATAAAAAAATAAAAATAAATATTTGAATTTATGTACATGATATTTTATTGTGCGAATGTGTAATTGAAAATGAATTTATATAAAAAAAATAAAAAAAGAGTTGAAATAATGGGTTTTCGAGAAGGGGCTAAAACGATAAACAAAATATATTATTCAATTTTTTTTATAATCAAATAACAAAATAAATAATATTTTGAACGATTACTTAATACTATGCACCTTGCGATTTTAGATGCAAATATATTAATCAATTTTGAATAATATTGTTATTCAATCATATACTTCTCAATTGATATCATAGTCAATTGATTCAATATTTTATATGAAAGTGCATCCTACTCTAGAATATGAAACGTAGAATTTTTGAAGGACGGATTGAATTTTGAACTGGTTGTTGTAAATAATCTCTAGTTTGATGGGTGAAATGAATAATTTTTGTTAGTCAAATATCTGACTTTGTAGACATGTAGTGAGTTAGCATGTCAAATCTCGAGTTTGCTGTGCAAATCTTGAGTTTTCTTGACTACTTAACTTCAAATTGAATGTAAGAATTACATGAGAATTTCCACATTTTCACTGTTTCTCACTTGTTTTGCCTTTTTGCTTTAAAGAAAAATATCCATTTATGCGACAGAAATCACATTTTTAAACTTATGCCCTTCTTTTCTCTCAGGCACAAAAGTTAATATTTTGTTAAATTCGATTCTATTATTCCATGCCAGAGACTCCTTCTAGTAACCGTCCCTGGATTAAGGATTAATGTTTCCATAGTAGGAACAATATTGAAAACAAAAAGAACATAAAAAATCAAAATCATTACCAAAAAAATTTGTAAACGTGTGCCAAAAAAAATAGTCATAGCATTGAGCCTTCTCACTAATCACGATCGAAAACGAATACTCAAGACAATGGGTTGGGGATTTTGGGCAGTAGCCTAGGAAAGACTGAAGATAGTGGTATGTTAGAATTGGGTTGTGATCCGAATTCTTGTTGAGTATTTGAATGAAAATACTGTTGGATGAGTATTGAGAGTTGGTAGTAGACTTGAATATGTTTTGAAAGAGTTCAAGGTGAATTTGACTCCTACTTCATCCAAAATTCTTCATTATGGATTCTTTGGTTATAAATATGCTGTGTACAACAGATATTGAAATTAACCAATGTTCAATTAGTTATTGGTCCAAAGAGATTATTTGTAACTCCTTACTATTGATTATAGTTAATTATCCGCCTCAACCCGTGGTTTTCCCAGATTTGAGTTTTCAAGTAAATCTTGGTTATTGTATGATCCATTACTTTTTATATCACTCATACTATTGTCGTCTTTAATTATTTAACTGGATTCTTAACAAATAGTATCAGAGCGATTCTGGTATCTTGGTTAATTCATAACAAGTGGAATCAAAGTTAAAGGTTTTGGCAGTTCTTGGGATGTCCAAATGTTTATTAAAACGAGATTTGAACAAGGTCGATTGTTTCAGAGATGACAAGTATGAAATTTGAGATTTCGTTTCTCGCAACATTAGATTTTCTTTGTGGCAGATCAAGATGCAAGCGATTCTTATTCAATTGGATATTATTATGATGCTTTGTTGGGGATAAATAGAATGCCCACAATAATGACTGTGGAGGAGAAGCATCAGAATGATCAGAAAGCTTTATCATAGGTATATTTTCATCTTTCTAATCAAATTCTTTAAGACTTGGTAAAGGAAAAGAGTGCTGCTGGGTTGTGGTTAAAATTGAAGCAATTTTATATGATAAAGAGTTTGACAAGTAAGTTACACTAAGTAGTGTTTATATTCTCTTCACTTGACAGAATGTGGATTTTTGGAAGATCATCTATCGGTGTTCAAGCAAATTGTTACCGGTTTGGAGACCATGGAGGTCAAATATGATGAAGAGGATTTAGGGTTGATATTGTTAACTTTGTTGCCGCATTCATATGTTACTTTTAGATGTACCATTCTCCATAGTCATGATACTCTTACTATTGACGAGATATAAGATGCGCTTTATTCTAAGGAGAAGATGAAGCATCTAGTCATCGGTTATGAGTCCTAGGTAGAGGGTCTTGTTATTCGTGAGAGGAAGACAGATGGTCATGAAAGGGATAGAGTCAGTCAAGGATGGCAACAGTGTTAAAATATGTTGGTGTTGCAACAATAATGGACACATGAAGAGGGATTATTATAAATGGCGGAAAATGTTTACTACTACAAATCAAAAGGAACAACAAGAAAATTTCGGTAATGTCAATCTTGTGGAAGAAGACAGTGATATAAATCTTTTCACGATTATTGAAGGTAACTCCAAACCTGACGAGTATTAGATTCTTGTTTCGGCTTGCATTTTTCATATGTGTTCAAACTGGGATTGATTTTTTTTTTTTTCATGTAAAATAGTTACAAGGGGTTCCGTAATGATGAGAAATAATGAGTCTTGTAAAATAGTTTGGATTGATAATGTCAAAATCAAGATATTTGATAGGACGGTTAAAACACTTAGTCAAATTTGGCATGTTTTAGGTATAAACATGAATGTAATCTCTTTGAGTACTCTTGATTTAAAATGGTACATGTATACCGATGAATGTGGAGTTCTAAAAGTTAGCAAGGGTGTCTAGGTTATATTAAGGGGATGGAAAAAGTTTTGGTTATATGTGTTAGAAGGTTCGGCAAACACTGTGTATACAGCTACAACTTATGATTCAACAAGCAATAACTCGGGTAGAGTTGTTGTGATCGGGTTGTTCATGGTCGTTCGAACAATAATACCGAGGAATCTTCTAGTAGTTCAGGTGGAACTGATTGTGATGTTTTTGATTAAGTTGCCCGTGGTGATTCGAGCAGTTTTGACTCAAGTAGAATTGGTGTTGCTGGTGGTGATTCGAGTAGGTTTGGTGACTCAGTTGGAGCTGGTAATAAACAGGATGATTTATGCAGGTTTTGCGCGTAAGGTAATTTTGTTGGTAAGCAAGGCTTGGAATTTGTTTATAATTGTTGAGCATGCTCGAAGAGGCGTGGTTGAAGGAGATGGAGTAATTTGGTGGAGTGTTTTGTTTGGAGAATCTTGTTGGAGTTGAAGAATTAAGTTTTATTCATTGCAATGAAATTCGTGTCAAGGTACAATTTGCTAGAATTGGGCTGTGACTCGAATTTTTGTTGAGTATTTGATTGGAAATACTGTTGGAGGTGTATTGGGAGTTGGTAGTAGGCTTGAATATGTCTTGAAAGAGTTTAAAGTGAATTTGACTCCTACTTCATCCCAAATTTTCTATTATTGGTTTTTCCTATTGTATTGAGATTTCACCTTATATTAAACTCTTCATGTATTAATTCTCTTTGTATGTTAGGAATTCTTTGGTTATATATATGTGCTGCACAACACATATTGGAATTAACCAATTGTCCAATTAGTTATTGGTCTAGAGAGATCAGTTGTAACTCCGTACTATTGATTATAGTAAATTCTCTATCTCTGCCCGTGATTTTCGTGGATTTGAGCTTCCATTGGTTGTTGTGTGATCTATTATTTTTCATAATGCTTATATTATTCTTGTCATTAATTATTTGACCAAATTTT
>CM032624.1:18244082-18328727 GCA_019097785.1 Fraxinus excelsior | reverse complement strand
CGAAACCCATTGGTTGCAAATGGATATTTAAAATCAAAAGGGATTCGAATGGTAATGTGAAAAGATATAAGGCTCGTCTTGTGGTTAGAGACTTTATTCAAAAGGAAGGCATTGACTACAAAGAGGCTTTCTTTCCGGTTTCAACGAAAGACTCTTTCAGGACAATTATGGCACTTGTTGCACATTTTGATCTTGAGCTACAACAGATGGATGTTAAGACGACGTTTTTCAATGGTGTCATTGATGAAACGATCTATATGGTACAACCAGAAAACTTTGTGTCAGGAGACCCAAAGAATATGGTTTGAAAATTAAAGAAATCCATCTATGGGCTTAAGTGAGTTTCCCGTTAATGGTACCACAAGTTTCATCAAGTAATTATCTCATTTGGTTTCGAGATGAATGTTGTTGGTGATTGTGTGTATCACAAGTTCAGTGGGAGTAAACATATATTCCTGATTTTGTATGTTGATGACATACTGCTTGCCATTAATGATATAGTTGCACGAAACTAAGAGATTTTCATCAAGGAATTTTGAGATGAAAATTTTTGGTGACGTCTCTTTTGTATTAAGGATTTGGATACATCGGGATTACTTTCGAGGTATTCTTGGATTGTCACAAAAGAGCTATATCGATAAAGCATTTAAAAGGTTTGGCATGCAGGACTGTAAATCAGGTGACACCCCTATTGATAAGGGAGACAAGTTTAGTCTCAATTAAAGTTTCAATGATAAATTTAAAGAAAAGGAAATACGTAAAATTCTATATGCTTCAGCAATTGAGAATTTAATGTATACTCAAGTTTATACACATCCGGATATAGCATTCATGGAATGCTAGACAGATTTTTAACTAAATTTCGGGATGGAAATTTGGAAAGCAGCTATAAGGTTATTCAGTGTTTATAGAGAACTAAGGATTACATGATCACATTCAGGAAAATCAGACCAATTGGAGATCGTTGGATAATCTGATTATGATCATGGAATTGACTGCAAAATATTGTCACTGGGCTGCATATTTTGGATGGAATTGAAAGACCATTTAAGTTAAGTTATTATGTGACAATAGCAGTCTTGTATTCCAACGGGAACATGATGATGTCAAAGTCTAAAGACATTAAGTTCCTAGTTGTTAAGGAAAGAAATCAGAGTGGTTAGATTTCTATAAAGCATATAAGGACAAACTCCATAATCATGAATCCATTTACTAAATGGATACCACCCAAGGTCTTTCATGAGTATATTGCTCACATGGGTGATTCATCTTTTGATGATATGCCAGTCCAGTGGGAGTTTGTATTTGGATGTTGTCTGTTTTAGACACATTTTATCCATGGATATTCGGTTAATTTCAGAAATAAAGTATTCAGTTCAGTTTCACTCTGATTAAAGTTTATGGTTGATCTCACTTAAGAAATACGGTTGGACCAGTTGGAAATAGACATGATGGATCACATAACATGTAATTTCCATGCTACACTTCCATGATTGATCTATGTCATTTGGTTATATGGGTGTACGTGACCATTGATGGATTTAGTCACGTTAAATGTGACGAAAATCGCTTTGATCCTATATCAATATGACTGATGGACGAGATTGTTTGTAATACCCATAATAATAATAATAATAGCAAAATTTTGAGCTCATAAGGTTGTGCACATTTGAAAGGTTACACGTTTGGCCCAGTGGGAGATTGTTGGAAAGTTCTAACATAATTGGGGCCACACATAACGTATTAAAATGTGTGGTGCTATTATTTAAAGTTTATTAGTCAATTAAAGTGATCTACCAAAGATGAATTTTGACTAATGGGTATTAAGTTTCATGGAATTAAAGTGTAGAGACCGGATATTTGTTTCAAATTGATGAGGGGCTGATTTGAAGCAAATGAAAGATAATGACCATTCATTATCTTATTCCTATTAGAGGGGTCATGGTCCCCAATTGTTAGTGTTCTTCAAGCTTCTCTACATCCCCATCAATGGAGAGCAAATTTGATAAGAAGATCACCAATCAATTGGAAGATCATAACCAATTCCGGCGAAGAATCAGACACCTATGGATCTATGGTTCAAGGTACGCTTCTGTTTTCATTTTGATGTTCTCGTTAATTTCAACATGGACGATTCAAGGTTGATTATTGATTGTTTTAGATCAATAATCCTTAACATATTTTTTCTATCAGTATGAGATCAAGTTTGAGCCTGCACCTGAGGGTGCCTCAATTAATAAGGTGACAAGCAAGTACTATACTGAAGGTGATTTCACACTCAAAGAGGATATCAAGCACACTAAGAGTGTGTTTGAGTCACAATATTTTGGAAGAATATATTATGAAATAGTATATTAATAGAGAATTTGTGGTTAAAAAATAAGGAAAAGTTATTGATGTGATAGAAAATATTATTTTATTGAAGAATGTGTGGTTGAAAATGAGTAGAAAAATGAAAATGAAAATTTTCATGTGTATTAATCAAGGCTAAAGGTGATTTTTCACTCAAGGAAAGAGGACATCAAGGCAGGCAAGGAAATGGTGTTGGCAATGTACAGGGTTGTCGAAGCCAATGTCCTCAAAAACCCTGTGGCCTTTGTTTAGTGTTCCTATTTTTGGATGTGAGCTTCACAAGTTCTTTATCATTCTTGTTTGACAATAATGATCTTCCAAGATATGATAAAGACGATTTAATTGTCTCAATGGTTACTGAACTTATGTCTATATCTCATTTGCTCACTGAAGTTGAAAATGTAGAGTTTTGATCCCTAAACTCATCAAAATGTTGGACGTTACTCACCACCTTAACATTTGTTCCAAATCTTTAACAAAATTAATGATGTGGCTAACAAAATGCAAATTTGATGCACCGCCTATCCGTTAACAAATTGTAACTTCTTCAAATACGTCTTCGATTGCTCATTGAACTTTAAGGTGATTGAATTTTAGCCACTAAATTTATAAAAATGACATCAACTTATTATTCGTTAAAAAATATGTAATGCAATCCTATAGGTTTTTGTAAAAGTAATAAAGTGGACAAATGAGTCCACATTGTCAATTCCACGAGAAATGATTATTTAATTACACAATAATTTAATTTAATTTTAATATACTTTTAAAATCTTAAGCTATTTTCATCATTTGAAAAGGTAAAAATTTATTATGTGTTTCGTTGTAAAATCCATTGAATTAATTTTTATAACGAAACACACAATAAAACTGAATTTATCAAATGATGAAAATAATTTAAAATTCTAAAAAAATATGATAAAATTAAATTTAACTATTGGGTAATTATTTCTTGTGAGATCAACAATCCGGACTCATTTTCCCACTTTATTACTTTTAAGCGATCCGTGTGATTGTGGTACATATTTTTTAACAAACATGTCGATGTCATTTTTATAAGTTTAGTAGCCAAAATTCGATAACCTTAAAATTCAGTGAGAAATTGAAGGCGTTTTTCAAAGTTTAGTGAGCAATCAAAAAAGTTTTCCAAAGTTTAGTGAACAATCGAAGATGAGACAATTTGTTAACGACATGATAGGTCGCCACATGTGCATTCCGTTACCCAAGTCACTACTTCCATTAAAGATTTGGAACGAATATTATAGCGGTGAGTAACGTCAACGTTTTCATAAATTTAGTGGCAAAAACTCGAGATCTTAAACTTCAGCGAGTAATCAAAGATATAGACAAAAATTCATTGACCATTGGGACAATTAACTCGAAAAAGACGTAAGATTTTATAGCTTACAAGAACTTTCTCATGCCTAGAAAAGAAAGTCTTAAAATTCAAAGGGATGTTTGGTACATATTGTTGAATAAATTAGCTCATAGATTTCATAATAATTATGCTTTACCAGAACTATTCATTTGCGGAAAATTTCCAGAAAGAAAAATTTCCCAAAATACCCTCCTACATAGAATTTGCTACCAAAGCCACTATAAGAATATAGAACTTCAATTAAGTCCCCAAAAATTTTATGAACCAAGAATTTTTGATAGATTTAACTCCAACTATTGTAAAAAAAAACTTTATTGATCTAAGAATTACAACATATAGTGTATTAAATTACCAAAGAGAAGATCTAAAAGAGTTCTTTTTAGAATATTTAGATCCAAGATTAAAACATAAAGACGCTTACATAGATAACGAAACAATCAAAATCAAAAAAGATATACAACAAAGGATTTTCAATCTAGAAAGAAGGATTGACGAACTAAATATAATTATTGAAGAAAAATCTTTAACAAAAGATAGTCAATTTTATGCATTTTATTGTGACATCTTAAATACATACGAAACTATTAAATTGATAGAAAATCTAAAAATTCTTATGCACCCTCCGATAAGATGGTATTAGAGCCATGTTACGAACCCAAGATAATGATGAACATAATAGATGAAGAAAATATAATTGAAATTTTTTTGAGTCATGTTACGAACCTAAGATAATGATGAACATAATAGATGAAGAAAATATAATTGAAAATTTTTTGAAAAAATTTGAAAAACATAAGAAATCAAGTTGTCCTTATTTACCTAAAAATAGTACAAATGAAAGTTTTGAAAATATACACAAAAGATTGAAAAATCTAGAATATAGTATACAAAATATGAAATGCTCTTTTAAATAAATTCTTAAGGGAAAAGATGAGATTATAATTAATCCACCTCAAGATTACATGATAACACAGAAATATAAAGATAAAGGAAAAATCCATGAGATAAAACAATATATGATCACAGAGGTTGAAGAATTGGAACAAAAATTCTTATAATCTACTGGTGGGGAATATAATGAATATAAAAAACAGTTAGAAAACTTAACTGGAAAAATGAAAAATATAAAGATGAATACTAATCCATCATCTAGTCATAATATAAAAATAGAATCTAATGGTGAAGAAGAAAATGAATATCATTATGGTACACTAATACCTAATAAGGATGGTATTAATCAATAAAGAAAAACACAGAAAAGATACACTGAAAATGTAAAAAAATAATCTATAAAGGAAATAAATCCAGTGAAATCTTATAATGAACCAATTCACACAACAGGAATATGGTTAGATCTTGACTGTGTAGATAAAGACAAAACTATTGAAATATGGATGAAAAGTACAAACTTAGCCATACAATTTAACAAATGTGAAACATATACAACTTTAGGGTTTATAGAACATACATTCAGAGGAATTGTATCTGAATGGTGGAGAAAACTCCCAAAAAATATAAAAAGAAGAATAAAATATGGAGAAATACAACTGAAGCATAAGATAACATGAATACCTTGAATAAGCAAAATATAGAAAAAATATTAAGAAGGTTTGAAAGAGTCCTGAGACCAGAATTCTTAAAACATAGATTCAGAATTGATAAAGAAGCTAGGAAACAAAAAGAATATAATGAAGGAACAATAACAATTGAAAATTTAAGAATATGTGATATGTGTGAATTAAATAGATATATATGTAAATTCGAAGAAATCTATTATATATTAAACCAAGGAGGTTATCAAGAAAATAAACCGATACTAAGGTTTTAGTTTATAAAGTTACCATTCCGATGGGGAATCAAGTTACTAAAAGAATATGAGAAACTATTACCTCTTGGAGAAGAAGAATGTGTAAATATAGATAGTTTTGGAAATAGAATTGAATTTACAAAAAGAATGATAAGTACATGGTGTAAAGAAGTTTTAGAAAGTAAGAAAGTATACAAGATAAGAAAAAAACTCTTTGTGTTGCTGCAAAGAAATAAGTCAAATTGAACAATTTGGATGTCACAAAAGGAAATATAAACCATATAGGAAACATAAAAGAAAATTAAAAAATTAAAAGAAGTTTAAGAAAAGAGGTTTCAAACCACATAAAAAATATTTTAAGAAAAAAATTGGATTGGAAAGCTTAAACCAAAATATATCAAGAAATGTAGATATTTTATCTATAACGAAGGACACATTGCCCCTCAATGTCCTAAAAAGAAAGATAGAAATAGTATAAAAACACTTAGAATTTCAAGATGATAGTGATATAGAGCCAATTGAATATTTTGAAAATTTAAGTAGTGAATGTAGTAGCATTTATGAATTAGATATATTATCATCAGAAGAAGATTCTGAAAAGAGAGTATATATGAATCAAGAGATACAAGAAATAAACCAGGAAATAGAAGTAGAAACAATTGAGGAAGTTGAAGACTCGGTAGAAAGTATAAACTAAGAAATTACATTTGATACCAGAAAATACAAAGGGATAATAAAGAAGATATTAGATTTACAAGAAAAGACGTATTTCATCAAAGATTATTAGGAATACTGTCAAGAGTAAATAAAACAATTGTAAGTATGAACTACAAAGAAATATCTATCAATACAGAAGATACAATAGAAAAGGCAAGAATACCCATAATTACAAAAGAATGGGTAAACAAAAGTTATCCAAAATTTCAAAAACATAAGGAGCAAGTTAAAGTGTATTGAGATATGAGGAATCCAAATCATGGTAAAATGGTTCTTTAGGAAAGGTATGGATATACCAATAGAAATATATTGCATGGACAATAAAATCTTACAATATCCTTTAGATGCTCTATTAGGAACAGTTGTAGGAAATCTAGTTTATCAGAAGATAATAATTACAGTGAAACCAAACTATGCGGTATCATTAATTGATGAAAATATTGACCAAAGTTTCAATTCATATTATAGAATTGGAAACTTGAAAATGTTGCGAAAAAGTAAGGCTATTAATATTAACATAAAATCAATTTTTGCTCTTAGTACTAGTCATCACATCAATTTAAGGAAGATAACTGATAATATTATTATACATAAAGATTTTGAAGAATTAGCTCAATATATATCTCCCAGAAAATATAAGAAAGTGAAGTTACCACACCGAACAAATAATACTTGATTTTCATAAACAAGCAACATAAATCAATTCTGGAGTGAGATTGATTAGAAGAAATAGTGTCCGTTTAGAATGAGATAATCTTATTACAAGATTCCCTTTCAGACAAGGCTCTAAGATAAGCCAACTTAGAAAACTAAGTATTGCCGAACCATCAAGTTCGCAATATTATATCAAAACAAGATATGTTAATTAAAAAGGATACAAGAAGAATCTTCTTGTCCTCATAGATACTGGGGCAGATAAAAGTCATGTAAATGTTAAATTTGTTAGCCATTTATTAGATTTCGAGTTACCAGAACCATATATATTCAAATATTATTTAGGAAATAATCTTGAAATAAGAAAATATGAAAAATTCCCTCTTATATCTGTAGGAGAAAATCAGAAAGAATGTATTAAAGAAATAATTCTATATAAAGATGAATTATATGGAGTCAATCGTTCACCTATACTACTAGGAATAAACTTCCTTGAAAAATTTAGTCTTATAAAATTTGTCAAGGATACTTAAAAATAACAGTTGATGATAACCCAATCATCATATCAAGAATATATGAAACTATGAAACTATTGTTATTATGAAAAGAGTAATTAGTACTAACCTCATAAGTCCATATATTGAAATTATACTCAATATAAGAAGTTATTGTAGAATTAAATTTCATGCTTATCTAGGAGCTTGTTTGAGCCACATTATAATAAGAATGAGAATGAAAAATATAGTCGTTATGGGTCCCACACAAGAGATAGAAAGTTTGAATTTTAATGTTGATGTGATGGATAACGGTCATATTTTTCATTATAATGAAGAAAAAATGTGGCTTAAACGGGCGCTAGATATCGAAAGTACAATACGCTTATGCTTACTAAACGATTACCATCTGAGTACTGAAAATATAATTCAAAAAAGGTTATCATTGCTACAACAGCAGGTGGAAACAAGGTGATATATAACAAATATGCTACACAAGTACATTTTCTAATACTTTTAGAGAAGTATTTGTTGATACAATATATATGTCAACCACAATTGGATGTGATATTTTATCAGTACAAAATTTCCTACTAAAATATGCATCATTTATACAATATATTGACAGATATATGTTTACAACTCCTTGTGCACACAAGATATTTACATAAAAAATAACTAAAGCTATTATTATAGCATACAAAGAAATTAATCATCAAAGCTCCTCAACCCAGTGTGGTGGAAGTTGGAATACAGAAAAGTTTAAACCAATTACAGTTCTGAAAATGACAACAGAAGATAAATTAGAAAATTGAAAAAAGAAATTTCTGAAACATATTCTGAAAATCCATTAGAAAACTAGAAAACAGATAAAGTAAAGGCAAATATAGAACTTATCAATCCAGACACTATAGTAAAGGCTAAACCAATGAAATATAGTGTGGAAGATCAAACAGAATTTAAGGACTAGATAAAAGAACTACTAGAAGCTAAATTGATTAGGCCAAGTAAAAGCCCACATAGCAGCCCAGTCTTTATGGTTAGAAAACACAGTGAAATAAAAAAAAAACTAGGATGGTGATAAATTATAACAAGTTAAATGAAGTTACTAAACAAGTACAAAATAAGAAGATATTTTCAAAACTCGATTTTAAGTCAGGTTTTTGACAAATCGTACTTACAGATGAAAGTATACCACTAATTGCACTCAGTATCTCGAGTCCTTTAGAACAATATGAATGGAATGTAATATCATTTGGGTTGAAAAATGCACCACAGATATTTCAAAGAAGAATGGATGAGGTAATCAAACCAATTACTCATTTCTGCATTGCATATGTAGATGATTTAATTATTTATTCAAATAATATAAATGAACATCTTGAATATCTTGAGAAATTTTATTATATTATGAAAAAACATAGTATTATACTTTCTCAAAAGAAAGCTGAAATAACTAAAACATAGATAGAATTTTTGGGACTATTCATAAAAGAATGAGAATTGCAACTGCAATCTTATATTGGTGAAAAACTTCAAGAATTTCCTGAAAAAATTAAAGATAAAAAACAATTACAAAATTTTCTTGGTATATTAAATTATGTTGAAAGGCTCATTGAGAATTGTGCTAGTTAAAAGACTATTTTCTTCCAAAGTTAAGAAAGAATGTAATATGGTTTTGGGAAGAACAAGATTGAGAAAATATAAGGAAGGTAAAAAAGGAGTTAAAAGTTTTGCTTAAACTTGTAATTATACAAGAAGAATATTTATTTATCCTTGAAACTAATGCTTCAGATAATTACTGGTGTGCAGTACTAAATGTTAAAAAGAATCATAAAGAATATAAATGTGAAAACAATTGTTCATATCCTGAGATACTTACAGGTTACACATCAGGAACATTCAAAAAAGTTGAAACAATATACGAGATAAACACGAAAGAATTTATTGTTGTTAAGCGAGGAGTGCAAAAATATGAAGATTATTTATTGTCAAAAAGTTATTAATTAGAACTGATAACACTCAAGTTAAAGCATTTTTGAAAAATAATGTTGATTCATCTATTGCCAACATATATATTATCATGATACAAATTTGGTTTTCTTATTTCAAATTTGATATTGAATATATAAAAGGTGAAACTAACTTTCTTCCTGATTATTTTAGCAGGGATGGAGCCAGAACAATTAAGAACGAAAGTCCAGATACTTGAAATAAAGGTTTCCTATTTGGAAACACAAATTCAAAATATACAAAATAGCATGCGAGGCAAAATGAATATAGCTCTTGAAGCAGAAGTTACTTGTACCAAGTCTAGTATCCCTTTACAGGAACGAGTAAATACTAGCGCTCTTTCCGAGGATAAATGAAAAGAAAAGAAGGTAATAGGAACCCCTTCACAATGAATATTTAAATTTATTAATGGTAAAGAAGATATGAAAATTTCCATTAGAGAAGATACTTAAGATACCAAAAACAGCGAAGGTAGCTCTTCGTCGAGCCAAACTTTACCTAACCTGAGTATTGAAAATATTGATCCAAAAGATATTGTCAAGATATGTCATGGAGTAAAGATTTCCAAAAAAGATAACTATGAAGAAGTAATATTCTTTATTAATATTTTTAACATTCTCTCTGATTTGTACTTGAACATAGTAAAGTGGACGAAAACTCTCCACTATGAAAAATACAAGAAGATAAATTTTTACCCAAGAGCACCATCCAACTAGGTATGAAATTGCTTTAAATTAGGAAATATACTTTGTATATATCCTAGTAAAGATCTCAGAGAGATAACCCAACATCCAATTGATGTTAGAAAGGTGGCTAAAAGATATACTGAAATTGTCAAAAGCACAAACATATATATCAGGTTCCACTCAGCACCTATGGAATGAGATCATGTTCTTGAATATATATACAGTCATCGTTCCATGTTATTAAAATGGGATTTACAAATCAGCATTATTTACCAACCAGTTAAAATATTGTTAAAAATGGCTACCAAGATATCATAAATATGATGTCCTACAGGATATGAAAATGGTATAAAGAGATATTTGAACATGTAACTCAGATAATTACTGAAAAAGAAAAAATATGGATGTATCCGTCTCAAGAACATATAATCTATTCCAATACAAAGATTACTACAAAGGAAGAAGATATATGTCTTCTTGACCATCTATTATCCACTATAATCTCAAATCAAGTTAGTAGATCAGAAGGAACTGTGTAATATACTTTGGGACTACAATGACCACCATTGTGAACATCGCGTTGTAGAAGATATGAGCAAAGCATACTTTAATAGTGAAGAATTCCCCGCAAAATTCTTTGATCAATGATGGAAAAGTGATGGAGCCAAGATAGTGATCATTTATCACTACTTTAATAAATCATTTTAGTAAAGAAAAATTGTGGTCACTAAGAGACAGGAGTTAATGGAGATATGTCACAATCCAGCTCAAGAGATAAGGCCAGCTAACACTACACAATAAAAAATAGTGGCAGACACCCGTAAAGATAAGACTCCTTTCACATAACACTATCCAACGAAGGATAATGGGAGAATAGCTGTAAATATAAGATTCCCAAGAGAAACAACCTCTATAAAAGGAGAACCAATGGGAGGAAGGGAGAGATCATAATATCTCGAAACAACTACTCAGAAATTAATCTTTTGTATTCTACATACACCACTTGTATTCAGAAATATTAGGTAGTCTGAAGATAGCAAAGCTTGTAATAAGGTAATCACTTATGGAGTTTTAAAGTTCACAAGGTGAGTACCAAAGGTATGTAAATCTATGAATTTAAGATGAAGTTTGTTATATTCAACAAAGCTTTCATAAAAGGATTTCGTTAAGTTTCTCATGATTCATTGATAGTACAAATAGAGATTTTAAAAGATTTTCAAAACATTGTTTTTGAATGGATGTTAGTCATGCCAAAGTATCTGTCTTTGATTAATGTTTTAGGAGAAAATGGCAGTTTTCTAACAAAATTGTAGCATCTTGTGTGTGAGTTTATCTTTTAAAATTTCGTTCTAAGTGAGAACTTAATTTTGAAAAGAGTTTGAATATAGATGAAAATAGAGACTCTGAATACTGTGAGATAGCGTCTGTAACAACGAGCTAGTTTTCTAGAGTGAGAAATGTAAGCTTAATTGAAAAGCCTTTTGCGGAAGTAATTGTGGACCCAAATGATTTCAAAACATTTTAAATATTTATCTAATTCAGAAGATTGATTAAGTACATGCAAAACAACTATAAGAATATGCTGAAGGGAATGTCTAGTTATTTCCATAGAATACTGTAAGTTATTTACATGCTTTTACATGCTTATACTTTAATTAATATTGATCTTTATGAACACTTCACAAGCATCCACATCCGACGATAATTGTCTTAAATTATACTTAGGTAAGAAAGATATTTCGTTTTTGTTAAGTATGGTTGAAAAATATGAAGATATACTTTTTGTTGGTCAAGAAAAACTTGAAAAAATATATTTTGATATAGATTATGCTTGTAAACATAATATAGAAGACATCATAACTAAATTCGAAGATATAAAAAAGAGAGAAGACATCATAACTAAATTTGAAGATATAGAAGAAGAAGTTTCAAAATGAAGTGTTTCTGAATATATAACCAAAAAAGATCAACCTAGAGCTTTTGAGAAGTTATCAAAATATAGAGAATAATTAGAACAAATCGAAAAGTTAAAAAGCTACCGTATAAATAGCGGTCCCGATTAATTTAATTTATGAACCATGAGGAGAGAGAAGAAAGATTTAGGAAAAAAATATAATACTAGTGAGCTAAGATCGAGAGAAATTAGAATACTTCTTGAAGAACTTAGAAGAGAAGATAATCCAGAAAAGTGGGTTAAAATTCTGAAAACTATAAGATATCATTAATTCGAGCAACAACAATACTTAATTTGGTTACAAGAAAATACTAAACAAAGATTCTCAAGATTAGTTCTAAGAACATACGATCCAAATAGAAGAGTTGTAAGATATAATCTCGAAAGACCTAATAACTAAAAGATACAGGACATTTTGCAAATATAGGAAGTAAGGGCAAAATAGTATTTTTTTATAGAGGCTATTTTTATATTATTAAAACCCCTAAGAGAATCTGGCAAAGTTCTGACAATTTTCTCCTTGTAGCGTAGCATGACCCTAGATTTTATTCCGTTAATTAAAAACATGTACATGATTAATATTCTATTAAAATGCAAAATATGGGGAGAGTTTCAACTTTTACTAAAACCAAGATACATTCGTGAAAAATAACCGAAGCAACGAGTTAACAAACATTTAGAATATGCAAAAATAGAAGGAGATGAAATGAAGTGAGGTATGCGATTATAGGTCCCCTTAAAATAGATTTTGTCTCTTACACTGGTACTAACATGATCAAATGGAGTCCGTCTCTCAAAATACAGTTCTTCTTCCTAAATTAATATAACAAAATATTAATGTTACTCGAGAATGAAAGTTTGATCGTACTCTTATAGACCAAATGATATCAAATACTGAAAATAACGAACATGAAACTCGAAAATAATTTGAAAACTATTTTGACATAATTTGAAGAATGAAGGAATTAGAAATCAGTTTTAACTCAAATTGATTTAGAATCAAGAAAATGAAATTAGGAGGATCATAAATATATAGATTCGATGTGTCTTTTTCAATGTTCGCAACTTTTGGTAAAAATTCATTCTAACAATCAGATCGCACTCTTTCGAAAGGCCCTGACTATTTAATTATGCACCTGTTGAACTTGAAGAATCACACACAATCATCACACATATTGGAGACTATATTCAATCAACACATTTTAATCGTAATAGACCCGTAAATTCCAACAGTCTCCCAAGAATTTTAACATCCTTCTTTTCATGCCCTTTAAGACCTCGAAAAGTAGACAAATTCATTTTCTTAAGAACACATACAAGATTCTTAATAATAATAATAATAATCCCACAAACTACGCGTTACTTGGAAAAGCTTCAAACTTATTCAAGATGTTATCAAGATCTCTCCCTACGATGATACACTAGCTGTTTTTCAACTTCCTCAGCTTTAGAAATATATCATTTAAAGGTCCTATAAGCTTATTTGGGACATTTTCTTCTTATATTAATGCAACATAGAATGAGAGTAAACCTAGCTTCACGTTGTCAATGTCCAGGGGCAGCTCTAGCATTTTGAGTCAGCATGGGCCGTCGTTAGTCATCGACCGTGGGCAACAATAAAATCTTTAGAGCCCCGTTTAATGTTCATTTTTGCAAAAATACATTTTGCAAAATAAGTGCCATAATAGTCGAGCCTTCAATAATCCTAAGGAATGTCACATGTTTGAATTCAACAAATAAACAACACGGGTTATGATTTTTACAATTGCATTAAAACTATTGAAATTTAACATATATTATTCTAATAAGTGTAGGGTCAAAGCTCATTAAGTGTCATAATGGTCAAACTTTGGTCACAGGTTTAATTTTAAATTGAGTGGTATCACTGGTATGTACATAAAATGGAAAAAGAATTTACCTTCCTCTTTCAGCCATCCACTTTTATGCACCCAATTTTTCACCATTCATTTTTCAGTAGGAAAATCAATGGTATAAAGATGTTCTCCCACCATGCACTGATTCTTTCCTCATTTCCTTAGGTAGATTCCTAAGAAGATAGGGTACGCAGTCGGAGGCTGGCAGCATCTGTTGGTGGAGGAAACCCATAGATAAATGGCACATAAGAACTACTCGATCTGGATAAACTAAACAGAACCATACTTCGTTATACGGACCGGATTAATGGCATATGGGAAAGACATGATCCATTGACACCCTTTATACTTCTCTTCTTCATTCAGATAACCCTTGCCATCATGTTGACTCGCCTTCTCGTCTTCACCTTAAAACCCTTCAACCAACTTCTATTGTGGCAGAAATCCTCGTATGTTTTGGTTGGAGACCCATATGTGCATGTGCACGAGTGATATATAAATGATGTCTTTCGCGAACCCCATTTTGTAAAAGGCTGCATTTTTAAAGTGCTATACAATCGTAACTCTTAAGAATTCAGATTATTTGATCAAATGCATGCATGTTATATCAAAGGAAAATCACAATAAATAAAGTAAAAATCACAATACATATCATTACTAACTGACGAAAAACTCATAATGTTGGTGTAGAGTGGTATAATTTTGGGACCTTCCTTATAAAGTGTTGGAGCCAATGGCACATTTGGCCCTTGTCTACTATGGCTTCCTTGTTGGATTAAGAATGGACATAAAAGTAATTCTACGAACCGGATCTAAGGTCATTAAAATTGCTGTAGCCGGAAAATAGTCCCTCTCTCTAGGTTCAGCCTGCCCTTACTGTCACCGGCTTCTTGGTACTAACAGTAATACTTGAAAAGCAAGAAATAATCAACTAAGCCCTAATCAATGATGTCTGTGCATCAGTGCATGGTGTTTCCTGGCACTGGGGTTTGCCATCACGAACTCTCCCGAAAACATTCACTAGCCATTGCTATGTACCGTTTCTTTTGTAGCACTCTCTGTCTATTATATCAGACGTGGCCTCAAGTGGGTCACCTGGAAAACACCAAAAGGACAAGGATACAGCGAGTTCCATATATGTTCAATACTCACAGGAGTTGCCTTCTGTGGAGTCATTACTGATGCATGTGGAACACACCCCATGATCGGCGCCATTGTCTTTGGACTTGTGATACCTAGTGAAGTTCTTGAAACTGAACTGATTGACAGGCTTGAAGACTTTGTCGTGGGAATTTCTATGCCAGTTTTCTTCATGGTTTGTGGGCTGGGAACTAATGTTTATATAATCTCTGACCAAACTTCTTGGATCCTGGGGCTTTTGTTATAATTTTAGCTTGCACCGCCAAGATTCTTTGCGCTATGGCTGTTCCTCTTTAGCAATATTCCAGCAAAGGAGGCTACTTTAGTCGGAGTATTGACTAACACCAAGGGCGCCATGGCAATGATCATCCTTGCAGCTGGGCAAACACAAGTGGTACCCTCTCTCTCACTCTATATGATGAATTTGCCACAAGGCATGGATAGATATGAAAGTTAACAGGTTTCATTGCTAATGGCAATCTATAATCATCTTCATTTTGAACAGGTTCCCAACACTCAAGACATACTCATCGATGGTGGTTGCAATCTTCATAATGACTATGGTTGTTATGCTGCCATAATCATGCATCATCCAAGAATTTGGTACCATATAAGCGCAAGACGATAGAGAAGGCAAAATCAGATGAAGAGCTTTGGGTCCTCACATATATTTACAATACACGCAATGTACGTTGCATTATTAACCTTCTCAGGGCTTCAAATGCCACTAACAGATCCCCCATCAGTATCTTTGCTCTTCAACTAGTCGAGCTCGTTGGACCAGCCACAGCTAGTCTAGTTGTCCATAACACTAGCAAAACGGGCCCAGAAATCCCATTAATGTAGAAGCACAAGCAGATCATATAGGGTGTGTTTAAGCCACATTATTTTGGAAGAATGTATTTTGAAATAGTAGATTGACGAAAAATGTGTAATTGAAAAAGAAAGAAAAGTTATTGATGTAATGAAAAATATTATTTTAATGAAGAATGTGTGGTTGAAAATGAGTAGATTAATGATAATGAAAATTTTAATGTGTACCCAAATATTGGCATAATAAGTGCTTTTGACAACTACAAATAGCGGTGTCAATTTTGCTCGTAGGCTTGGCCTGAAAAGCCCGAAGCTTGGGCCGGCTCGTGTCACATGCTATTTTCGGCCCGTGATGGGCCTAACCCTTAAAAAAAAAAAACTCTTGCAGGCAACAACTTTTATTTTAAAAAAAAAATGGCCAGCGTGTAATTGCCTAACACAGGCAACAGTTAGCTGCTGCTAGCTTTAAAAAAAATAAAAATAATTAAATAATTAAAAAAAATAAATGATAAGGCAGCAACTATCACGCTGTCTTTGCAGGCAGTAGCTGCTTAGAAGAAAAAAATCATGAGCCAACTCGAGTCGAGCCTAATTTTTTTGGCTTAGCAAAAGCTTGACTCGGCTCGAACCAAAAAATGCTCGAACAATTTTTACACGAGCCGAGCCTGAGCCTTAAGTTTCGACTCGTTGACACCTCTAACTATGAACTACGATCAGATGGCGTTGCCACTTAGGCACTCACTGCCCGGTGTGCTTACTCCACCATTGATGAAGATATTTGTAATGTTTCAAAGGACAAGCGTTCAGCATTCATAATTATCCCCTTTCACAAGCAACAAACCATTGATGGTGAAATGAAGGATATTAATCCTGCCATCCAGAGTGCTAATGAAGGCGTACTAGAAAATGCACCTCGTTCTGTGGGTACATTGATTGACAGAGGACTTCAGGAGTCAAATGATCATGCGCACAATATTGCCATGTTGTATTTTGGGTCCTGATGACGGAGACATTATCATATGCTTGGAGGATGGCAGAAAATTCAGATATCAGCCTAACAATGGCAAGGTTTACCCCGAGTAGTGATGATGAACTGGATCTTGTAGAACTCATTGCAAAAACCAACATGACTCTGCAAATTGAGTGAGAAATAGCACTCGCTAGACGAGGATTACCTGAAAAAGTTCAAGACTGCAACCACCAATGAGAAATCAATAACATAGTTTGAATTGATGTTAAAAGATGAAGAAGCTGTTAATGCCATAAAATCAACGGATGAACTCAATCATGATCTTTACATGGTTGGGAAAGGGGCAGGCATTAGGTCACCTTTGACAGCAGGGCTAGCCGACTCATGTTACCGTCCGGAGCTGGGCCAATTGGGGATCTTCTGGTCACATCAGAATTTGAATCTGCATTTTCGGTGCTGGTGGTGCAGCAATACATCAAGTCAAACAAGAAGGATGGATCGGTGAGATCTGCAAGTACAGTAGACTACATGCAAGAGATGGAACTAAGACCATCAGGAAACGAAAGCAATGGATTTGAATCCACTACCAGTTTCAGAAGAAGAGATGATAATAAACGAATGAACTTACAGGATTAGGTTTTCTCTATCACTTACTTTAAACGTGCATGTTGTCTTCAAATTTTGACATTCTGTAAGACAATTCTCACGCTTCAAAAAGACACTATATAAATTGACTCTTCCAACTATAAAGATTCACCAAATCCTGTGAACTACTCGGTTTAACAACCTTTAGATGTAACCAACCCTACCGCCAAAAGAATTCCTACAGCAATTTTAATCAGAATCTCAATCAGAAGTTTAGCGTAGAGTGAATCCTTTTTTCCAACATTGGGCATTGGCCAAATGTAATTGCCATATATACGAACAAACACTGATGTCACTGAGTTCTGTATAGGCTAGTTCACTTGAGAAATTCTTACAGAATGCTATTCAGGGAGATCTGCCTGAAGTTGAGCGCATATGCTCATGAAGGTGAAATGTAACTTGGTGTTCGTAACTTACAGTTACTTCGCTGCGTGTTTTCATGAATGACTTGATTAACCACATCAAACTAATCACGTTAATAAAACAATCTAACCCAAAATTTCATTGGTTGTATTGAATATACGACATTCAAATACAGTCCAGATGAAACAAAATGGATAAGTATACTAAAAGATTAAATGATACATCAAGTATAGATATGAAAGAACGAATTCACTTTAAAGAAATGAAGTCAAGATATAGCAACAGCTTTGTCTTTAGAGGTCAAATCACTCTCTAATCTGATATATCCTATTCTAAACTATAAGGGTGTAGAAATACATGTCAAAGCTGTCAAATGTACGCCAATACAAACTGAACAAAGTTTAGGAGCATCTCCAGATTTATTATTATCTTGAAAGAAAACCATCATGCAATGTGGGTAGCAACTCATAGATGCTTCAATGTTTAGACAGGTCTGCAACCTTGTAATCACCTATTCACTGAATCCTCTTAAGAGTGTTGACATAAGTATAACTAGAAAACAACACAAAAAGCTTTCGGAACCTGCAATAAGAACCGATGAGTTAGAAGAAATCACAGTGTATTTCAAAAAAGTAACAATTGTTATCAGTCTACTTCTGTTTCTAACTCTTCCTAACCTCATCTAAAGCCCATCTTCCAGCCTCACCAAAAACACCCTACTACCCCAAAAATTAAAATGAGGCCATGAAACCTTCTCCATAAGTCTTGCTTATGTTAATAATCTAAATAAAAGTTTAAAGTTAAGAGTATACAAACCAAATCCATTGGCTTCTGTGTTGAGCCATTGCAGCATAAGTCCCACTGGGATCTTCATTGAGCAAGCATTGTAATTGTTTACTTTCAAAAAACCAGGCAAATAACTTGGATAACCAGATATCGACCGGTCCACTATACTTGCGGAATATGCTCGTACTCACCTGAAAATGAAGAAAATAATAACCATGGTTTAGGAGCTTAAAAATATAAAAAATTAAAACGGGAAGTCATGTGTGTTCAGGTTTCTCCCTCGCAATCCCAAATGGAGAACTTTCAGATTCTGTAATCTATATTGACAGTCATCGAATTGGCAAACAGCTAAACACAGAATGTAGACAGAGGAGACAAAGAATAGCTTACAAGCTCCCAGGCTTTGAGAGATCTTTCTGAAAAATCATGCAACAACTTTCTGCATTATGCACAAGGAAGAACCTAATTAATTATGTTTCTTAGTTTGATGTTACCAGCAACCATTACAGATAATTTCAAAGTGCATCAGGTTTTAGAAACCACTTCATAATAGAACTACGTAATATACAATAGAACCATTACTGATCGTAAGTCCACATAAAACAGAGAGGAGAAAACAAATACATTTTCATCACTGTCAAAAGAACAGAAAAATAGACTTGCAGAACATATTCAGCACTAAAGTATCAACAAAATGAGACTTCAATCCCTTGCTAAACACAAAATGACAAAAGACAAGGACATATGAGAACTTACTGTACACCTCGATGCACGTCACGGTGGTTACAATGACCAGAGACACCGTAGTCATCAAATGTAATGATCTGGGAAAATTAAACAGCGATTATGTATTGCCAGATTAAACATTTCAAGATAGAAACACAAGAAATCTGTTATGAAAGCAGGACATGAAAGACCTAAAATTGTGACCGGAAAAACCAAATGGATGAAAAAGCTAATAGCAATTTGGATCACTAAAACCAGTTCTTACTGAGTCAATAGCATGGGCACGAATTTCGTCCTCAACAAATCTTGCTATTAGATTCCAATCCCACACTTTACCGAAACCATCCTAATCACAAGAGTTACATGATATAAGTACAGCCATCTAAATCTACAAAAAAACGAATCAAAATTTTTGAGATGCTTCAAAAAGAACCTGCAAATCTGGATGGTCCAGAATATTCACTTGCTGGTGAGGAATCTGTACAAACAAAATAAAATAATAATCATGTTACACGTACATTATTTTTGACATCATGGTTGACACTCTACCAAGTGGCTTAATCTACACCATTGATTTTGAATTTGAAAATTTCATCACTGCACTGCCCCCCCTCCACATATGGGGAGATGTCACTTTGGTGTACATCCAGCTTTATCCACAAAATAAATGAGATAAACAACCAATACCAGGTAAAGTTTTTACAGGAGACCACAGTTCGTGCCTATCTTCGAAATAAACTAGTAAGAACTCAATCCTATTAGTACAACTTCAATAAAACAATAGGGCAGATTCTTGAAACCCAAGCACCATAAGCACAAAAAAGTGCAAATTATACAAATGAAAACCAATCACTTAAAAAACATCACCTTGAGTATTGTGGAGGCCAGAAGGAGTTCTTCTTTTCTAATGCTACCCATCCCATCAGCGTCGCCTTCACAAAAACAAAAATTTCAAAATCGTTAGACAACGTTGATATTTTTCTCATAACTATATTTTCATTGTTAATAATAAAAGAACCCTAAAAATATAGTCTGTTGCATCCAATAGAATATTTGTTTTGACCCTTAAAAGAAGTTAAATCAACAGCTTTCATTATCTCTATCCAAGGAAGCAATTGGTTTTACAAATGATTCTGATAAGCCCAAACCCCAAATTAAATTCACATACATAAGATGCATGAGGCCGAGCAAGCACATGGGGGAGCTAAGTGTATGACAGCATGGCACAATAGCAGTTTCTAGAATAAAGCTAGGGTCACTCTTTGTAGTTAGAGGTTGTTAGTCAACTTGTTGGAAGTTAGTTAGAAGCAGGGTATATGTAAGGGGGGTGGGGAGAAAGAAGAAGGCAGAAAATGATCGGTGAGAATGAGGGCGGTCAGTCTTGAATACTGAGTATCGTTTATTCCATTCTATGTTTATTTTCCAGTCATATTCAATACAATACAGGAAATTCCCAAAGTCTATCTTCTTCTTGCAGCTGGAGACAAATATCAACATATACTGGTGTTTAATCCTGAAACAGCACAGAAATCAACCCATCATCCCATCAGAATCACTTGCGCAGATGTAGCTAATAACAACCTCTTCCATAAATTCCATAGGCTTTTTCACTATACGCACTTAACGTAAAGATCAACAGAAAAAGCCTTGGAGATGACTTGATAAGCAATATGAAAGTACCAGTAATTTCAAATCAGACCCCATCATCAAAATTTTCAAATGTTAAAAGATTCATTTGCCTTTATATTGTGATCAACTAAAAACATGAACAAGATCGTACGTTCAGGTTTTTTCAATGTAATAAAGTTGGAAATGTTCAAATCAGGTTAATTCTATAGACTTATTACAAAAGTGTCTGAGATGATGAAAAGAGAAGTCCTTTGATAATGGAAGAAAAATTCATTAACTTGCAGCAGTATTACCAGTTGACAAGCATAGTATGTAAAGATTATGTCCCCTCGAAGTTAAGTAATTAATGGCTGGAGTAAAGAACCTGCAGAATCCAATACAGGGTTTTACAAATATATCCAATATCTATAATGGGGGCAAAAAGTGACTCAAGAAAATATGATAGAATGAATGATTTTCTGAACAGTACCTGCCCTTTTCAAGATATTTCATATTCTAAATCGGTCCACATTTGACTCTTTACTATTTAAATTTCGTTTTTTCATACCGCACAAATGATGCCAACAAGGCTTACCTACCGTGATATTGACTAGGAGCCATTTTCTTAGTTTTAGTACCAAATTAACATAGTCAGTAAGTAACCATAGAAGACATGCTTTGTCATAAATGATAGCAACTAACCCATTCATCGGGGTCAATTACATGGATATTTTTTCTTATCTCACAGATAGAGAACTACCACTTCTTGAAGGTTCAAAGTACCAAGTCTTTTACAAATTAATTCATATATTAAAGCACTAACATTCCTATTGTTTTAATGAGAATTCACCACTGCAGCAAAGTACAAATCCCAAGAAACAAATAAATAACTTAATAAAAAAAGTGGCTATTTGATATTCATACACCAGGCAGCAAAGTTCTATCATTAATGCAAACCGGAGTAAAACATAAAATTTTGGAATTCAAACCTACATGGACTCATCATCAGGATGCGCAATAACCAGTAAGACGTTTCTCCTTCCAAAAACACTTCCTGGCAGCAAATATACACATAATAAACATGAAAAAACTTATTTAAAGACAAAATATCCATATCCATATCTACACAGATATACACAAACATGATTCATTACCATCATTTAAGATTGCAGCTTTGGCATCGTGGAAGGATCCACGAAAAAATTTGCATAGAGAAGCAACCCAGAGAACAATTAATGATATGACGATTATTAGCCATGCCATGTAGAACTCTCCACCAGGAAACTAAATTACAATGTTGTAATTTGTTGTTGATTTACTGAGGCATTTCATCGAACAAGTTTACTTCATGATTTGCCTGTCCCATGAAAACCAATTTCACTTCATGCTTCGCCTATCCCATTCAAACCATTACTATATGACTTCATTAATAATTATAACGGGAATGATTTGTGTACGTGGAGGACAGAGCTTGGAAATTATATCAGTGCAGGCAGGACTTAATAAAGGTAAAATTAAAGAAATAATGAAGCAAGACAATAATTTATTAAAATAGAGAAACAATGCAGGTGGATAATGGCTTCTACTTAATAGTGATATCCAGAACATAGTAACATTCAACAATACGTAAATCTTAGCTAGCAAACCAAACAAATATATTGACACATTGGAAATTTAAAAACCTAATCAAATCATAAGGGAATACATATTACAGAGTGAGAATTGCAAATAAACAGCCCCTATTTAAATGTGAAAATCAAAGACAACTTTTCTAACTATCGGCCTAATATGCAAATGCAAGAGCCAAATCATATGCAGCAAACGCTATTAACCCCACCCACCCCAAAAAATAACCTCATTTTTAGGTGGATGGTGTTTTATATAGACGCAATTATTACTTTATTATGTAACTTCAGCTATGATGTTATTTCTAAATATCTCAAAATGTTATATTTAATCGAAAAATGTTGGCCCTTTATTTCTGCTTTGACTGAATATTAAATTAAAATTCGCATTATGTTATAACAATGCAATAAAAGAAGAAGATTTGTGGTAATTCAATCAGAGAATAGACAAAATCTTTAGCTTCTACTGTTTTGATGACAAATTTGTCAAGGAAGGGAAAAAAAAAAAGAAATTTACAAAAGAAATCTAGAAGATACACATGCTAAAGTCTGCAGCTTTTCACTAACCAAACCCCAAAAATAATACTATAACCCAGCTGGTTTCTTGAAAAGCCAGTCATTTTATTATAAGAGTCCATAACATATGTAGAAGTAAAAAAAGTAAAATCAGCAAAAAAAATGAGGAATGAATAAGCTCTAAATAATTAAAGAGAATAAGCAGAAACACATTTGGAAAATAAAAATTGAGCCACCCGTCATTCCTACTTGCTCTATTGACCTTACTCCAAGCAAATAAAAATGGTTACCCTGCCGTGTCGCCGGCTGGATTGTTTGAGATTGATTTGGGAAGAACACAGAAGAAGTGGGATTGATTTGGGGAGGAATATGCGTTCAATTTTGAGAGAGATCTGTACTGAATTTGGTCAGTTCAATTCGGAGATAATTGGGTTTAATTGTGCGTTTGATTTAGTGTTGGGCCCAGAGATCCACTGATGCACTTTTGGTAGTTAATTTTTAACAAATTTTTCAGTTTAATACTCGTTACCTAAAAGTGAAAAGTTCAATCCAATTTAATTAGAATATAACTCAATTATCATACTTAGTCGCGAATTACCAATTTACCACATTGAAAATTTGAAATCCTTATTCCTCATTGGAACAGCCGATTTGATTCCATAATTTCCATTCAAGTTTTCCACATGTGAGAGTTTGGTTTTTTCTTGTGTTAGAGACATGAACAAATGTAGTAACCTAATGGATTTTTCATTAAAAAGAAATAAATTAATAGAACAGTTAATGTCTACAGAGATTTTCGCTCTCGCACACAAAGTACCACCAGATGAAGATTTGTTCTTGCTAGTTTTGTTTTATGATTTGTCTCTTACTCTCTTTTGTGTTGAATTTATAGTGGCTATTGGCTAACTCCCTATCTGGCTGGGCTATCCCTGATTTTTCCTACTGGTCTTGCCGTGTTGATTCTCAGTTCGGACTTCGATGGTTCCGTATCCATGTGAAGATTTTTTCTTGCTAAATGTTGATTTTTTGTAACTTGCCTATTTTGGGTACTCAAAATTATCGTTTTCAATCATCTTAATTAAAAAAAAAATTCGGGGGCTCCACCCTCCTCCACTCCCCGTATTTTTGCCCCCAAGATGAAATTCCTGGCTACGTCCCTAGTTGGGCCATTTCATTTGTGTATCAATGGTTAAATGTTTATAGAGGAACTAAACTTTGATTATGTCACGGTTATTCATTGAACTTTAGAAAGTGTCTCGACGGTCACTTCATTTGTGTTTCAATAGTTAAGGGGCTCTTTGATTTCAAATATGAAAAATGGGTAGAAAGAAAATGAATTCTATGGAATTGAATTGCTTAAAAATTATTTTATTGAGAATTGTAATTAATTGTATTTGATTGGTATAATTTTTCACCTGAAAAATGTTGAAAGTTTGATGTCCGTTTGACTTTATTTTTCACGAAAATTGTCTATTAAAGTGATAATTTCTTTACCATTGGGTTTAGAATTTGTTTCACTTACCCAAAAAAAAAAATATTTCAAAAAATTATCATACTGAATATCATTCGTTTGGCTTTGTTTTACAAGAAAATTGTCAAAAAAATTGATATTTTTTTTACCATTGGGTCTAAAAAAAATTTCAATTGCAAAAGAAAAAATAAATAAATAATAAAAATCCAGTTTTAGAGAAAAATAAGGGTATCAAACAGGCCATAAATGTTTCGAGAGGAACTGAACTTTGATCTCTATCACGGTTACTCATTGAACTTTAGAAATTGTCTCAACTTTGTCTTGTTACACTCAATCACTCATCGGATGGATTCCATCTCACTTGACGAATTTCCAACGTAATAATTAAATTCTTCCTAATGTTAAATGAAATGCATACGTGATCGCCAAGTTATCAAACCGTGTCAACACATAAAACGCCACTAATAAATAAAACTAAACACGTATTTCTTAATGAAAAACCCAAAAATTCATCAAAGCCAGGAAGAAAGAAATCAGTTCATCTCTCACTCCCCAAATCATTCCAAAACCCTAATCCCCAAATCCATTCTACCCCACAATCGACAGCCCCTCAAATATGATCAACTGAGGCCACAAACCTCGGATTTTAAAAGGCAGGGAGGGACCACATGAAGGGGGGAAATACATGCAAATTGACTAAATAAAGGTATGGCCTTTCAAAAATGGCCTTTGACCATTCAAAAAGTAGTAAACTACCAAAAATAAAGAATTTACAACTAAGTTTTCATAGTATAAAGGAAAGAACAATTAAGTCCTAAAGAATTATTTAATCTCAGAATTATAATATTTTCTCAAATTAACTTTAAAACTATGACCGATAAGAATCATAAGATGAAAAAAACATAGAATTAAAAGATGTCTATACAAGATTAAAACAATTGTGAAATATAAAAAAGAAATTGAATTCGAAAATGAAATTGATAAGATAGGATATCAAAAAAAATTATTTGCATCTCAAGAAATATTAGAATGTTTCAAAGAAAACTTAATAGAAAATTTTAATAGAGAAATTGTAACATCTATAATCATAAAATATATACATGATATTATAGATAAAGTAGGAAAAAGAATAAAGAATAACTCAAAATATAATATACTTTTTGAACCAAGTATAGATATAATAACAAATCTTGATATTATAAATATACAAACATTATTAGATTTCGAAGAACTACTTAAGAACCTATAAATGAGAAGACCAATCACAAATAGATTACCATAAGAGTATAAGAAATTAAGGTTTAATTTAACTTTAAGATTTTATATATCCATAATTAATAATAGATTAGATCTCGACAAATTAAAAAGATACATAGATTATACGACTGTTTGAAAATAAAATAAATTTTAGATTTTAAGATTTATTTGATTTTTGTTCGCTCAAATTAGCACCACAAAATTTGGTATCAGAGCCATAAAAATCATGAAAACTATAATTATAAAAATAGATAATTATTATAAAATATTTGAATCTTCATAAATAGACTCTATTAATATAAAACTTTATGGAAACTAAGTTAGCACAACTTAAGTTAAAATAGAGGATTTTTTAAATAAAAAATCAAAAAGAATAAAAGAAATAAATCTTCAAATATTAGATGAACTATTAACTCCTGGAGATCTAACATGATCACAAAGAAAACAAACATTAAAATTAAAACAAGAAAAATAGAAGGAAAAAACAAACTATTTCGAAAAATCAAAAGACTTAACAAATAATGAAATTACAAAACAAATGTTTGATAAAGTAATAAAAAATTGTAAAGATAGTAATGAATGTAGAATATATTACTTGAGTCAATCAAAGATAAGATAAAAATGTCAATAGGAGAATTTATTGGAGAACTAAAAACATTAATAAAAATATTGATAGATGATGTCCAAAATATAAATAATGAAATAAAAGAGGTAAGAAATGAGATAAATATATTAAAACTTGAAATAAGAGAATTAAAAGATAATAATAAATGTAAAAACAAGAAAATAGATAAAAAAAAAAAAAAAAAAACTTACAGCAAAAGAACTAAGAAGAATAGGAAAAAAAATACATTGAACAAGAAGACATTATAATAGAATCAGGAAGTATGAATAATGAATTTAGGAAAAATATCTTACAAAAAAATAATAGAAGAAGAAGAAATAAAAAGATCAAAAGAAAAAGCACTAGGAAAGTTTGAAATTAAAGAAAATCAGGATAATAAAGAAAATAAAGATGAATGAAAAATTATATTTACTTAGGGTCTGTGTGATTGTAAGAGTGAAAAATAGGTGGAAAGAAAATGAATTCTAGGGAAAGTAATTGCCCAGAAATTGTTTTGCAGATAATTGTTAATTTAGTGTATGATTGGTATAATTTTTCACTCGAAAATTTTTTAAATTTTGTGTTCGTTTGATTTTGTTTTATATAGAAATTGTCCATTAAAGTAATAATTTTTTTCCACAATTAGTCATAAAATTTGTTTCCATTAACAAAAAGTTAAAAAAAAAAAAAAAGAACTTTTTTCCTTAAAAAATCATTTTTTTTTATCAAAATTTAGTGTTCGTTTAACTTTGTGTTATATGAAATTTGTCCATTAAAATGATTTTTTTTTTACAATTGGTTATAAAATTTGCTCTAATTGCAAAAAAAAAAATAAAAAACTGGAATTCCATTTTCCCACCAAAATGGTAGGAAAACTAATTCCACAATTCTCATGAAAAGGTGCACGTGTGGAGTGAAGTGAGAAAATAATTTTCATGGCAAAAAATGTCTATCAAACAAGCCAAAACATGGAAAATGGAAATAGGTTTCCATTTTCCATAGAAAACCATGGCTATCAAAAGCACCCTTATAGAAAATTTTGATCAATTAAGTCTAGAAAATATAGATGAATATCAAGTTCTAATGAATATAGGAAGATAACCAAATAGAGCAGAACCTTCTAACAAATAAGAAATATTAGACCCAGATGAAAGTTATGCACATATATACAATAAATCATATAGACAATATTATGATAAGGTAAGAGATAGAAAACCACCAAAAGGAAACAAATATAGTAGTAAATTTGAGTCAAATGATAATTACGATAAACTCATTAATCATGGAAGAGTAAAATTAAATTTAGATTGTAAAATAGATATTAAGAAAACCTTAGTAACTTGGACAGATTCAATGATATTATTCTTTTTATATAATAAAGATGATACATGGGAAAGTACTGAAAGAAGAATATATTTCTTAATAGTATCTTTTGAAGGAAATGTTAGAAACTAGTGGGAAGGAATAAATAATGACACAAAGACACTAATAAAAAGAAATGTACAAACAGAAATAATAAAATCAGACAAAGAAGGTATAGAAAGAATAGTAGATTATATTGCAGATGAATTTTTAGGAGAAAATTAGATAAGAAATGTTAAAGAAGCAGCAGCTAAAAAGAAGATAATGCTAGAATGAAATTAATAAATTTAACAATATGTGATATGTGTAGAATTAAATAATACACTTGTGAATTTAAAGAATATTACTATATCCAATTTTATAGCAATGCAAATCAAGATGTATATAAAAATATGTACTATAGTAAACTACTAGGTTCATAGGGAATATAGTTTAAAATGGAATTTGAAAAATATATTAAAGAAAATCATGAAGTACCTAGATCTGTAGGATCAAGAATAAAAATTTTATTTGAAAGACTTGCATATATATGTCAACAAAGACAACTGTTGAAAAAAATCAGGAAAATTAATTAAGATATGTTGTGAAGATATAGAAAAAAACCTACATAATGGATATGTAATCCTGAAAGAAGAAATATTAAGAGAAAATTCAAAAATAAAAAATTTAAAATTTTAAGAAATTTTAGGAAAAAATACTTAAAACCAAGAAGAAAATATTATAAAAGGAAATATAATCCAAAGATACAACAGAAAACAAACCTTATAAAAAAGAGAAAAGCCAATGCAAATGTTGGAATTGTGGAAAAATAGGACATATAAGCCCTGATTGTAATAAGAAAAAAGTTAAGACACTACAAAAAGAATATCTAGAAATAGAAAGTGAATTAAGTGAAATATCGGATATTGAACAATATTATGATCAAGAAGTGTATATTAGTGAAACATATTTAGAAGATGGAACAAAATCTGAATAAAGAAACTGAAAAAATAGAAAACGATAATATAAATATACAAGAATATGAAGGAATAGAGGGTTATGGATGAAAAGTAACCTTTAAACAAATTCAAGAAAATGCAAAAATTATCTTTAAATTTAAAAATAGGAAAATGGGAAGTCTTAGATAGAATATGAAAAAAAGAAAGGATAGCGATAAATGAATATCATAAGATTGAGAAAACTGTAGATGTTAAAACAACTCAAAGAACACATAAATTAAACCTCTTAACAAGAAATACAGTAGATAAATTATTATAAAAAATTAATAAGAAATAAAGTGAAAAAATTCAATATGTATATTTAGTAGGAATACAAATAATGTTTAAATCTTTATTCAGAGAAGGAATAAATTTACCTTTAACAGTAAATTTACATGATGGAATAATAATAAATTTAAAAGATGGTCATTTAGGAATTATAGAAGGAAATTTAGCATACCAGAAATTAATATTTACTTGTTACCCAAAATATTGTATCTCATTAAAAGATAAAACTCCAATAAAATTTTAGGACTACATTTTAAGTTACATAGAAATGATATAATGGAACCAGGAAATCAAATTATGACTATACAATATAGAGCCTTGTACACATTTACCAATTCCAATTATGGAAATAATTATTCTAAAAAACCATATATAGAAGTACATAAAGGAATGTAGAGATATTAGTAAAATAGTAGAACCAAGTAGACAGATAAATATAAAACCTGAAGAATATGAATTTAATATAATTAAATAAAAACCTGAAATAACATAATCAAATGAGGATGATTATTCTAATAAAATAATATTTAGAGATGGAAGATTAATTAAAAAATTAACAAACCTTAAATTACCTAGAAAAATGATAGAAGGAACTAGTAATATAAAGGAAATTAAGTTTTATAGAAATGTTGGAAATATGAAGATAGAAGGAGAATATTATAATGGAAAAGAATATATTGAAGGACCAAATATACTAATAGATATAGGAACAAGTGAATGTCATATAGCTTCAATTAGAAATAAAGGATTAACAATCCATAAGATTGAGCCATATAGATATGTAAATTTTGATGGACAAATACATACTACGGAATTAGAAGCCAAGGTACCAATAAAAATAAAAGGAATTAATATTGTTGTACCATGCTATATAGACAATAGTATGAATACAAATCCTCATATATTATTAGGAATGAGCTTTCTAAATAGATTAGAAGATTATAGTATAAAAAGATAATGATTATATATTACACATAATGGTCAAACTATATTATGTGAAAAAAAGATAAATGAATAACAAAATAAGTTTTCCATTAGCAGTATATATACACGTTACCATAATAGAAACAAATATAACAACTTGTACTTTGATAGATACATAAAGTGATATAATAATATTCAAAAGTTTTTTAATAAAATCATGGAATGAAAATAGTAGGATAAAAATAATAAGAGTAACAAGATAAAGTAACCAAATAATTAATAGTGCTGATAAAGCCAATATATTACTTGGAAATAAACAAGTCAAAATAAACAAAATATATTAGTTATAATAAGTTAGAATGCGATATATTATTAAGAATGACTTTATACAACAATTTCAATATTATAAACAAAATAATTATATGATAATATTACACACACCATGTGCACACTTATTAAAAATTTCAAGAGAATTTAAACCTTATAGAGTTCAGTCAGTCCAATGTGGTGATCAGAGAAAAACCCAATTATAAATAAAGAGATAAATACAAAAGTCTTATACAAAAAAGTCTTGAAAGCAGGAATAGAAATAGAAAAAATCACAGAACAATTAGAAAAAACATGTGGAGAAAATCCATTATTATTTTGGAAATCATACCATTCTAAAGCTAAGATAGAATTAACAGAAAATGTTATAATTAGAGTTATGTCAATAATGTATACTATACAAGATATACAAGAATTCAAAACTCAAAACTCAAATAAAAGAACTACTAAAACAAAAACTTATCAGACTTAGTAATGGACCCCATAGTAGTCCAGCTTTTATGGTTATGAAACATTCTGAGCAATTTAGAGGAAAAGTTAGAATGGTAATCAATTATAAAGAATTAAATAAATATACTAAATTTGATGGATACTTTTTACCAACTAAAGAAGTTTTAATAAACCTTGCAAAAGGAAAACAATATTATTTTAAGTTTGATTGTAAATCAGGCTTTCGACAAGTTAAGATAGAAGAAGATAATATACAATATACTGCATTTAGTATACCTAAAGGTAAATATGAATGGTTAGTAATGCTTTTTGGTTTAAAAAATGCACCACAGATATATCAAAGAAAAATGGATAATATATTTAAAAAGTTTAATGAATTTTTAATTGTATATGTTGATGATATATTGATCTGCTCCAACACTAAAGAAAAACATAGAAACAATTTGATACAATTTATAAATGAACGCAAAAAGGAATGAATTGTCCTTTCAAAAAAGAAAGCTATAATAGAAAAATAAAAAATTGATTTTCTTGGATTATCAATAGATAAAAAAAGAATAAAATTGCAAATTCATACATCTAAAAAGATAAAAAGTTTTCTAAATAAATTAAAATAAAAAAACAGATATAAAAAATTCTTAGGATGTTTAAACCATGCAGAAAGATTTATTGAAAATCTTTAAAAAAAGAAACATAAAATACAAATTTTACTTAAAAAACAAATACTAGAGGATGGAGTGAAGAACATACAGAAATAGTTAAATCATTAAAAGAAGAATGTAAAAGTCTACCAAAATTAAGATTGCCATATGAAAAATATAATTTAGTTGTGAATACTAATGCTTTTGATAAGTATTGGGCAGTCATATTAAAAATAGATTTGAATGAAATTTGCAGATATTCAAATTGAACTTTTAACGAAACAGAAATAAATTATACTACTCGTGAAAAAAAAATATTAGCAATTATTAGATAAATAAATAAGTTTTCATTATTTTTATTATCTAAAAAATTTATTGTTGAAACTGACAATTCTAATGTTACATGATTAATTAAGAATAAACTTCCAATGGAACCTCAATATAGAAGACTGCATAGATGGCAAGCATATTTATCATTTTATAATTTTGATATTATCCATATTAGAGGTGTTAACAATTATCTTGCAGATTTCTTAAGCAGGAATATCAAATTTGGAAATGGATGATATCAAATATATATTGATAGACGACAAACGACGAATGAAATTCCTCAAAGAAGAATATGAAGATATCAAAAAAAGAATTGAACAAATAATGGAACTACTTCAGCAAAATGGTAAATTGCTGAAAGAAATCTCCGTTTCTCATTCCAAATATACCAATGAATTGAGTGATAGAATTGATGATATTACTTCATAATTCAAGTCATTAAATACCAAACAGGAAATACCAAAAATACAAACAGGTACACAGCAATGAAACAGCAGTGGACCCAATAAAATCAAAAGAGATATGCTAAGTCTCTGAAAGGTGACCATAAAAAATAATGATGAACATACAAAAATTATCAGGATAAAGAGCTGATGAAGAAGATAACACCCCTTTATCAAAAAAGGAAGAAGAATTTAGATCGTTTGCCAAGATAGTTTATGAATTGAAAAAAAAAAATGATTCATATTTCATCTCTTCTGGAGATCGCGTTTACCCAAGATTGATTATTACCAATGATGCGGACCCCTTTATGGTCAAATTGGCAGCAGATTTTGGATTCTTAGATCTTATATATCCTGGAAAAGATCTAAAGGAAATTGAAAGTTTTGATAACATATTCAAATTCGAAATATCAAAATCTGCTCAAGGAAGATTAGTTTATATTAAATTCTATTCAATCAGTCCTGAATTTGATGGAAGGATATTTTACCTTGCTGAACATATAATTACAGTTGGACATGTTGGAAGAAATTTCCAAATAGAAGTTGGCAAAAATAAAAACCATTACCAAATATCAATAGATCATGGATAAAATCCCGAAGAGTTCTAGGAATGAAGGTTCTTCACAACATTGCAAATAATTTATATGAAAAAAAAATTCACATGCTTGTGCCAATATGAAAGATGGACACTCTTGACAAATAATGGAAATTTTAAAATAATATATCCAAAATATTGATATCCATCAGATTAGTGTAAGTCCATCAACAATACATGAATCTTGTCAATTAAGGGAGTGCCCCACATGCTACCCAAATAAAAATGAGATAAAGACATAAAGCAGAGATATAGATAGAAGATGTCCTACCATTATAAGAAAATTTTGCCAACTCCATATGAAGATAATAAAGATAAAGAAGATGTGAAGAAAAGATGGACAACTGGATACAATAATAGAACTACAATTATGTAGTGGCTATACTATTGTAATGATAGAACTCCATTAATGGAGTATGAGCTAAGGGATGATGTAAGAGACCAATAATCGAGCCTCATGTAGTTGTATAAATAGAGACATTTGGGCTAAGATAGAGGAATAATGAGTAAGAGAATCACTTGAGCTCTCAAATTGTGAGAAAGTCAAAACATTTCTATTTTTTGATATAATCCTTGTACTAATTCCAAAATATATCAATAATATCCCATTTTTATCATAAAAAGATGAATTTCTAAATTTTCATTCCCATAGATTCTTGATAGATTTGTGAAGAAACTTCTTTCTTATTTTAATAACCAATACAATTTTTCTTTAATCCAAATCTAGAGATTTATCTTTAGGAACGATACAGTAAGGGCAAGAAGTTGAAATAACAAAGATCCCATTGAGGCAACATGCCATTGGAGGGAACAGTTTGCAGATTCAGAGTCTGAAGGTCACTCAATTCTAAGAATAAAGATCTGGATCAAAATTAAGGTAGAACTACTATTTCTTGTTAAATTTTGAAAGAATTTTCTTAAGATCTTAAGAAAAGTCGCTATCGTTTATCATAATACTGATATCATTATAATTATATGCAATAATATCAGGATATACAATTGAAGGATTAGATAATTTGTTAGAACAAGTGTTAGAAAAAATAAAAAATATTAAATCTCAACTAGAAAATACAGAAATATTATCTAAAGAATATAAGGAACTTATAAAAAAACATGAATTTTTTTTTACAGATTATGCTAATCTATTAGATCAAAGAATGAATTTATATTTTAGAATTCAGCATAGGAGAAATTCAAAACTTACTCTAAAATAGAAGGATATATCTTGCAATAAAGGAATTCATTTCATTAAGAGTAAAATAGACATTTCCACAAAAAAATTAAATAGACTAAGTCAACAGGCTAATTATGAAAACTTCCCACATGAAGGTAATTCAAAATCAAGTTTTTACATTTTTTTTCCTATGAGGGCAGAGTTTACACGGTGTTGTGAAATGAAACAATGAACAACCTCTGTTTTCACTAAGCTTGTTTTGGAGTTTATTAATATTCTACTTTTGTTTTCAACTATGTTTTTAGTGGCCATTACATATTAATTCTAGGCAACAGTTCAGATACTATAGTTTTAGTTGAGCAAGCTTATCGTAGTCGTTAGACTTAAATAAACATTTGAGTTCATTAACTGATATGACTAAAACAACACATTAAGTTCAACCCCATCGCAAATGCAGGAAGACTAGTACGGACAAATAAAGAATGGTAAATTCGTACAAAAATGAACGATTAATACTCCTTTCGTAAGTATTACATGTATAAGATTGTTGACCCGTTTTTTGCACCATTGATGTGGACAACTATATCGGATACACTCGTGTCCATGTAAGCTAATTCCAATACGTATAGATAGGTACATATTATTAGTCGATAATATCTCGAATTTGAATGTGGAATAAGTTTGATAACATGAGACAAATATGTTCGGACACCAGCACAATATATGAGCAAAATTGTAGGATAAGAAATGATCAACAAGAACCAAACTAAAGATCAAAATCAAATATCTATCTTTAGCAACAAAATATTAAACTAAAAATGAGAGAATCTGTAGCTTGTTGTTGATATATTAGCATTAACCCAAATAGCACACAGAGAGATTTATTGTGTTACATTTCACATAGTGACCATTGGATGAGAGGACATGCGACCTCTTCTCCTTTACCGAAGCATCTCATCATAGCCTCATAGGTATCAATTTTAACCCAATTAGCCTGTGGTGCATTAACTGCTCCAAAAAAATGGATAGCCACCCTATAACCTATGCTGACAAGACATATATTTTATTCATTACAAGGTCAAATTAATCATTCCAATAGGATTTCAAAAATTCTGGATCTTCAAATGTGGGTCATCACTCGTCATGGTTGAGCTTCGAATTTGACTTCGTTGAGCCTCACTACTTCGACAGAGGAGCTTCGTTTGGGCTTTGGATTTAGTCTCAACAAAGGGACTTCAACATGTCATTCTTATGAAACGGCTTCGGTAATAGTAGGTTTCAATGGATCAAATTTACTGGACTTTGATAGGTCATACTCCACGTGAGATGCCACATGGCTTCGGCAAGAAGAGCTTTGGTGGATCAACCACGTGGGGTTCTAGATGGCAAAGTGTAACAAAGATAATTGATTTCTACATTTTGCTCTTCAAAAAGCAAGAGAAGTACTTACAAAATTTGGGAGTAGATAAAATTCTGAATAAAAATCAATTGAAATTTCCCCAATTCACACCCAAATCAATCGAATTCCATAACCCCCAAATCGAATTTGCCCTACAATCGAAGGCCCCTAAGTCCGAAGTTGGCGACTGGAGAAGTAGAAACGGTAGATATAGCATCACATTATCCGGTCTTGACTGAAGGGTTCTAAGCAATTGTATGGTTAGTTTACTAATTGCTGCATCCCCTGTACATGTTTGTTTACTTTTATTTTCACTCTTCTGCTGCTTATAGGCAGTCATTTTCAATATGTAGTCCATTCTCATAGGAAGTGTTTTTTTTTTACGGAGACTATGTCTTTCACTTTTGACTGTGCACTTCAATCGGACAACAGAGAGAAGTAAATAATTAAATTGATTTTTTTATCTTTCTTATGAGTATTCAATTGGGTTTAGCTTAAATAATTTTTTATTCAAATTTTTATCTCTAAAATCTTGTAAATACTTCTCTTGCTTTTTGAAGTGCAAAAAGTAGAAATCTATTTTTTTTATGCTTTGGCATTTGGCGCCCCACGTGGCCGACCCACCAAAACTGTTCTTGCTGGAGCCATGTGGCATCCCATGTGGAGTAGGACCTATCAAAGTCCATTAAATCCGATTCATTGAAGTCCACTCTTACCGAAGCAATCTCATGAGAATGGTCACGTCGAAGCCCCTCTATTGAAACTAAATTCGAGGCCCAAACGAAGCTCTTCTGCCTAAGTAGTGAGGCTCAACGAAGTCAAATCCGAAGTTCAACCACTACGAGTGATGACCTACATTTGAAGATCCTGAATTTATGAAATCCTGTTGGAATGATTGATTTGACCCTTATAATGTCTCATTCTTGTCGGCATAGGTTCTAGGGTAATTGTCCCCTTTTGGGGAGCATTTAATGCACAACAGGCTAATTGAGTCAAAATTGATATCTAGGATAAGATACTTCGTTAAAGAAGATGAGGTCGTGTGTACCCACATCCAATGGTCACTATTTCACATGGTCTCCCGTAATTGCACAATAATATTGAATGTGCTAATTACCTTGGCTTTTTATATTGAATTAATGGACAACTAACGATAAATGGATGGAAGAATGCTTTATGCTAATTTTGAAGGAGTCAAGTGTCACGTAGGAATTTTGTCATCTACGTTGGCATCGAATGAAACGGAATCCAGTGACGATCGAAATTCTTTCTGAAGTTTAGTGAGTAATCTATGACATAGTCTAAATTTCAGTGGTCATTGAAGCATTTAACTCAAGTTTTAATTTTATTTATTTATTTTTTTCAAAAAAGTGTTATATAAGTAATTCGAGGAATGAGGCTTGGAAGACATACGGGTGGATCCAATTGGCATAGCTAGAAGTGGAATTTATAGTACCTATTTTTTTCCCTATGTAACTTTTTCATTCCATAAACATTGAAATATAAAATCACAAATATCTAATAATCAATGAATTAAAGAACCGTCTCTCTCTGTCTCGGATTAATCTAATCTCTCTATTCAAGTTCATGAGTACTCTCTCACGTCATACAATCTTGCCCAAATTCTTAGTTCATATATTGAGAAACTAGGATTTCACTTGTTTCCATATTATCTCTTGCTGCAGGGGGGACCCAGAGTGTTTTTAGGGTCTAAGCGATTAATTATCTGTAAGTGTTATGCCCTAAGTCCAATCAACTTTGGACATAAACACTTTAATGTGTACAATCGATACATATTTATGGCAAGATCTATTATTTGATTGAATTAGTATTCTAATTAATTAAATAATAGAAATAGTAGATTCAAGTCTTGATAATTTGTTAATCACAAGGAGTTGTGATTGTGAGATACAAATTACATATGATTGAATCTTAAATTGTTCGTGGTCATATGTAATAATGAGATACATATATCGTTATTACGAATATACCATCACGTGTGACATTTCTTACTTATGAAGTAAGTAGTTGATCTTACAAACTAAAGTGTGATGACACTTGAATGAACACATGGATGTTTTTTTATGAACAAAACATTGGAGATCCGCTGGGAGATTCCACATGGAAAACTATCTTAGTGTCAGTGGTTAATCTCCACGTTCGGTAATGGAATTGGTCTTTCGACTTGAGGTCATCACAGTGTCTTATATGATGGCAGTCATACTTTGGTGATGTTGGGTGTTGCTCTGCCAAAGGTCGCTAATACGACATCGTTCAAGTATGTCAAGAATTATATGAAGGTTGTGAATGATCAATAGAGGATTCGTCACTTTTAGATAGTAAGAAATTATGGTCTATATTTCATTCAGTTAAGTTGATAATGAAATCATTGGCCAATGTGAACTCATAAGTCGAAAAAGAGGTTTCGACTTGCATTGACTTAACAGTGGGATAAAAGATATAATCAATGATTGAGATTGACTCATATCCATATCTCCTAATTGATCAAATCATATTGACGAATGAATTATATTTTCGCAGTAAACGAATAAGTTTGATTTTGTCATACCATCAGACATTTCCCGTCATATGTATTGTTCGACACATTGCTAGATGCCAATTTGGGAAGACGGATGTGAATTGATGATAAATTTAAATGAGTATTTTAATTTATCTATTTTGATTAGATCAAAATAATAATTCAGGCATCGTGATCGAGAATCTAATGAGTCATACACAAAAGAGAACAAAAAGAATGATATTTATCAATTAATTAATTGACAAGTGTTGGATAATTAATTAATTGAGTTGCTTATTAATAGGCACGAATTAATTAATTTATGGACATGATTTAATTAATTTGATTAATTAATTATTCGATCGAGGTAAGTTTAAGATACATGTCAAACCGTTTGGACTTATATTAATGGGCTGCTAGGGTTTGAAAATGATGATGAAAAATTTATTATTCTTGCTAGCACGAGAAAAGAAAACCCTAGTCGTCATTATTGTTCTCTATGTGGATCACCATTGGAGACTAGACAATTGGACAGTTTGGATGGCAGATTGTGGTCATTCGAGTTCAAGAATCAGCAAAGGAGTTTGCAGAATTTATCAAAGATATAATTTCTATCTAAATACAGAGCAGGTCCTTATATGAGAATTGGAAATTGTTTTACTTTCCACTGCGCATGATTAAGTAGATTCCCAACAGTAATATCAAAGTCTACTTTGTGTTTGTTAGAAACTATTTTGCATGTTTGATCAATCAAACGTTGATTTTTGTTTTCTTGTTTCTCACAATTAAATAATAATTAAAAAAATTGGGTCGACAGTCCGGGTCGGAAACGGGTGGATCGGCGGCATTACTAGCGTAGCAATCACCGTCGAACAACATAGTTTCCTCGCAACGACTGCACCTCGCGAAGCAGCAGACGCTATTTCCTAGCTTAAGGCGACGCAACATGGGCACAAGGCAGTGAGTGCTCACTGCTGGCTGTGTTGCAAATGAAGCGGTGGCAATTTGGCGAACTGCCATGCTTCGCGCTGCTGCAAAGCTAGAATACCAACCATGATTGCGGTGGTTCCCGCCGCCAGGAGAAGAGATGGTGAAATTCTAGAGTTCCATTTGTAAATGGGTGAGAGATTGGAGGCGGGGGCTTGGGTTGCAATTTGAGAAATTGTATGCCCCTTCTTGCAATTATGAAGGGTCATTATGCAATTTTATAATGAATGGTTGCTATGTAATTTCAGAAATTGAAGGGGCCTGTTTTTAATTCCAATTGGGTCAAAATGAATTTGAAAAATGGTTTTGAAATTGATTTTAAAATAGTTTGACCTATATTTTCAATTTTGACCATAATTAAAATTTTATTTAAAATTGACAACTTTATATTTTAGTTAGAATTGGATTTTAACTTAAATATTAAACATTGACCCTAAATTGAATTTTATTTTATTTAGGAGTTTTATACTAAATTAAAATATTAATTCAATTTAAATTAGAGTTGGACTCTAATTTAATATTTAATTAAAATTTGATTTAATTAACTTATTCACCATAATATATTCTTAAAATTAGAGTTGGACTATAATTTGACATTTAATTGAAAGTTGATTTTAATTAAATTGTCTCGCCTTGAAATTTTTCTTGGAAATAGAGTAAGACTTTAATTTAACATTTAATTAAAATTTGATTTTAATTAAATAAGTTCGCCTTAATATCTTGGAATTAGAGTTTGACTCCAATTTTTGTATTTAATTAAAAATTAAACCTCATTAAGACTTGAAATTAGAGTTGGACTATAATTTTATATTTAATTAGAATTTAATTAAATTCTCTCGCCTAAAACTTTTATATTAGAGTTGGTCTCCAATTTAGTATTCAATTAAAATTTGATTTTAATTAAATAGTTCTGCCATATAATAGTGGAATTAGAGTTGGACTCTTATTCGGTATTTAATTAAAATTTGATTTTAATTAAATAAACCCGTTAATTAAATAAATTAATTAATTTGATTATTGAATTATTTTGATCCATTTGTCTAAATTAGTTTAGACGACCTTAATTGCTAGAAACTTGAAACATATATGCATGTAATATTAGATATTATATAGGAAAGCATTTATTCGATGAATGTTAAATTAGTGGATGATTATGGATTCGACCATATGGGTGTTGATTGGTTAATTTTATTCTTATTGTTTTATGAGCCTGTGAGCTCTTAATTTATTTTGGACCTCCGAGTCTGTTATCAATGTTTTCATTATGGGCATGCACATCCAATGTTATTCAGGCATGCGTGCTAACTAGTATAGGATTCAGGCATGTGGCTGAATTGATTGAAGATGCAGAAGAGGAGGAAACTATGGAGATGGTGCATTGGTACTGATTCAATGCAGTACCCTTTATGATTTGATTAACTAGTCTTCCTTATGGCTGATGAAGACTAGATAGAATTAGTTCATAATCATCCACTTTTGTATGCATATTTATTTGCATATTTGATGAAATATGTGTGTGTGTGTGTGTGTGTACACACACACACACACACACACACACACACACACACACACACATGATTGGATCGGTGAGACCTTTGCGTGCAAAACTCCTCATTAAAAATATTAAGTTAATTTACTATTCGTCTTCCATCTTTATAGTGAAAAAACGAGAGTCATAAATCGATTTTTGCTTGTTAAGTACACTCAAGGCTAGTCTATTAGGGATATGTTTGACAATATGAAATATTAGATATTTCTAAATGATGGGTGTGACTTAACTAAAATTTATTTTTTGTTGAGGACACTCACGGTGATAAATTTTAGAAGCGTGTTAAAGTATTAAGTCATAATTATATTCGTCTTCAATCATGAAAAATGAGAGTCCTAAATCGATCTCAACTTGTTGAGCACACTCAAATGTTTGACACTATGAAATATTAGATAATTCTAAATGATGGGTTTGACTTAACTAAAATTTATCTTTTTTTGAATACACTCAAGAAGATAAATTTTAGAGGCATGTTAAGTTAACACATAAAATGTGTGAAGACAAAGAGTTATCAGCTTAATGACCTGGGAGTTGCATGAAGATACAATTGATAATAATATCTACATAAATATTTTATTAATGCTTTAAGTACACTCAATGTTTTAATATAACAAATGGGATCCCAGCCTAGTGAGAATCAATTATGGATTTTATGAATTTATGTGAGAGGGTCATAAATTTGAGTTAAACAGTGGGGTTGAAATTAATTTAATAAAAAACCATATTAAATTAATTGATGCATTATATATATATATATATATACATATTATTCTTTTACTTTTCGTCGTTAACATTTGTTGAATCTTGAGTAACCATATGTATTTGAGAGGCATACTGCATGCCAACAACTAAACAAAATTTTCTTGATTGACACTGCAATTTGAGAATTGTTCTCAAGCATGAAAAATCGGTTATTTCATTAAATAGCTCTTTACAGAGTCACATGTTGATGACTCGATAAAGGAAGATGTGGCTGCTATAATAAACACAATGATGAAGATAGCACTACAACATGTGTGATATTTGCAACTATGTCACATGAGTTACAAAACTAACATAAGAGTATAAATGCTAACACATGATTTTCTATATCAAGGTGTTGAATGATGAACAATCATGTGTGGAAAGATATGATATATCCTAACAACTATACTAGTGCATACTGGTAGAAGAGTCTTCAGCTAGTGCTGGTGTGATGAAGACGTTGGCTATTTTGATAAGTTGTCTCAATTGAGTTCAGTCATGAATAAAGAACTAAGTATGACTTGGTTCTGCAATCTCTACCGGAGAGTTATTTATAACTAATTTTGAATTTAACATGAATAAATTCGAATGCACACTTATTGAGTTGCTGAACATGCTTAAAACTGTTAAGCCCAATATCTATGTTTGTAGTGGGCAAATCTTAGTCATAGATTCCTCCGGGAAGTCTTAATGATGTTTTAGAAAAGCAACCAAGATAGCTAAGACAGTTAAAACGAATAAAGACAATACCAAATCTAATGACCCTTATTATCATTTTGGAATGACGGGTCACTGGAAAAGAAATTGCAAGGCTTATATCTACTTCATTAGTTTCATAGGTATTGGATACCATATATGGATTTCATATTTATATAAATATGTAGAAACTAAACAAAAGTAAATCAGGGCAAAAAGGGAGAAGTTAATATGTACGTTGAAAATGAGCAAATGTTGCTGCATTGCCTGTATGAGCTATTTCTTACTTTTGTCTTTAGGGTTAATTTTAGAATTAGAGAAATGTTATTTTGTTTTTACCATTACCAAAAGTATTAAATAAATTTCGTGTTTGGACATGAATTATTTTAAGGACAATTGTTGTTCTTTTTTATCTTGATAAGATCTGAATGATTATGGTAAATTACAAAATGACATTTATATTCTAAATATGTAAGTATTCTATAATGAGTATAGAAATTGAAAGACACAAAATGATAATCTAAATAACACCTATTTTTGGCATTGCAGATTTGACCACATAAATGAGAATATAATTTCAAACTTACATGGAGATGTATATTTGGGTCAAATGATTATAAATCATTTGACAAATGTGAAACATGCCTATTATGCACATGACCAAATCCCCTTTTACTTGAAAAGGTGAAAGATCTGCAAAATTACTAGTTATGTGGACCCATATCAATTAATGTTAGATGAAGTTTCTCTTATCTCATCACATCTACGACGACTATTTCAGAAATAGTTATGTATATTTGATGAAATTCAAGCATAAAACTTTTGAAATGTTCAAAGGATTCAAACTAGAATTTGAGAAACAAATAGGTAAATATATTCTCACGCTAAGATCCAATCAATGTGGAGAATATATAAAATGTAGAATTTTAGATTATCTAACGGTCCGTTTGATACGCTCTATTTTCCATGAAAAATGGAAAATATTTTCCATTTTTCAACTTTTGTAGTGTTTGATTGACAAAATTTTTCCGGGAAAATATTTTCTAACTTTTCAAATTTTCCACATTTTTGAGGAAAATAAATTCTTAATGTTTTGGTGAGAAAATATTTTCCAACTTTTCAAATTTTTTTTTTTTTTTTGCAATTGGAAAAAATTCTAGACACAATGGTAAAAAACAATTTCACTTTTATTGACAATTTCCATGCAAAACAAAGCCAAACGAATGGTATTCGGTATGATTTTTTTTTTTCAATTTTGTTTTGGCAATTGGAACAAATTTTAGACCCAATGGTAGAAAACACTATCACTTTAATTGATAATTTCCATAATAAACGAAATCAAACGGATATCAAACTTTCAATATTTTCCATGAAAAATTATATTAATCAAACTTAGCCCCTGTTTGAGCCACCTTTTTTGAAAATGAGAATGAAAAATATAGCCGTTATTGGGGCCCACACAAGAGATAGAAAATTTAAATTTAAATGATGATGTGATGGATAACGGTCATATTTTTCATTTTAGTAAGGAAAAAATATGGCTCAAACGGGGCCTTAATTACAATTCCCAACAAAATAATTTCTAGGAAAATCTTTTTCATGTAAAATATTTTCTTTCCACCAATTTTCCACCTTTCTATCAAATGGACCCTAAAAGAAAATGAGATTATCTCGCAGTAGATTCCTCTATATACATTGCAACATAATGATATATCTGAAATGAGGACTCATACACTATTAGATATAGTGCAACTAAAAATAAGCCATACAAACATTCCAAAATTGTTTTGAGGTCATGTACTGATTACCACGTGCTACACACTAAGTCATGTCTCATCTAAATCGATTGAAAAAACTCCATACAAATTATGGAAATATAGATGGCCCAACTTATCTCACATGAAAGCTTAGGTTGTGACGCTTATGTGAAGTGCACTGAATCGGATAAGTCTGAGATTAAATTCGATAAATATATATTTGTGGGATATCCAAGAGACAATTGGATATCAATTATATAATCCCGTTGAGAAGAAGGTGTTCATTTCAAGACATGTCATACTTTTAGAGAAAGTGGTTATTCTAGGAGAGGACATTGGGGGTAGAATAAATCTTAAGGAGTTCAAGAATTCACAAATATAGTTGATCAAGTTTATGAACCTGTGTCTGATCCCAAACCTGTTGATGGACATACTCTTGATCAGGAAGTGGAGACTTCTGAGGATACGTCAGCTCCGTATAAATGTTGTAGGATCATTCGACCTTCTAGAATGTAAGAATCCATGATTACTAATCATGCATTACTAATCGAGGATGATGAGCCTACTAATTACGTATAAGCAAAGTCAAGTGTTGACTCACTGAGATGACGAAGGCTAAAAAATCCGATATGAACTTAATGTATGTAACCATGGTTCGGACCTTGATCAACCCACCTAATGGATTAGAACCTATATGTTGTAAATGAGTTTACAAGAAAATGGTCAATATGGATTGAAACAAATCTTTTGGAGCTGAAATCTTCGATTTGATGTAAAAGTCAAAATATTTGATTTTATCAAAGTGAAGACGAATTGTGTGCATTATTGCATTCCTAATATTATATGTATAAGACATATTATTAATATGAAACAACGTCTTTATATTTCAATTGTTGAAATTAGGGTTGTCAAATTACTCCTCCGTAATAGATATGAGATAAACAAGTTGATCTATAGAGATAGATCTAAAAGATTGCTTAACTTATCCCAATCTATATAGATAAAATATTGCGAAGATTTTATATGGAGAAAATGAACTGATAGTTCATGGATACTCTGATGCTAACTTCTAGTCAGACTAGAATGATAGCATATTTCAATTAGGATATTGGTTTACTCTTAAACGGTATGTTGGAAAGTTTCTAAATCGAAAATAAGCGTTCATTCAATAATAGAAGCCTTATACATCATTGCTTTAGAAAGCAACAAAAGTTGTGGTCGGATCAGAAAGTTCATTAATGAACTTGGAGTAGTTCCTAACATTGTTGATTATACGCTTCTACATTGTGATAACAATGGAGCCATCGTGTAAACGAGTGAACTAAGGTTTCATCAATGATCTAAACATGTGTTAAGACAATATTATCTCATTGGAAAGATAATACAATGAAATGTCGTAAAGAAAGAACGAATTCCTACAAGTTATTGAATTGCAGATCCATTGACAAAGAGTTGTCGCAGCATAAACATGATCATCATGTAGACTCTTATGGTATAAGATACATAATTGATTGGATCTAGTGCAAGTGAGAGTTTGTAAGTGTTATATGTTTTAGGTTCAATCAACTTTATATATAAACACTTTTAATGTATGCATATTTATGGTAAGATCTATTACTTAATTGAGTTAATATTCTAATTAATTAAATAATAGAATCTGTAGATTTAAGTCTTAATAATTTGTTAATCATAAGGAGTTGTGATTGTGATATACAAATTACATATGACCGAATCTCAAATCGTTCGTGGTCGTATATAATAACGAGATACGAATATCGTCATTACGGATAGACCATCACGTGTGGTATTTCTTATGAAATAAGTAGCTGATCTCACAAGTTGACACTTGAATGAACACGTAGATGTTTTGTTATAGAACAAAACATTGGAGACCTGCTGGGAAAACTATTTGAGTGTCAGTGGTTAATTTCTAACGTTCAATAGTAGAATTGGTCATTTGACTTGAGGTCATCATAATGCCTTATATGAAGATAGTCATACTTTGGTGACGTTGGATGTTGCTCTGCCAAGGGTCGCTAATACGACATCGTCCGGGTATGTCAAGAATCATATGAAGGTTGTGAATGATCAATAGAGGATTCGTCACTCTTAGATGGTAAGAGATTATGATCTACATTTCATCCAATTAAGTTGATAATGAAATCATTGGCTAAGGTGAACTCATAAGTTGAAAAAGAGTTTTTGACTTGCATTGACTTAATAGTGGGATAAAAGACATGATTGATGATTGAGGTTGACACATATCCATATCTCGTAATTGATTAGATCATATTGACGAATGAATAATGTTTTCACGGTAAATGAACAATTTTGATTTTGTCATACCACGTGACATTTTTCGTCACATGTATTGCCCTGACGTATTGCTAGATGTCAACCTGAGATGACATATGTGAATTAATGATAAATTAAAATGGGTAATTTAATTTATCAATTTTGATTAGATCAAAGTAATAATTCATGTCGTTAGACATCGTGATCAGAAACCCAATTAGTCACACACAAAAGAGAAGATTTATCAATTAATTAATTGACAAATATTGGATAATTAATTAATTGTGTTGCTTATTAATAGGCCCGGACTAATTAATTTGATTAATTAATTCATAGACTAGATTTAATTAATTTGATTAATTAAATATTGGACCAAATTAAGTTTAAGAGACATGCTAGCCCATTTGGACTTATATTCATAGGTTGCTAGGGTTTGAAAACGAGGATGGAAAATTTATTATTCTTGTTAGTACGAGAAAAGAAAACCCTAGTCGTCATTTTTGTTCTCTGTGTGGATCACCATTGAATGCTGGACAATTGGACAATTTGGATTGCAGATCGTGATAATTCAAGTTCAAGAATCAGGAAATGAGTTTGAAAAATTAATCAAATGTATAATTTCTATCAGAGTTTCTATCTAAACACAAACTAGATCTTTGTGTGGGAATTGAAAATTGTTTTACTTTCCGTTGCGTATAATTAAGTAGATTCCCAATAGTGGTATCAGAGCCTACTTTGTGTTTGTTAAAAACTGTTTTTCATGTTTGATCAATCAAAAGTTGATTTTTGTTTTCTTGTTTCTAGCAATTAAATAATAAAAAAACTTGGGTCGAAAGTCCAGGGTAGAAATGAGTGGGCAGTTATTCCCGCTGCCAGGTGAAGAGAGAGTGAAATTCTAGGGTTCCATTTTGCAGATGGGTGAGAGGTTAGAGGCAGGGGCTTGGGTTGTAATTAGAGAAATTGTAAGCTCTTTCCTGTAACTATGAAGGGTCATTATGTAATTTTATAATGAATGGCTGCTATGCAATTTCAGAAATTGAAGGGTCTGTTTTACATTTCAATTGGATCAAAATGCATTTGAAAAATGGTTTTAAATTTGATTTTGAAAGAGTTTGAACTATATTTTCAATTTTGTCAGAATTAAAATTTTATTTAAAATTGATGACTTTTGTATTTTCGTTAGAATTGGATTTTAACTTAAATATTAATTTTGACCCTAAATTGAATTTTATTTTATTTAGGACTGTTATCCTAAATTAAAATATTAATTCAATTTAAATTAGAGGTGGACTCAAATTTAGTATTTAATTAAAATTTAATTTCAATTAAATTATTCATCATAATATATTCTTGAAATTAGAGTTGGACTCTAATTTGACATTTAATGGAAAGTTTATTATAGTTAAATTGTATCGCCCTAAAATTTTTGTCTTGGAATTGGAGTAAGACATTAATTTGGTATTTTGTATAGGAACCTTTTTAATTTTCTTGTCTTAAATGAAGGTCCAAGTTGCCGATTATCTATTATTGTACAAATAAGTACTCTGCAAGAAAGTTGGCAATTCTTCTGCTTTTTTGCTTCTTTATAGAGCTTGGATTAAACTCAACAAGAAGGCCGGCCATAAGAGATTTGAGATCCTATATGACAAATTATTACGAAACTCTTAAATATAATTTTTTATAATCGTATTGATCTCTTTAGTATGATTCATGTTTTGTTCATATTGATTTTTTATATTATTTTTGAAAAATTAAATGAGCCATTTTAAAATAAATAACTTATTTTTAATTTTCATAAAAATTAACTTTTTAATTTTTTTAAAAGAATTTATGAGCTTACTATAGATTTTTTTTTTTTTTTTTAAAAAAAATAAGCTCATTAAGAATGTTAGTGTTCAAGTGTTTTAAGCCTCTTATTTAGTCCATCATGTTATTTAGTCATCTTTTTAAATAGAATAAATAACCCAACTAAAAAAAGAAGGGATTTTTTTTTTGTTGAATTTTTGGGCTTTTAATTTTTTGAGGCCCCTCAAGATTGGAGGCCCAAGGCAATGGCCTACGTTGCCTTGGGCAAGGGCTGGCCCTCCTCAACAATGGCTGTCAGTTGTTCCTCCCTTTTTAGGTGGTGGATTTTATTTAGGAAAAATTGCAGCAACGGTCCCAAACCTTTCGATTTTTAGCAGACTTTACCTTAACCTTTAGTTTGTACCATTACAGGTCCCAAATCTTTCATTTTGTTGTAGCGCAAGGACAAATGGAAACTATTAGTTGACTAGAGAAATTGATTTTGACCAAATTTAAAAAGGTCAAAATGGTAACTTTGTTATTTTAACATAAAATAGTTAAAAACAAAAAGGAAACATAAGAGAAATGTTCATCATCTTCCTCTCATTCCCCCTCTCCATCCCACCTTAATCCACCAAACCCAAACCAAATCAACGTCGTCCCCTCCTTCCACAACCCCTTGCAATCGTCCTCACTTGCAATTAAAAGGTCAGCAGCTACTAAATTGAGAATATTGGCAAAAATCAAGCTGATAATCGGGCTTTGATTGGAGAATCCGGTGCAGTACCCGCTTTGATCCCGCTTCTCCGGTGCTCGAATCCAATGACTCAGGAACATGGAGTCACGACTTTACTTAATCTTTCACTTTTTGAAAGTAACAAAAGTTCAATCACAAATGTAGGTGCAATAAAATCCTTAATTTACGTGTTAAAAATCGGCACAGAGACTTCCAAATAGAACACAACATGCACTTTGTTAAGCTTGTCTTTGATTGAAGAGAATAAATTGCCAATTGGTGCTTGCGGTGCAATACTTCCATTAGTGGTACTGCTCATAAATGGGTCGAATAGAGAGAAAGAAGATGCTTTAACAACGTTGTATAATTTATGCTCGGTGAGGTTGAATAAGGAGAGGACAGTGAACCCGAGGGTTGTGAGGCTTGTGGGAGAGCAGTGAAGGGGCGATGATGGTTGTGGTTGTGGAAGGAGGGTACGCCGTTGATTTGGCTTGGGTTTCGTGGGGTAGGGTGGGATGGAGGGGAAGAGGAATGGGAGGAAGACGATCAACATTTCTCTTCTGTCTTCATTTTTTTAACTATTTTATATTAAAATAGGAAGGTTACCATTTTTTCATTTTTAAATTTGGTCAAAATCGATTTCTCTAATCAACTAACAGTTAAATGGATAAAATACATCCATTTGTCCTTGTGCTAAACAAAATGAAAGGTTGGGGACCTCTGATGGTACAAACTAAAAGTTAAGGTAAAGTCTGCTAAAAATTGAAAGGTTTGACACTGTTGCAACTTTCCCTTTTATTTAATGAACTTGTGGGAAGTAGAGCTTTCTAAGTTTTTCGAGCCAAACACCATGCTGCACAGAATTGGTATTTTGTGAAATTTCCAAAAAAAGGTGTTGGATGTATAGGGGTGGAGCCAGAAAATGACGTTAAGGAGGGCCGAAACTTAAAAAATTTCGAATGAACTCACGCCACAAGAAATCTCGTTTCGAAGGCTATTCTCATGATGTTCACCATAAAAAAATTTACGGAACTCAATGAAATAAAAAAAGTTTAGATGTCTCATATTCAGATATTCCACTAAATCTTTGTATTTTTCTTTTTTACCAAATAGAATTGATGCTTGCCTTAAAAAATATAAATTGACCAAAGTATGATAAAAATAAGCAAAAATACATATCCATCAATGAAAATTTAAAACATTACTTAACAAGTCTAGTAACTTTGACGACCAATATTTCCCAACAACTTGACACTTGATCAAAACACGCAGTCGATAATATATCACTATAATCCATATGTTATTGTCTCGAAATATTATTCGGCGTGTTTATTGATTTTATATATCACCACATTTCAAAGTGAGTGAAGAATCTCAACCAAAGTGAGAAAAATCAACTAAGAATTTCGAGGGTCAAAGAAATTAAATTTAATTACGTCTATTTTTGGCTCGATTTCAAGAATATACTTATATATAGATTACTTTATAAATAAATATTTTTTAACAAATATTCTTTTTATTGTCAATTGAATTTAGAGTAAATTATTTATTTTGATCATAATATCTTTTTTTATGATCAAAATAAGTAATTTCTTATAAGTATGGATAAGTAATATATGAAAACATACGTAGAAATAAAAAAATTTAATTACTTTTAAATTTAGCAAAATATGTAGTGTCTCTAAGTACTAAAATAAGTAATTTACTTCTAGATCTAATTAATACAAATTATCTATAATAAAATTTAATTAATAATTATAAGTAAATTTAGTCAAACATGCATTATATATATTATCTAATTTGACAATAAAATATTCACGTTTCATGAATGTCATGAAAATAGTAATTAATAATCGTAGCCACTTTAATATAATTTGAATAATTAAGCATTGGACTTGGGTTGAAATTCAAACTAGAGCTAGGCTAATGCTAATATTTGAGCCGGAACTTACAATTTTCTTCTTAATGATTTTATATGGGCTTGCCCCCACTACCTCCGCCCATGTGGATGTACAAAATTGGAATTGACAAGGGGATGAAGGTTTTGTCTGATTTGAAATGAGGATTCATAGATGGAATTGACTTTGGCGATAGATGTGTAACTTAATGTATAATTCAGTGAGCATTTAATAATTATTTATTTTTCAAGGAGCAAATGATAACCATTGATAAAATTCAGCACTTATATTTAATTAACTCGATAGTTTACGTTCCACTTTTCAAACTTGAAAAGACTTAGCCCTTGTTTGGTTTGAATAAAAATTATAATTTTAGTAGATTTTAATTAAAAAAAATGGTGAAATATATTGTTGAAAAGTTAATAAAAATTGTGATTCCCATGAACTGTATTGATAAAAAAGTTTGGTGGAAAAATGAATTTCATGAAATATGGACCAAACATGAGCTTAAATGTTTAAGTGTGAAAGATTTTCTCAAATGAAAAATAATTTTTTAAAGAAAAATATGTGATAAAAAATGGAGAAAAAATATCGATTTTTTGGTCAAGAGAGTACATGATTAAAAATAAGTCAAAAAAATAAATTCAAATAAACTATGCCAAACATACCGCATACCGTTAAATATTTCTTTAAAGTCACTATACATATTTTTGTCCAAGTTGAGATCTATTGTCCAAAATTGACTATCCAACTTATTGTCAATCCAATGATTCATTAACATATTACTTTAAATTAATATATCCAACTTTTCTCTCACTATTATTGTACTTAAAAATGTGTAAAATAATGTATCAATGAATCATTGGTTGACAACAAGTTGGACAGCCAATTTTGGAAACCAAATCTCAACTCACTTTTGTTAGTTTGGCTTGAGGACAAGTTGATCAAGAAGTAGACAAATTCACCCGTGTCAACTGGTTTTAAAAAGTGCTTAGACGAGTGTTCATCAAAATAAGAAGAACCACAATAATCTGTAGAACAGTTATAAGTTAAGATTATGTTTACTGCATCATTGAACATAAACTATAGTTTTGATCCCAAAAAATGTGCCAACAGAATCCCTACCACGTCCCCTCTACGTGGACATCATTTGCACATTGAACACCCGGTTAGGAGGCAAATGCTCCTGGTCAACAAAAAGGTTCGGTGACCGTTTGCATTTCGATGGTCAAGTCAACAGCAGGACAAAAGAAAAAATGAGTGCAAGAGATAGAAGAGGGGAATATGATAGGGTTAGAGAATGTACCTTAATTGAAATAGATCACAAATATTTATAAATAAACAAACGGGCCGAATAGGTAATGGACTGAGGTCCAAGACCAATAGGAAATATTTTATGGGTATAACAATAGTCCTCCGAATTTGAGTCGTACATTAATGTGCGTGTCGGACTTTGAAATATAAGATGTCGGTAGGTAAGGTCTTACAGATTGCCTAAAAAAGGTAACCCCAATAAGCGAGCACTTACGAATTGTCTCGAAAATATAATTCGATCCCAAATAGGCGAGCAACTTCAATAAATCAAGACTTACGATTTGCCTTATTAAATATGTGTGCTAGCTTGAATAAGCGAAGGCTTATGAATTGGCTCGAAAATATAAGCATCTCGAATAAGCGAGTACTTACGTATTGCCTCAGAAAATATGCATGCAGCCTGAATAAGCTTAAGAATTACCTCGAAAGATAGCTGCTACATATAATTTTTCGAAATTTCGGCAACATCTCATTTGTAATATGGATTAAACTAATCCTGTAACACAGTACAATATATCCACTGCACATATACCAAATATATTTGGGGTCCATTTGCCCCTCAAAATTACTTATGACGATAAAGTGAATAATGACATTTTAAATTTCTCCGAGATATAATATGCGTCATTACTTGCTAGCAGTGATGTGAAGTACATACTCGACAACAATAATATAATGCATATGCTAGCAGTAATAATGTAATGATACTAATATCCTAGTATCACAATAGTCCCCCAAGTCTGAGTCAAATATTTGTTAAAGTGAGTTGCACTTTCTTATACAATGCATAATGGCCTAATTCATAATGGAATTTCCTCCTTGAAGCAGCCTAGAGAGATCAACATTTGGAACTTGATAAAGTGAGTTGCACTTTCTTATACAATGCAATTTCAAGGGCAATTAGGTTTTAAACTTTTTGAGTTCGCAATGTAAAATACCAATAATCATGTTTATTTATTCTTAGGATTTTTGCTGAACATAAGCCACAATGACCCTAACCAAAGATATTATGCCTCCTTAAAATGAGAAAATAAATTGTAAAAATAAATATTGGTTGGATTATCTCGTGCCAAGAAACCGAACAGAGAGTAGATTAGATTTCACAAAGTGAATTTCTGCAGTAATTTAGTATGATTCTAAAATTGCATGGTCACAGTGATATTTTTAATATTCTATTTTTAAAATATTTTTAATGTTAGACAGTAAAGTATGAGATTGGATTAGGCAAGAAGTTCATAAGCTCCTCAGAACTAATATAGTAGAACAGACATCGCTATTACGATCATTGAATGTCGACGGTTAATAGTCAAAGGTCAACAACCGTCCTAGCTGACACGTACTCTGGGGTCCGCCACTGATGTTTTGGTGATGTGAATGTTAGGAGGTTGCTTTCCAGTTATTCCCTTGTGCACTAAATCGACGTCGTAGTAAATGTAGTGCAAAGAATCAATTATTCTGTGGTAATTTACTTTTGAAGGTTTTTGGATATTTTTCCTTTGGCAAATAGGTAGATATTAGATAATATATTATTTATGAGAGTTAAAAGCTCATCTTCATTTTGGGTGTGTGAAATTTTCACAATGCTTAGATTTTTTGAAAGCCAAAGGTGGAAATTTATGTGATAAGAAGGATAAATGATGTCATCTTCCTTGACCTTGCCGACTGTCAAAACCAACTGAAACATTCCCAGTAGCAAAAACCACCTTCCCTTTTCATATTTTTCTCTTCCTTCTCGCCAACGGTGTTCTTTTTTTAACAAAAAATATTCTCGAAAATTGTCTTTTTCTGTGATTTTTTGGATGTGGCGGTAACATGGTTAACATACTTTTTTGTACAGACGGTATCAATATATTGATCCCAAAAAATGTGCCAATTGAATCTTCACCATGTCCCCTCCACGTGAACATCACCTACATACTGAACACCCCGTTAGGAAGCAAAGGCCGCCGGTCAAGAAAAAAGATCATGTGATCGTTTGCACTCCGACGGTCAAGTCAATGGCCGGATAAAAAATGAGTGCAAGAGACGAAAGATGAGAAGATGATAGAATTAGAGAACATACCTTAATTGAAATGGATCACACATATATATAAAGAAACCAAATGGGTCGAATGGATAATGAGCCGAGATCCAAGCCCTATAGAAAATATTTTATGGGTATAACACAAAGTTCGATGATGACAACAATAATTTCAGAGATTACAACCCAAAAACATTCAATACCCAATCATTATGAAAATAGTCTCCCAGTGTAAATTCATTCATGGATTCATCCAAATGATTATAGTTAAAATCATAATCAGAAATGGCAGCCGCAACATAGGAAAAAGAAACAGAGAGTCGAAACCAGAAATATGGCTTCGAAAACCGATACAATTTTGAATAGAAAATCATCCATAAACCAAAGATGCAACGTGAACTTCCGTTTCCACCGCATCCGCCATAAGCCGCTGCCGCTGCCAACACTCTTAAACAAGTACATAAAACTCCAAGCCTTCCTCTCCATAATTATATATCTGGGTGTTTTTGTATGGATTGGGGGTTGGTTACAAGAGGAAGTTTGGATTTGAAAGTAAGGATGAAGACTTATAGGAACAAGGCGGGGGTAGTTTGGGGATAATGGGTAAGTGTAAAAGTGGGTCCAATTGATGATGTGTTAAGCCACTTGTACATAATAACGTTGCCAAATTATTGCTAGGGAGATACATGACTTTTTTGGATTGGATGTTGACCGGAAAAAATTAAGAGTGTTTGATGCACATTTTTTTTAGGAAATTGCATTTTTTATTTTTTTGTGATGTGATGAAGAATATGTGATTGAAAAAGAAGAAAAAATTATTGATGTTATGAAAAATATTATTTTATATCCAAAAGTCCGTTGAAATGTCGTAAAAAACTTATTTTTCATCATATTTTTAAAAATAAAAAATAAAAAGTGAAAAAAAAATATTTTTCGTTCATTTTAAAGCATGAAAACAAAATATCTTAATATAAATTATCATCTAGGACGAGATGTACAAATTATTGGAAGGTTGAAGATAAGAAGTCGGCCGAAAAAGTTAGAAAAATAATTGCTACAATAAGTAGAAATTGGGGAGCTTAACTACAATTAAAATATTGTGTAGCAAACAAAAATTGTGGTGGCAATATTAACCACCCTTCATCAATTGCATGTGTGATTTTATAATATAAATTGATATATAAATATCATTGTTATAAATTTGAAAGAATAATGCTATCTAATCAGTGATGTTGAACGATGTTAACATATCATGTGCCCTACTAAATGACCCATAATTTCTTGTATTTAGTTGAATATGTAATTTAACGTCACTAGTGGTACCATCTACACTATTGTTACACACAGTGATGCTATATACCATTACTTTTAAAAATCGAATTTTCTTTTTATGTAAATCAAAACGGTGGTAATTAACTAATAAAAAGGATTCTTTACAATTTTAGTAAATTCACTTGTGTTTTTTTTTTATATAAAATTAGTATTTAAAGAAAATTCTAGGATTATTGAGTGGTCGGGCTCGGGATATATTTTCGACGTCCATGTAAATGTTATGTTTTGACTAGGTCATGCCCGCAGCATGTCTCGAAGCATGCTCATGGCATGAGGGCCCGCTAGTTGCGGGACTTTTGGGAGAACATGCCCGTAGCATGTCTCGATGTATGCTCATGACATGTTTGAGGTGATTGCTTCGCACTGTCATGAGGGCCCTCTAGTCGCTGACTTTTGGGGAGCATGCCCGTAGCATGTCTCGAGGTGTGCTCATGACGTGTTTGAGGTGATTGCCTCGCACTATGTCGTGAGGGCCCGCTATGCGAGGACCTTTTGGAGAACATGACCCGTAGCATGTCTCGAGTATGCTCATGATGTGGTTTGAGGTGATTGCCTCGCACTATGTCCTGAGGGCCCGCTAGTTGCGGGACTTTTGGAGAACATGCCCGTAGCATGTCTCGAGGTGTGCTCATGACATGTTTGAGGTGATTGCCTCGCACTATGTCGTGAGGGCTCGCTAGTTGCGGGACCTTTGGAGGGCATACTCGTAGCATGTCTCGAGGTGCCTGCGGGTGGCAGGTCTTCCAGAAGGACAATTTTTTGTTGGGGTTGTTTTCCCCATGGGTTACTTTATCTCATTTGCCTATGTTCTGAACAAGAAATGGCTCATAGGTCTTGCTGAATGAATTATTGAGAGCAACAATAAGCAGGGCGTGCAAGCCCGGTGAAAAATTAAACCAACAAAAAGCAATTTAGAGGAAATTCGTAGGGGGGCATGCAAGCCAAAACTAAGTAAATTAGTACTTATAACAAAATGGACAAGGTTATGACTTTTACTTGTAATAGACCTTGAGGTTGTCAGCATTCCAAGGCTTCGGGAGTGGTCTTCCCAACATATCTCTCAAGCTGTATGCCCCACTTCGAACTTGTCAGGCGATTTCATAGGGTCCTTCCCAAGCTGGTTCGAGCTTGTATGGCTGGTATCCTCGGCTTTTCTGAGTACCAAGTCACCCATCCTGAATCTTCGAGGACTGACCTTGCTGTTTAAGTATTTGGCCGTTCTGTTCTGGTAGGAGGCGACTCGTAGTGCGGCTTGTTCTCGTACTTCTTCCAATAGGTCGAGATGTTCAGTGGTGTGTCCCTGCGATGTTGTACTCCAGGCGCCTTGGTGATGGTAGGTTAACTTCAATTGGTATAGTAGCTTCCAAACCAAAGGCTAGCATGAATGGGGTCTCTCCGATGGTTGTCTTATGCGAAGTCCTGTAAGTCCATAGTATGGAGGGTAGCTCGTCGGTCCAGTTGCCATGGGCTCCTTCGATCCTTGTACGGAGGTCTTGCAGTATAATTTTGAGGGTGTGTGATCGATGTTAGACGATGATTTATCCCAAGGTTAGAGCAGAAGTTCTTGAACTGTGTATTATCAAATTGTCTCCCATTATCGGTTATGAGCACCCTAGGTATTCCGAACCTACATATGACGGACCTCCAGATGAATGTTCTGAGCTTGGGCTCCGAAATAGTCGCCAGGGGTTCTGCTTCCGCCCACTTTGTAAAGTATTCCACAGCCACAACCACAAACTTCAACTGTCCTCTTGCCATTGGAAAGGGGCCGAGGATATCCACTCTCCATTGTTCGAAAGGGGCCGAACAGTGTATGGTCGTGAGCTCCTCCGTGGGGGTATAAATGATGTTGCCGAACCTCTGGCACTTGTCGCATTTTCTTACATATTCTGAAGCGTCCTTCATGGTCGGCCAGTAATACCCATACCTTACGAGTTTGAAGGCTAGAGCTTTGGCTCCTTGTTGATTTCCACATACTCCTTCGTGGACTTCTCTTAGAGCCTGTTTGATTCGGATGGTTTGAGGCACCTGATATATGGAAGCGTAAGGCTCCTGTGGAAGAGGATTCCTTGGATAATGCATTACCTCGGTGCTCTAGATTGGATGCTCCTAGCTTCTCTAGGATCATCGGGGAGGCTTCCGTTAGTTATAAATTCAATTATAGGGTCCATCCAGGAAGGCTCGTCAACGATATCCATGATCGCCAGTTCTTGACTAATGCTCGGCCCTGTCATAATTTTGATGTGGACTGCCTTGTCAAGACCATCTATTCCCATAAACACGAGTCTGGATAATGCGTTCGCCTTCCCATTATCAGCCTGGGCGATTTTCAGAATTTGGCAATCCTTGAACCTCCTTCGTAGGTCATGTACTTTCAAGCATTACAGCCTCATTTTTTTCGTCCTTTTCTCTCAAATGTGCCTTCAACCTGTACTTCCACGAGTTGTGAATCGCTAAACAGCTTGACGTGCTTGATTCCTAAGTTGCTTGCAAGTTCAAGAGCAATGACCACGGCCTCATATTCTGCTTCATTGTTGGTAGCCTCAAATTCGAACCTACGAGCACCATTATCTTGGTTAGTTTGTCGGGACTGTTGATGATGACACCTGCACCCGAGCCTGAGGAGTTGAAGCTCCATCAACCATATTTCCCATATGTCTCTAATGATGGTCGGGTGATTCTCTGGTGAATTCTCCTGGTCTCCGAGGCCTGGTAGTGAGCTCTGCGATTAAATCTGCTAGGACTTGTCCTTTAATGGAAGGCTGGGGTTTGAATTCCTATTTCAATTCCATCGCGTTTCAATTGCCCCTTTCAACAACCTTCCTGAAACGTCTGGTTTTTGAAGTATTTGCTTGAGTGGTTGATATGTAAGCACCACAACAGGGTGTGCCTGAAAATACTGATATAGCTTCCGAGCTGCCACAATTAGATCCAGGGCAAGTTGCTCGGCTAGTGTGTACCTTGTCTCTGCGTCCAACAATACTTTGCCTTACAATATGTTAGTGCTGAAACGCTGCTGTCTATATGGAGGTCGTATCGTAGCCTTTCTTTTTTGAATCTCGTCATGAAGCTGCGTAAGGTCTCGTTAGGCCCTTGGCAGAGCTGCATGAGGGTGGCTGCTGTTTTCCTGATGCGCTTGCTGCTGGTGAAGAAAGCAAAGAACTTTTCGGCAAGGTCAGAGAATGATGATATGGAGTTTGGCTCCATCGTGGCGAACCAATCCCTAGCAGCATTGGTCAATGTTTGGGGAAAGGCCTTGCACATTACTTAATCTGGCACAACCTGTAAAGTTCCCCATGACGTCTGTAATGATCTTTTAAATGATTGATGGTTCTTGTCCATCGTGCTCCTTTGACGGCTAAATTTGAACCTGCTGGGAGCGGGTATGAAAGAACCTTTGGTATGAATGGAGTGTTGGGGGCAAACCCTGCCATTCTCTTGGTAATCTACTGTAGTCCTACCGTAATTCCATCTTGTATGATCCGTGTGATTTCGCCCGAGTCCATGGTAACCAATCTCGAGGCCGAGGCATGTGGGGTATGCCTGAGGCCCCAGACCCACCATTGTTGTGGGCATCACGAATGTCCCGAGCTTGAGCATCAGCCAGGACACCTCCTTCCGATGTCGGTGCTTGCGTGTGCACTGGTGCTGGAGCTTGGGGAATGTTTCCTTGGCTGAGTAGCTGGGTTAAGGCCGCCACTTGTTGACGCAGCTCCTCGAATGCTCCAGCGATAACCACTGCGGGTGGGGAATCTAACGTCCCTGGTGATTCTTCTTGATGAACTTGAGGATCCGTAGCAAGTGGTTGGTTTGGAGCGGTTGATCTTGCGAGAGGAAGACCTGAGCATGTATTCACCATGACGTTTGTAGTCGTTTCCCACAGACGGTGCCAAATGATGCTGCCAAAAATTGTACCTGCTGACTTCTCGAGCCTGATAACTGAGAATGAGCACGAACGAGGTCTCCCGGTACCTGTAAACAAGCTCGAGTTTGGCCTCGTCGCCCCTTCGATGCTTAAGTCAAAGAGAATAGAGATAATATCTGTGCTGAAAGTATATGTGAAAAGCGTACCTGAATAATGAATGAGGATGACCTATTTATAGTAGTAGGTAACGTAGTTCAAGTAGGATTCATCTCTGTGTTTCTAGGAGTGATTGTAGGGATAGGTGTTGGAACATAAATAGGTCTCTAAACTTACCTTGTTCGGAGCGTTACCCAAGACAGGACTCCTTTTCGACCTAGGATTCCTTGTTTGGGGAGAATCCTAGTAGGGTTAGGGATCCTTTTAAACAAGGATCGGTGAGGCTTTACCGGGTGTGTTGAAAATGGTTCAAGTTCATACCCCGGCACTATATATCTCGAGGACTACCAATGCGACTCTGGGGCTAGATGGGGGTGCCAGTCCTCGAGATGTCTAGAGGACCTATGGGCCCGAGGTCTAAAGAGTCCAAACTTGAGGAGCGGCCGTATGGAAGTCGTCGTGCTCGAGGTGAATGAAAATGACATCATCAGGTATAACAATAGTCCCTTAAATTTAAGTCGTACATTAATGTGCGTGTCGGACTTTGAAATATAAGATGTCGGTATGTAAGGTCTTACAGATTGCCTAAAATAGGTAACTCCAATAAGCAAGAACTTACGAATTGTCTCGAAAATATGATTCGATCCCAAATAGGCGAGAAACTTCAATAAATCAAGACTTATGATTTGCCTTATTAAATATGTGTGCTAGCTTGAATAAGCGAAGGCTTATGAATTGCCTCGAAAATATAAGCAGCTCGAATAAGCGAGGACTTACGTATTGCCTCAGAAAATATGCATGACAGCCTGAATAAGCTTACGAATTGCCTCGAAAGATAGCTGCTACATATAATTTTTCGAAATTTCGACAACATCTCATTTGTAATATGGATTAAACTAATCATGTAACACAATACAATATATCCACTGCACATATACCAAATATATTTGGGGTCCATTTGCCCCTCAAAATTACTTATGACGATAAAGTGAATAATGACATTTTAAATTTCTTCGAGATATAATATGCGTCATAACCTGCTAGCAGTGATGTGAAGTATGTACTCGACAACAATAATATAATGCATATGCTAGCAGTAATAATTTAATGATATTAATATCCTAGTATCACAATAGTCCCCCAAGTCTGAGTAAAATATTTGTTAAAGTGAGTTGCACTTTCTTATACAATGCATAATGGCCTAATTCATAATGGAATTTCCTCCTTGAAGCAGCCTAGAGAGATCAACATTTGGAACTTGATAAAGTGAATTGCACTTTCTTATACAATGCAATTTCAAGGGCAATTAGGTTTTAAACTTTTTGAGTTCGCAATGTACAATACCAATAATCATGTTTATTTATTCTTAGGATTTTTGCTGAACATAAGCCACAATGACTCTAACCAAATATATTATGCCTCTTTAAAATGAGAAAATAAATTGTAAAAATAAATATTGGTTGGATTATCTCGTGCCAAGAAACGGAAAAAAGAGTAGATTAGATTTCACAAGGTGAATTTCTGCAGTAATTTAGTATGATTATAAAATTGCATTTTCACAATGATATTTTTAATATTCTATTTTTAAAGTATTTTTAATGTTAGGTAGTAAAGTATGAGATTGGATTAGGCAAGAAGTTCATAAGCTCTTCAGAACTAATATAGTAGAACAGACATCGCTATTATGACCATTGACTGTCAACGATTAATAGTCAAAGGTCAACGGCAGCCCTAGCTGACATGTAATCTTGGGTCCGCCACTGATGTTTTGGTGATGTGAATGTTAGGAGGTTGCTTTCCAGTTATTCCCTTGTACACTAAATCGATGTCGTAGTAAATGTAAAGAATCAATTATTCTGTGGTAATTTACTTTTGATGGTAGCTGGATATTTTTCCTTTGGCAAATAGGTAGATATTAGATAATATATTATTTATGAGAGTTAAAAGCTCATCTTCATTTTGGGGGTGTGGAATTTTCACAATGATTAGATTTTTTGAAAGCCAAAGGTGGAAATTTATGTGGTAAGAAGGATAAATAAGGTCATCTTCCTTGACCTTGCCGACTGTCAAAACCAACTGAAACATTCCCAGTAGCAAAAACCACCTTCCCTTTTCATATTTTTCTCTTCCTTCTTGCCAACAGTGCTCTTTTTTTTTTTTAAACAAAAAAAGTCCCTAAAATTGTCTTTTTCTGTGACTTTTTGGATGTGGCAGTAACATGGTTAACCTACTTTTTTGTACAGACGGCATCAATATATTGATCCCAAAAAATGTGCCAACTGAATCTCCATCACGTTCCCTTCACGTGGACATCACCTACATACTGAACACCCCATTATGAGGCAAAGGCCGCCGGTCAAGAAAAAGATCATGCGATCGTTTGCACTCCGACGGTCAAGTCAACGGCCGAATAAAAAAAATGAGTGCAAGAGACGAAAGATGGGAAGATGATAAGATTAGAGAACATACCTTAATTGAAATGGATCATACATATATATAAAGAAATGGGTCGAATGGATAATGAGCCGAGGTCCAAGTCCAATAGAAAATATTTTATGGGTATAACAAAAAGTTCGATGATGACAACAATAATTTCAGAGATTACAACCCAAAAACATTCAATACCCAATCATTATGAAAATAGTCTCCCAGTGTAAATTCATTCATGGATTCATCCAAATGATTATAGTTAAAATCATAATCAGAAATGGCAGCCGCAACATAGGAAAAAGAAACAGAGAGTCGAAACCAGAAATATGGCTTCGAAAACCGATACAATTTTGAATAGAAAATCATCCATAAACCAAAGATGCAACGTGAACTTCCGTTTCCACCGCATCCGCCATAAGCCGCTGCCGCTGCCAACACTCTTAAACAAGTACATAAAACTCCAAGCCTTCCTCTCCATAATTATATATCTAGGTGTTTTTGTATGGATTGGGGGTTGGTTACAGGAGGGGAAGTTGGGATTTGAAAGTAAGGATGAACACTTATAGGAACAAGGCGGGGGTAGTTTGGGGATAATGGGTAAGTGTAAAAGTGGGCCCAATTGATGATGTGTTAAGCCACTTGTACATAATAACGTTGCCAAATTATTGCTAGGGAGATACATGACTTTTTTGGATTGGATGTTGACTGGAAAAAATTAAGAGTGTGTTTGATGCGCATTTTTTTTTTTTTTTTGTGATGTGATGAAGAATATGTGATTAAAAAAAAAAGAAAAATTATTGATGTTATGAAAAATATTAATTTATTGAAAAATATTATTTTATATCCAAAAGTCCGTTGAAATGTCGTAAAACAACTTATTTTTCATCATATTTTTAAAAATAAAAAATAAAAAGTGCAAAAAAATATTTTTCGTTCATTTTAAAGCATGAAAACAAAATATCTTAATATAAATTATCATCTAGGACGAGATGTACAAATTATTGGAAGGTTGAAGATAAGAAGTCGGCCGAAAAAGTTAGAAAAATAATTGCTACAATAAGTAGAAATTGGGGAGCTTAACTACAATTAAAATATTGTGTAGCAAACAAAAATTGTGGTGGCAATATTAACCACCCTTCATCAATTGCATGTGTGATTTTATAATATAAATTGATATATAAATATCATTGTTATAAATTTGAAAGAATAATGCTATCTAATCAGTGATGTTGAACGATGTTAACATATCATGTGCCCTACTAAATGACCCATAATTTCTTGTATTTAGTTGAATATGTAATTTAACGTCACTAGTGGTACCATCTACACTATTGTTACACACAGTGATGCTATATACCATTACTTTTAAAAATCGAATTTTCTTTTTATGTAAATCAAAACGGTGGTAATTAACTAATAAAAAGGATTCTTTACAATTTTAGTAAATTCACTTGTGTTTTTTTTTTATATAAAATTAGTATTTAAAGAAAATTCTAGGATTATTTCATAGTTCGACATGTCGAGTTTAATTTTAGATGTATTTTTTTCTAATTTAATTATAACAACGAGTAATAATATCTTTTCTATTATTAACATCTCAAATAAAGCCCTCAAGAAAAATCTCTATTATTCTTGCTTTCAATTTATATTCGTTTCTGATCGAAGCTACTTGGCTATAAGAGATGAAAGACAGACACATGATAAAGACGGAAAAGGGAAAAAGTGGGGAATTTGCATTACTTTTGAACCGACTAGAAGAATATTCACCGTTCATGATTCACTGAGTCAGCCTCGTGTCAACAATCTTGGTGCAAATTGCGTTCGTGTGTCGAACGAGAATCCAATACGATTTATCCTCCGAATGAGTCAAAAGTACTCGAGATCATTTGACTTAGAATAAATTTGAGGTGTATTTTAATTCAATGAAGTATGTGGTAGGAATTCACTGTCACGTGAAGTGCTCATGAATTAGAAAGGTTACAAATATCATTACGATTGCAAGGGTGAAAAATAGGTGGAAATAAAATGAATTTCAGGAAAAATAATTGTCTAGAAAATGAATTTCAGGGAATTGTTAATTAAATGTGTTTGATTGATATAATTTTCTATCGGATTTTTTTTTTTAAATTTTGTGTTTGTTTGACCTTCGTTTGCATCAAAAGTGTCCGTTAAAGTCATAATTTTTTCCCATATTTGGTTATAAAATTTGTTTCATTGCCAAAAAGTAATAAATAAAAAAAAAAAAATGTTTCCTAAAAAATCATTTTTTAATCAAAGTTTAGTGTTCGTTTGACCTTCGTTTGCATCAAAATTGTCCATGAAAGTGAATTTTTTTTAATATTTGGTTATGAAATTTGTTTCGAAAAAAATAATAATAATAATTACAGCAGCACATGGAGGTAGGAATATGAATTCCCACGAATCATTGAATTCAGGCACGTGAAGGCCTTGCAAAGAAAATGTTTGGGCTGGAAAATTTACCCCATCAAACAGCACATTTTATGAAAAAAGGAAAAGTTTTTCCAACTTTCAAGGAAAGTTAAAGCTATCAAAAACAGCCTAAATTTTTTGACTTGTAGTGAAATTTCATTTTAATCACTAATCTTACGTGTTTCATGGATGTCATCACTCCTCGCTATACTATATCAATGGGATATTTTGTTTGTACGATGGAGGGACGCATTGAATTTAAACTGACTAATGAATTTAAACTTTTATTATGAAATATTCGTTAATTTATATATCCATTAGTTTGATCAATTGAAAAGATAGTGTGTGTTAGTCTAATTGGCATTTTAGTTAGCAAATTAACTAAATTGTCATGTTTCCTTAAGTTACTCGAGCAAATGACTTATGGAAAAAGTGGCCAATTTAAAATAAGCCCCAGTTTGACACCCATTAATTTCTCTTTCTCTTTCTCATTCTCATTCTTCATTTCAACCACACATTCTCTAAATAAAATAATATTACACACAAATAAAAAACTTTTCATCACTTTTCCACCACACATTCTCACATCAATCAATATTTCAAAATTTTTATTTCTCCTAAAATGGGTTTCAAACAGGGGCTAAAATTTGAATTCCTCAACCAACTTAAAATAAAGTGAAATTTAAGGACTAACATAAGCTTTTGCTAAAAGTTTAGTGATCAATGGTGTATTTAAATGTGTAGAATACAATATTACTAGGTCCCCTTGTTTTGGTCCCAACTTTAAATAAAAAAAAAAAAAATCATTTTTCCTAAGTTCATTTTTAATCACACATTTATGGAACTCATAATTTTATTAAATTTTTAATTAAACAATTCATCAACTTTTAACAAAATCCACTGAAAATCTAAATTTTGGCCAAACCAAACAAGGGCTGAATATTTCTTTTGATTTTTTTTCTTTTAAATAAATGGTTGGAGGGCTCACAGGCATTCTGGAGTTGGCCTTTCAAGGGGCCATGGGTCGAGCAACGCACTAGCCTAAAGTTAGCCTAGTTCATTAAGGGCGGGGTTGAGCTAGCTCGATTTGGTCCATTGCGACTGCTAGAATTGTTCTTGCATTTTTTTTTTCTCTTTTCTAATTCGCTTTGTCTTTCTTTTCAATTATTGAGTTCACATAAGAGAACCATATTCTACACTCGACATGGATTTCCATATTCTACTCAACAATCAAACTTAATGCTCATTTCAAATCTAATCTTTTTACCAATTTGTAAAATTTTAAGACCTCGATTATTCGGAAAATTAAAATGGTCAGTTAATAATAAAATCTTATATCACAAGAATTTTATAATGAATTGGTCACACTTTATGCCAACAGTTTCAAGAAATTGCTCAAGTCCTTTGCCATTTAATACACTTTTTATCCTCCCTTTGCTTTGGTCTACAAAATGTGTTACACCATCATTCCAACCTCGTATTTTAGCTTTAAACATATATGAGTTGGATTGCTTTATTTCTTAATGTATTATTACTTTGAAGAATCCTAGTGTTTTTTCAGCTCCATGTCTTAAGATCCAAAAGCACCTTTTCTTGAGTTAATTTTTGCTTCTCGGTTTGTAGTTGGAAGAAGACTAGAGTGCACGGCCAGGACCTACTTATTTGGAGAGAAGGGTTATGTTGTAGCAAATTTTTGATTGTTTTGTTTTATCTCGAATATTAACTTAAGAAGATAAAGAAAATGTTTGGCCATTCACTCAATTTTTGATATGTCCAAAAAGATGAAGTGATTGAATAATTATTTTACGCTGTTTCTGTAAGTATTATGCCATAAGTTCAATCAACTTTGTATATAAACACTTTTATTGTATATAATTGATGCATATTTATGGCAATATCTATTATTTAATTGCAATATTCTAATTAATTAAATAATAGAATCTGTAGATTCAAGTCTTGATAATTTGTTAATCACAAGGAGTTGTGGTTGTGAGATACAAATTACATACGATTGAATCTTAAATCGTCCGTGATCATATGTAATAACGAGATACGGATATCGTTATTATGGATAAACTATCACGTGTGATATTTCTTACTTATGAGGTAAGTAGCTGATCTCACAAGTTAAAGTGTGGTGACACTTGAATAAACACGTAGATATTTTGTTATAGAACAAAACATTGGAGACCCGCTGGGAGATTCCATATGGATAACTATCTGAGCGTCGTGGTTAATCTCTAACGTTCGGTAGTGAAATTGGTCATTTGACTTGCGGTCATCATATTGCCTTATATGAGGACAGTCTACTTTGGTGATATTGGATGTTACTCTACCAAGGGTCGCTAATGCGGTATCGTTTGTGTATGTTAAGAATCATATGAAGGTTGTGAATGATCAATAGAGGATTCGTCACTCTTAGATAGTAAGAGATTATGATCTACATTTTGATCCAATTAAATTGATAATGAAATCCTTGGCCAATGTGAATTCATAAGTCGAAAATGAGTTTTCGACTTATATTTACTTAACAGTGGACTAAAAGATATGATCTATAATTGAGATTGATATATATCCATATTTCATAATTGATTGGATCATATTAACGAAATGATTATAATTTCACGGTAAACGAACAAGTTTGATTTTGTCACACCACGTGACATTTTCCATCATATATATTGCCCGACACATTGCCAGATATCAATCTGGGACGACGAATGTGAAATGATAATAAATTAAATGAGGTATTTTAATTTATCAATTTTGATTAGATCAAAATAATAATTCACGTCGTTGACATCATGATTGAGAACCTAATGGGTCACACACAAAAGAAAACCAAAAGAATGAGATTTACCAATTAATTAATTGATAAATATTGGATAATTAATTAATTGAGTTGTTTATTAATATGCCCGAATTAATTAATTGGATTAATTAATTCATGGATCAATTTAATTAATTTGATTAATTAAAGAGGAAATTAAATTAAACCAGGCATTAAGTTTGGACATTTTAAAAATCAAGTTTTCCTTTTTTATTTATTTAATTTATCAGGTTTTTTTATTATTTTAATTAAATAATTTTCATTTTTATTTAAAAAAAAAAATAGTTTCCATTTTAAAACCTTAATTCACCCATTTCTCACTCCATTAAATAAAAAAAAAAATTGTGACCAATGAAGTCATTTGTGACCAATAGTTGGTGTTTTGGGATTGGGGGACGGGGTGTTTCGGTATATGTGACCAGCTATATCGATATGTGACCAAGTTTTTGCGATGTAGTGAGATTGGTGGACATGTGTTTGTGTGGGATTTGTGGGTAATGGTCGTGTGGTGGGGATGGTAATCCATGTGGTGGTGGTTTTTTTTGGTGTCTGTAACCTAGCTGTTGAACTGTGGTGGTTTTTTTCTGTGACCTAGCTATTGAACTATTGTAATTTTTTTGTGTCTGTGACCAAGCTATTGAACTGTGGTAGTTTTTTGTGGGTATTGAACTGTGACTTTAAAATTGATGATTTGTAATTAAAAAAAGAATATGTGACCCATAAATTTGAGGTGTATTAGACTTGTGACCAACAAATTTGGAATAATTTTTTAAATAGTGACCAATTAAAAATCTGTGACCTTCATTAAATAAAAAAAAAATTGTGACCTGTAATTTTTTTATCAGTGACCAATGAAGTCAATTGTGAATGACTCAATTTTTTGATCCGTGACCTCGAAATAATCTGTGACTAATTAATTTAATAAGTTGTGACTGAAAATTAAAATTTTAACTACTTAATAAGATATCTGTGACCTCGGAATCGGAGCAGTTGCTGGAATTAAGCGGCAGTGAAACGGTCACCGGAATAACCGTCGGAATTAAGCGCGGTCGGAAAACAATCACCGGAGTTGTCGCCGGTCGCCATAATAATCACCGGAGTAATGGGGCGGGGCGGGGCGGGGATTAATTGTAAAATATAATTAATTAATTCATGAAAAACCCCGAATTTTGTAAATTTAAACATTGAGTTTGATTTTTGATTTCATGAAAGATAAAGCCTAATCCATGAATTTTTCCCTTAATTAAACATTGGACTGTGTTAAGTTTAAGAGATGGGCCAGCCCACTTAGACTTATATTAATAGGCTGTTGGGGTTTGAAAAATAATAGAGAAATTTTATTATTCTTGTTAACACGAGAAAAGAAAACTCTAGCCGTCATTCGTGTTCTCTATGTGGATCACCATTGGAGGCTGGAAAATTGGACAACTTGGATTGCAGATCGTAATCAATCGAGTTCGAGAATCAATAAAAGAGTTTAAAGAATTCATCAAAGATACAACTATTATCACGGTTTCTATCTAAACATAAAGCAGATCTTTATTTGAGAATTAAAAATTGCTTTATTTTCGCTGCGCATGATTAAGTAGATTCCCAACAATTTCAACTGCATTGATTGACCGTTCTATTATGTAGATAGCAAATATTATTAGGACTTTGGTAAAAATACTTTATTCAGAGGTGGATCCAAGAATCTAGGTAAGCGTGGACAGATCCAAGTAAGTACGGACGATCGCTAGATAGCCACTCGAGCGACCGTCTAACACAAGGGGGGAAAGTTTTCAACTGAGCCAGTACAAGTGGCCAGAAGGGTGTGTCAAGTGCTAGTTTGTCTGCATAATTTCTATATGCATCCATATATTAAGAGTCTCATAATTTTTTTTATTCTCATAGGAACAATGAGTATAATGGAGTCTTTTGAAATTTTATTATTTATTCAATTTACTCATAAACAAGGAACTTGAAAGAACAACTCCTCATAACTTCAACCAATTGGCCGGAAGGGTGAAACAGTGCATTCATTTTTCTCAATATTTGCTAGATCAACAAATCGAGATAGTTACTACTGTCTAGATGACTCATAAACTGTCGAGAAAGAATAATGCTCATTGGACAAACTAAATGATAGGGATGGAAGTGACAGAGTGATGTGACAGACAATAATTAGGTGTAGTGTTTTTTAAACTGTACAGTCAGGTGTTGCCCACCCGGTCGCCCCCGTTGTCGTCGCCAATTTTTTAACCTGTCATTGAGATGTTTGTGTAGAATGCCTTTTTGAGAAAACTTCTTACGTCAGTGTGCGCCAAGAGTTCCATTTTTCAAGAACTACACAAAAACTACGGGGCGTTGCACATTCAAAATATCAATACTAACAGATTGCCAAGATATCATCACTAACTTGAACACATCCCCCGCCATCAACCCCCATAAATAATTCAATTTTTTTATTTTTTATTTTTATCAAATTGGAGTATACCCTCTTAAGTCGTCCTCATCACGTACCTCTATAGGAGAAAAATTATCTTTCACGAAACTCACTTTGAATTTCAAATCAATGTTCAAGACTAGGGCTGAAAATGGCATGGTTCAATTCGATTCTAAAAGAACCTCTAAAAAGAATTGAACCGAACCGAACCCGAATTTCGGTTCCATTCGATGCGGTTTTTTTCGATTTCTCGGGTTCCATACAATAATTAAATTCTTTTATATTACAACAACATTGCATTAATTCGACTATGATATGTTCAATCTTAACTCTTACAAAATAACGTGGTCCAATCTTGTGATATTTTTTGCACCTTTTTTTGTTGGGTTCTTTATATATTTGACTGTTAAAATCACAAGAAGAGGAAGATGGCGAATCCACAATAATAGAACGGCAGAAACGACACTATGGTAGAATAAGAGATTTGGGTAAAACTTAGGTCAATTTGATTAAGTTGAGCATAGCTGGAATTAGATATAGTAAAATCATATTTTGGGTTTGGATTAAATTAATTAGTTAACAAATTTATTTTTTAAAAAATAAAATAATTTGACTTATTTAAGATAAAAAATTAGGAAGATTCGATTCTTATTCGATTTTTAGTCTAGAACCAAGATTTGAACCAAACTCGTTGGTTTTCAATTTAGATACATGTTCGGATATTTAACTTAAGAAGAATTGCTCGGTTCAGTTCAATTTGGTTCGAGTTCGGTTCGATTTTTAAGAATTTTGTTCAACTCTATTCAAGACTGTTTCAATAAAATTGAACTTATCGTTTATCAACGAACTAGTTATTCCATATTATGTCAATGGAAAGTTTGATTGACGTTGTAGTTATGCACTCCCACTTCCATTCATCAACTATTTTGTTGAAATCCTCTCCATAAAGATACAACAAATCAAATATTTTGCCCCATAGCTGAAATATAGACCAAGGAAAATATTTAAAAAGCGTAGTTTATTATTCTAAACTTTTGAACAGTTCAAATTGTCAAACTGTCGTGACTAGCAACATTGTCTCGACAGTTCGACAATTTCGATCTTCAAGTTTAACGAAGGTTAAATTACATATTGTGACTTTTAATCAGGGTTCTAAAAGGCATAATGCATGGTGATACGCAGAGATCAAGTTATGGGCTATGTGAGTTTAGACAAGACATATGCTTAAAAAAAAACGTAAAAATGCATTTTTTTAAATTTTAATATTTTTTTCATTTTTTATCAATTAAAAAAGCATTTAATAATTAAAAATAATACTTATCAAACATCTAAAACATATTTAATATTTATAGAAACTTTATAAATTTTCTTGAAAGTTTACAACAAAAAGAAAAGTTTGAAATGTAAATTATTTTTAAGTTTTAACTTAAAAGAATTGTAAAAAAAAAAAAATGTAAAAAAGATTGAAAAAAAGAAGATAATAATCGCACCTAGATTCGCATTAGTGGTCAATGATTGCCGTTGGTCGCTAAATAAGGCTAGCCACTTGGCTTGGCTGTAGTGCATCGACAACGCTTGGACGTGTCTTTTAGAAACTACTTTTTATTATATTTTTGGATTTTTTTTGTCTAAAAGGACCTACGTTCAGTGCATAGCATGGGATTGCCCCCGCAACATTTTAAAGATATTTCAATTTATATTGGATTTATACTGAAATTTTAAAATAAGCACAACGTTGACTATTTACGCATGCACGGCAGGATATAAACAATTTCAATACCTTACTATGATCATCTTTGTGTTGAAAAAGAACATCGGATAGAAATTATACATTTGACAATAAAAAATCTAATCTATCACGGTCTCAGTAAATCACAATTGTCCGCATGTTCAACCTCTAATTGTAATCTGCACAGTAAGAACGAACTTGGAATTCCCCCACCACGAGGACAACAGAATTTTCGAAGAATAACATTCATGATTTTGATTCTCTTCCTGTGCTAACAAGTAATAAAGACACGTTAAGAAACCCTAAACATAATCCATGTATATATTGGTGTGGTGTTCCCAAATCCTAGTTACATTATGATTAATAAAAGCCTAATCCAATTGAATCCAATGACTAATTAATCCTATTATTTAAGTTTAGCCCAATACATAAAAAGTTCAATAGTAATTACTAAGTTCATTCAAAAACTAAGCTTAGGACATAATACTTGGTCCCTATTTGGTGTTGTTTAAAAAATTGATAAAATTTAAAATCAAGATTAATAATTAAATTTAACAATAAATTTTACGGGATCTATAATTTTTATTAACTTTTCAACCACAATTTCATCAAATTTTACCAAAATCTACTATAAATCTGATTTTAGCTACTTTAGCTATAACAAACAGTGGCTCACAATCTCCCACTTGGACCAAGTCCAATTCCAAATTTCTAATTCTTGCCTTTTGTGTGTGACCCATCAGATTTTCATTCACGATGACAAATGTCGTGATATTATTATCATAAACCCTCCTTTTAATTTATATAATTCAACTCACCGTCATTCAAAATTTGTCATCTAACAATTTGTCAAGGCAATTCAAGTGATCAAAAATGTCGTACGGTTTGATAAAATCATTTTTTGCTAAATTAAGTGCCATTCTTGATATAACCAATCATATCATTCGTCAAAACCTATATGTTGACATGACATTCAGTTGTAATTCCTTGTTCGCCCTTGTTGGACAAGTTTCACGAAACAAAATATCGGATTTACTAATTGAGTACCTGATATACAGAATAGATACCGTATTAGCCGTTAACATGATATACACTTACCGGATATGCACTAGCAGATTTAATACTCTAACAGATTCAGTAATGTGTCAAATTGCAATAAAGTATATCGAGTAATAAAATTGCAGAATATAAATTTGCATAAACGAGTGACAACAAATTTTTTTAACCCGAGGTCTGTGTTACACACAGTTTCCTTAAAACAAATTCGCTTTCTCACCGTCTGTGCTTGAGGTTTAAAATGAGCGTCCGCTTCCCAGGATACAACCGAAGAATCGGTAGTTTCTGAGCACCACAGATACTACTCTAGCGAACCGACTTTGTGCCTGAACTATATCACTAACTAGACAAAAACGACTAGGACTTTATGCAGACATAAATTTTATATGTAGATGATTTTCGGCGTGTTGAGAAAAGTGGAAAACGAGTCACTTATAGGCTCATAAAATTGGTAACTTGCCCATTAACTAATGGCAATTACCAGAGGAGTTTTAGGAGTTTCAACTGTTTCAGAAAATGAAAAGTCAGTCGAAACATTAAAAAAATGTAGCAAAATGTAGGCTCTTCTAAGGGGCTAATTTTTGGTCAATCTGGTCCGACATTCGTGTACGCATGTCGCGCTCGCACACAACTTCAAGGTTCGAAACCTCTTTTGATCTGTGATTTGCACTCCCCCTGTGCGCACGTGGAGAGAGCCTCTACGTTACATATGATTACACCATTCTAAAGTGTAATCCTTTATAAAGTGATTTTAATTTTTCATCCACTTCCTATGTAGGAAAAACTTATTTTTTAGTTTTCCCATCAACATAAACTCCTTTCACATGGCATACTTTGAGCTTCAATCTCTCATTCACCCGAGCATCATTTTTGGCAAGTAAATATATGAGTTCGATGTACTCACGAAGGAGAACACAAATCAATTTCCATATTCCAAAATGAACAACTGGGTCCTATTCAAATTTAGCTCCAAAGCCAGCCACTCAACCATTTTTCCAACAATTTTCCATATGAATGAAAATTGGGAGCGACTCATGAATGTGACACATGACGACTTGGTTATATAATTCAACGGTTGAAACCTACATAGGATAGGTAGGTGTTACCCTTTGAACCTTCCCTTGTGAAAGTATACTTACTTTACTAGCTGACTAGTAGACGCGATGTCTTTGAACTGTTCTGTCATTTATGTAAACGGTGATATACTCCACACATAATTCTTTCTAACACATTTCAGTTCTCATTATTATGTTCATTTTGGCCATGAACATACGCCTGATTCTGTGAAAGTTCACAAGAATTACGTCTCACACAATTCCCCTAGAAACGCCCCTACTTCTCTCTCACATATGTGATTTCTTATTACAAGTAACCTGTATTACTTGGCTTGATTTTCGAAGCATAAGAATCATTAAAAACCTATTGCTTACCCTCCATCTTTACGGGCATCACTATCGCATCATAGGAATGTACATGAGATAATATCACCCACAGTGATTCTATCAATTCTTTATAGTCACGTTGTCCCTTTAAACCTAGATCTTGGGATCTCTAGTCAATTAGGTTGGGTTTCCTTTATATTGGCTTATCCATTCAAGGGCTTAAGTCCCATTCCTCTTGATAATTTTTCAACTAACTCTCTATTTAACCCTTTGGTTAGCGGATCCGCAATGTTATCCTTTGACTTTACATAGTCAATATTGATAACTCTAGTTGAGAGTAGTTGCCTTATGGTATTGTGTCTACGACGTATATATCTAGACTTACCATTGTACATGTTACTTTATACCCTTCTAATTGCTGATTGACTATCACAATATATGCAAAGTGCTGGCACGAGTTTTGACCATCTTGGAATATCTTCTAAGAAGTTGCGCAACCATTCAGCCTCTTCACCATTTTTATCTAGAACTATAAACTCAGATTCCATAGTGGATCTGGCTATCACTGTTTGTTTAGAAGATTTCCAGGATATAACTGCACCTGTTAAGGTAAATACAAATCCACTCGTAGATTTTGAGTCTTTAATATCAGATATCCAATTAGCATCACTATATCATTCAACGACCGCTGGATATCTTATATAGTGCAGTCCAAAATTATGAGTATATCTCAAGTACCTCAGTACTTTTATTATTCCCTTCCAGTGATCAGTTACTGGATTACTCGTATATCTACTCAGTTTACTCAATGTGTAGGCTATGTCTGGCCTTGTACAACTCATCAAGTATATCAAACTTCCTATAATTCTCGAGTATTCTACTTGAGATACACTTTCACCTTTGTTCTTGGATAGATGGTGACTTGTATATATCTGTGTTCTAGTCATTCAGTATCATCTTTACTGAGCTTTTCTAGAATTTTGTCCACATAATGAGACCGACTTAGAACAAGCCTATCTGATGTTCTTGAAATTTTAATTCCAAGTATAATATCAGCTAAACCCATATTCTTCATGTCAAATCTCGAATTTAACATTTATTTAGTGAATTTAATCATCTTATCATCGCTACCAACAATAAGTATGTCGTCAACGTAAAGACATAAGATGATATAACTATTTTCAGTGTCTTTGACGTAGACACATTTGTCATACTCGTTGATTTTAAATCCATGTTCTATCATGACATTATCAAATTTTTCATGCCATTGTTTTGGTACTTGTTTCAAACTATATGATAACTTTACCAATTTACAGACTTTCTTATCCTGCCCTGAAGATAAAAACCCCTTGGGTTGTTCCATATAGATTTCTTCCTCCAAATATCCATTTAAAAATGCAGTCTTAACATCTATTTGATATACTTCAAGATTTTGTAGAGCAGCAATCGCAAGTATCATCCTAATAAATATTATTCTCGTTACTGGAGAATATGTATCAAAGTAATCAAGGGTTTCCCGTTGTCTGTAATCTTTTATTACTAATCTGGCCTTATACTTTTCAATAGTTCCATCTGCTTTCATTATTCGTTTGAAAATCTATATGTATCCTAGTGGTTTACTTCTTGGAGAAAGATCCACTAGCTCCTACGTATGATTTTGCAAAATGAAATCTATTTCACTTTTAATGACCTCTTTCCATTGAGGTCCTTCTGAGGAGTTCATAGCTTCTTGATAGCTTTGAGGTTCACTTTCAAGCATATAGGTTAGAAAATATGGACCATAAGATTTTTCTATCCTTTCCCTTTTGCTACGTTTTGGTTCAACCTCAACCTCATCTTCTAGTTCTTGGTCCTAACAATTTTCAGTCATAGTCTCATATGTCCGTTTAGAAGTGTTTGCTTATTCTTTGGACCTGTATGAAAATACATGTTTAAAGAACGAAGCATTTCTCGATTCTATTATCTTGTTTTTGTGTATATATGATATTTTATATTCATATACAAGAATCAGATAAGCACTACTGTTTTGTGCATATCCAATGAAGATGCAATCTACAATTTTCTAGCCTATCTTCACCTTTTTTTGGTGTTGGGATAGCCAATTTAGCAAGACACCCCCACACTCGTAAGTATTTATAGGAAGACTTTCTTCCTTTCCATAACTCATAAGGGGTCTTTTTCATTTTCTTTCGGGACACCTTATTTAAAAGGTAATTTGCTGACAACACAGCTTCCACCACATGTTCTAAGGTAATCCAGAACTTATTAGCATTGCATTCATCATGTGCGATTTTCCCTTTCAGTAACACCATTTTGTTGCGGTGAATAGATCGGTAGTTTCATGTATGATTCCGTGTTGTGCACAGAATTCAGCAAACAGAGCTTCATACTCACCACCTCTATCACTTCTCAACACCTTAATTTTCTTGTTAAGTTGATTTTCAACTTCATTCTTATAGATAATAAATTTCTCTATCGGTTCATCCTTACTTTTTAGCAAATATACATAACATTATTTTGTGCTATCGTCGACAAAAGTAATGAAGTATTTGTTGCCACCTCTTGTTTGTACAAATTTTAAATCACATATATCACTGTAAATTAAATCAAGTGGTTCTGTATTCCATTTAATTGACTTAATTAAAGGATGACCTTGTCAATTTTGCTTCAACACAAGTTTTGGACTTATGTTTGGAATCAATATGAAACACGGGTATGCAATTCAAGTTAACTAGTCTACGTAAAGTATCATAGTTAACATGTCCTAGTCTACCACGCCACACATTGGAAGACTCAAGCAAGTAAGCAGAAGAGTTTACTTTATTCATTTTTGGCTTAACAACCATTACATTGAGTTTAACTATACCATCGAAAACATAACCTTTTTCGACATACATTCTACTTTTTGACAAAATAAATTTGTCAGACTCAAATACAATACGGAAAACCATGCTTATCCAAAAGCAACCCGGACACTAGGTTCTTAGAGATTGTTAAGAGTCAGCTCTTTTTTTCGAAGTCATCTTCAGAACCACCTTACCTTGTCCCTTGATTTCAGAAGTTGCTGAATTTTCCATGAACAACTTCTCTCCATTTTCAATTGCTTCGAAGGCAACAAATCGCTCTTTATCATAGCACACATACCTCGTAGCTCCGGTGTCAATCCACCACTCTTTTGGGTTTGAACCCACCATATTCACTTCAGAAATGACGGCTGGGAGATTCATCTCCGCCACATCATGTGCCATGGAGTCAACCATATTTGCTTTTTTCTTTTTCTTTGGCAATATGCATTCCGAAGACTTGTGACCTAGTTTGTCACAATTGAAGCATTTCTCTTGAAACTTCATTTTAGAAATTCCACTTTTAGGTTCTAGTTTGGTCCCTTTACCACCGGATAACCCAGCCTTATTTTTGTAACCCAGTCTTATTTTTGTAGCCCTTACTACTTTGACCATGCTCCACAACGTTGGCTTTATCAACACTAGGATTGAACCACTTCTTCTTGGAACTCTTGTTGTTTTCTTCAATTCGAAGTTTAACAATCAGTTCTTCGACGTTCATTTCCTTTCGTTTGTGTTTCAAATAATTCTTGAGGGGGGCAATTTTTCAATAATTGCAGCCACTTGGAAAGTTTCACTCAACATCATCCCTTCGGCATAAATTTCGTGAAGAATTACTTGGAGTTCTAGCACTTGACTGATTATAGTTTTGGAGTCCACCATCTTATAATCTAAGAATCTGTCGACAATGAATTTTTTAGCCCCGACATCCTCGATTTTATATTTTCGGTCCAAAGACTCCCACAACTCCTTAGCAATTTTCATAGTACTATACGCGTTGTATAGCGTGTCTGTTAAGCTATTCATAATATAGTTTCATCATAAAATCTGGATGGTTCCAAGCATCAAGTGCACTGATCGCTTGAACATCTCCCTCACCCTCATTGAGTTTTGGAGTAGTTTTAGTCAAAAATCTCGAAAAATTCAAGGTGGTCAGATAAAATAGCATTTTCTACCGCCACCCCATTGAATTTCTCCAATTTTTCCCCATGATTAATCGGAACCGTAACGGTATGACCAATTGTTTGACTCACAACATGACTTGGCAATATAGCCACAGTTTGAGCCACAATAGAACTTGGCCCTTGAGCCACAACAGAGCCTATAGCCTGATTTCTAGTGGCCACAACTTGGGTTACATCCATGTTGGTTTGTTCGGTTGCCATTTCTGAAAATGGAGTAAATATATTAGTTTCCAATAAACCAAATGAAAACATGTCTTTAAAGTAAGAATCTGTTTTAAGTTTGTTCGCCCTTGTAGGACAAGTTTCACGAAACAGAATATCAAATTTACGAATTGAGTACCGGATATGCAGAATATATACCGTATTGGCCGTTAACAGGATATACACTTACTGGATATACACTAGTAGATTTAATATTCTAACAGATTCAGTAATGTGTCAAATGCAGTAAAGTATAATAAGTAATAAAATTGTAGAAAATTAAATTTGCATAAACAAGTGACAACAAATTTTTTAACCCGATGCCTGTGTTACACACAGTTTCCTTAAAACAAATTCGATCCCTCACCGTCTTTGCTTGAGGTTTAAAATGAGCGTCCGCTTCCCAGGATACAACGGTAGAATCGATAGTTTCTGAGCACCACAAATACTACTCTAGCAAACCAACTCTATGCCTGAACTATATCACTAACTAGACAAAAACAACGAGGACTTTATGCAGACAGAATTTTGTATGCAGATGATTTTCGGTGTGTTGAGAAAAGTGAAAAACGAGTCACTTATAGGCTCATAAAATTAGTAACTTGCCCATTAACTAATGGCAATTACAAGAGGAGTTTTAGAAGTTTCATCTGTTTCAGAAAATGAAAAGTCAGTTGAAACATAAAAAAATGTAGCAAAACGTAGGCTTTTCTAAGGGGACAATTTTTCGTCAATTTGGTCCGACATTCATGTACGTAGGTTGCGCTTGCCCTAAAGTCCAAGGTCCGAAGCCTCTTTCGGTCCCTGATTTACACCCCCATGCGCGCACGTGGAAAGGACATCTATGCTACACATGATTATACAATTCTAAAGTGTAATCCTTTATAAAGTGGTTTTAATTTTCATCTACTTCCTATGTGGGACAAACTTATTTTTTGGTTTTCCCACCAACATAAATTCCTTTCACATGGCATACTTTGAGCTTCAATTTCTCATTCACCTGAGTATCATTTTTGGCAAGTAAATACATGATTTCGATGTACCCACGGAGAAGAACACAAATCAACTTCCCTATTCCAAGATGAACAACCAGGTCCCACTCAAATTTAGCTCCAAAGTCAGCTACTCAACCATTTTTTCCAGCACTCCTTTCAAACCATTACTCTACTCTGATTGAGGAATCCATCTATCAAAATTGATAGACAAATTGCAGGTCAGAACCTTTCACTATCTAAGAGTACAAATTATGTATTTGTCATTCATGAATCTTCATATAACTATCTGCATACCCGTATGATGCCATTTTTGTTATCTTATGCAATGTAATGTTCCATGCCACCAAAGCAAGTTGATCCTCATATAAGATTCTATGATGAACTTAAGTCAAAAGAACCAAATCCATTACCTAATACTTAGAGATTTTTGTTGGTACTGAGATAGTTATCTATATAAAATCTCAATTGTAGATCATCCAATGAATCATTCTGTAACCATTCGTCTATACATCTATACATTTATTAAAATATGTCTACATTTTAGGTTGTAAGTCGGTTACTTTCTTTATGAGAAAAAAATGTCATACATGCTTGTCTTTTTGTAATTAAAACATCTGTGTCTCATAGTTACTAATGACCAAAAATAATTCAAAATTATGTTATTTATAATTTATATCTCATAATTATAACACCTTGTAATTAAAAAAAATTCATAACTTCAATATTCATGCTGTATTAATTTAATCTAACAAATAATTAAATACGATTAAATTAATAGATTTGCCAATAATATAAAATGCATTAATAATAAAGTTGTTATGCTATCTCAATAATTGAACTTTCTCTACTTGGTGAAAGCCCAAACACAAGGAGTACTGCACTCATAACTAGTCAACTGCAGAGCCAATCATCCCATAGAATTGCTTGTCTATGGGTTTTCTTGAAGAAGAAGTAAATTTCATTGAAAATGGTTTCCACAATTTTAACCTATTAGGACAAACATATAACCTAGGATGGAGATAACACCCGAAATTCAGGTGGTCAGATAATCAACAAGGGAATTGTTCAAATAATACTCAGCAAGAGAAAAAAATCAAGTTTGGAGAAGATGTTCAATCAATATATACAAAAGTTAGACAAATTGTTCTAGTAAATTGATACAAACTTTCAAAATCAGCGGCATCTATCAAGAAACTGGAGACACAAATTAGTCAGATAGCTCGACAGCTTGTAGAACGCCCACACTGGACATTATTTCCGGGTTATCTTTCTTCTTAGCAAAGAAAGGGACACCGTGTAACAGTAGTCTGCTCCACTAGACTACCTTCAGCCTTTTCTCGATCGTGTCGGGACGAAAGTAAATTTGATCACAATTTAAAGAAAGCTTACAATATGAAATTGAAATGCATTGAAATTAACTTGATCATTGATTACTTGAAAGCTGAATATTACAATAGATGAAAGCATAAAATTACAATGGCTAGTGCAGGGGACGAACACTAGAAAGCTTGAAAATGTTTGAAAGACTAATATCCCCTATAATAGCATTCGAAACAAAAACCCAAGTGACGGGAGTAGACATTTAAAGTCTCTAGAATCATACTAAACTTTTCTAATTTCTAACTATTTTACAATTGAAATAAAATATTTACAATGTGCGGCTGAAATTGGGCAAACTGCGACTGCGATAAGGTCATGGGGCTTAAGTAAATCTGCAGTCCGTGACATTCTCCCTCATTTGTTTTGGCGACGTCCTCGGAGCCATCAATGAATGATATGCTTCAATTAATAGTTTGAAGGCTTCAAGGTCTTTTTCACTTCTCAAGTATTCTCTTTACTGTTGCATCCTCTTCATTTGACCAAGTACTCTTGATGATATTTTTTAGAAGCTCGAGTAGTTCGATGGTCAAGAATCTCTTCAACAACCTTCTTTTCAGCTCTTTTTAGCTCAAACACAGGTCATTTTGGTTCATTTCTGGATGCGTCCTCCTTGTCGGCAAACTATGGCTTGAGTACGCCAACATGAAGGACCTTGTGGATTTTGCACCATAAAGGGAGTGCAACTCTATATGCGACTTTGCCAATCCTCTTCACGATGGGTAATGGTCCAATATATTTTGGCGCCAATCTTGAGTCTTTCCCTCTTGTCAGTTTATAACAGTTTTTGTCAAGGAGTTTCACCATTACTAGATCTTCAACATTAAATTCAAGGAAACAGAGCTTTAGACCTGCAGACTTCTTGTATCGTTTATGAGCTTTCTCAAGATAACTTCGAGCAATTATAATGTTTCGCTTCCATTCTTGAGAAAAGCTTTTTGCTTGAGGAGACTTGGTACTTTGATCGATATCTACAGTATGAGGGAGTAACGGTTGCTGGCCAGTAGCAATCTCAAAATGACTCTTATTGGTGGAAGAGCTCTTTTGGGCATTGAAACACATATGAACAGCATCCAAAAGTTTCACCCAATTTTTTTGCGAAGTAGATACAAAGTGCCGAAGATATTTCTCCAGCATAGAGTTGAAGCGCTCTGTCTGTCCATCAGATTGTGGGTGAAAGCTAGAGCTCATGCTCAAAATTGAACCCAGAAGTTTGAATAACTCGGTCCAAAATATGCCGGTGAATCGAGGATCCAGATCACTAACGATGTCCTTAGGTAGTCCCCATTATTTGACAATATATTTGAAGAAGAGTTGAGCCGTCTCTTCGATTGATATATACTTGGGCGCTGCGATGAAAGTTGCATACTTGGATAGATGGTCTACCATGACGATGATGGTGCTAAAATCTCCAACATTTGGCAAACAGGTAATGTAGTCCATCGATAACTCTCGAATGGTCTAGTTGGGGCGGAAAGTAGCTCCATTAAGCCTACCTTATTTTGATGATCTGACTTATCTTGTTGACACACAAGGTAAGTTTTCACATAATTTGCAATATTGTCCTGCATTTGAGGCAAGTAATGCAAAAGTACGTTCCTGTCCAAGATGCCCTGCACAAATCGTATCGTGGCATTCCGTAATTAATGACTTCCTCAAATCGTCACCTTTAGGAACATAAAGGTAGTCTTTACTAGGCCCTCATCAAGCCAGAACTACCGAGTTTTGCCCTGCTTGATGAGGTCGACTAAATACTGAGTAGCCGGGTCCTTATCCAATAGTGCCCAAATTTGGTCCCTTATGTTTGTAGTAACTGTGCTCCCTGAAAGAGTAGCCATAAAGCTAATGGTGGCTAAGTCGGCTCGGTAACTAAGGGCATAGCAACATGATTGCTAGATCTAGGATGATACTCTAGCATAGAATTGAATTCTAAAAGAAGTTCTTACCAACGAGCCTGTTTGCTTGACATTTTCGGTTGTGACATGAAATGACTAACCGTAGTGTTATCTATCTTCACAATAAATAGAGACCCAAGCAGATAGTGACGCCATCCCCTAAGGCAATGAACTACCGCCAACAACTCCTTTTCGTGCACCGAGTAACGACGTTCTACCGGATTCAGCTTTCAGCTCTCATATGCTACCGGATGTCCTTCTTGCATAAGGACTCCACCAAATGCAAAGTCTGAGGCATCGATATGCACTTTGAAAGGTTTAGTCATATCCGATAAGGCTAACACGAAGTTGGTCCACATAGATTTTTTCAACCTTTCGAAAGTATTTTGACATTAGGAAGACCAGTCCCAATCCTTATCATTCTTTATCAGTTCTGTGAGATGCAATGTAATTTCTGAATATCCCTTCACAAATCGGTGATAGTAATTGCATAGCCCGAGAAACAAACATATATCATGTACATTCTTTGGTGGTTGCCAATCTTTGATGGTTGTAACCTTCTTCGCCTCCATGCGTATTTTGCCTTGCTCGATGATGTGACCCAAGAAACTGATTGTCGTCTGAGCGAATTTGGAGGTTTGGCGTAGAGTTCATTCTCTTGTAGCCGATTAAAAATCTGTCTCACATGTTGCACATGTTCCTCCAATGTCTCGCTATAGATGACTATGTCATCCATGTACATCACCACAAAATCATCCAAGAACTCGTGAAGTACCTGATTCATCATCATGTAAAATGTTGCTGGAGCGTTTGTTAGGCCAAAAGGTATTACTTTGAATTCAAAGGCCCCATATCTGGTTACCATCGTAGTCTTTGCTTCATCTCCCGCCTTGATCCGAACTTGCAAGTATCCGGATTTGAGATCAATCTTTGTGTAGTACCTAGCTCGGCTCAGTCGATAGAAGCAATCGGCGATTAGTGGAATAGGATAACTATTCTTTACAGTGATCTTATTTAGGGCTCGATAGTCACAACACATTCTGAGAGAAACATCGACCTTTTTCTGAAATAACACAGGAGCTCTATCTGATGATTTCATAGGCATGATAATCCAACTTTCTAGCATTTCTCCCAACTATTTTCAAAGGTCTTCAAGCTTCGGCTGAGACATACGAGATGGTGTCTTGGCGGGAGGCTTGGCATCTGGAATGAGTTCGATCTCATGATCAATTTCCCTTCTTGGTGGCAATTTCTTTGGTAACTCCTCCGGCATAATGTCTCAAATTCCTTTACAAATCTTCTGACAGGTTTTGGAATAGGACTAGTCGCATCTTCGATCACCTCTAGTGAAGAGTGCACATAAATGATGGTTCATTCCTCTTGAAACCTTTGTTAAATTGCATGGTTGAGATACTCTTCTCGCCCATCTTTCCACCTTGAGTAGTGATGACGCATGGATTACTACCCATCATAATCAATGAATCGGCATACGACAACACTGTTGTCTTCGTATCCCGAAAAATTCCAATCCCAGAATGAGCTTGAAATCATTCATTTGAACGGACGATATATTTTTCTTTCCTTCAAAAGGATATGTTTTGATTGCCACAGACATTCCAACACCCGATGGGGTCCTTCACATAAAAAACACATCAATTTAGGAGTGACGTCAGATCTACCCCCCGTTGCTTTTCTATTATTCCAATTATTACTGGTGCTGCCGTGATAGTTTCCTTGATGACTGTTTTGATAGGTTCCTCCCCTAGTCTGAAGGTAATGCTCTCCCCCATTTGAGTTTGAGCTAGTTCTGTGAAGTCTGTTGCCACCTCCAACAGATTGACTATTCCCTAAAGGCTGATCTTTTCTAGATTCTGGCTGATAGTCATTCACACATTCAGCAGCTCCCATAGCCGTGCTCAAATAAGTAACCTTCTGCCTTTGAAGCTTTGTGCGTGTCCACAGTTTCAACCCTTCCATGAAGGTAAATATCTTATCCTTTTTCAACATATCTCGAATATGCAACATATGTCCGGAGAAGGCTTTCACGTACTCCCTAATGAAGCTCGTATGTTTCAGTTCTCGTAGTGCCCGTCGTGCCTCATATTCCATATTTTCTGGGAAAAATTGAGATCTGATAGCTTCCTTAAGAAGATCCCACGAATCTATTCGGACCCTGTTGGCATGAATATTAGCATACTTACCGCCATAGTTTTGCATCCCCACTAAGATACATGGTAGCTATTGTCACCTTTCTCGCTTCGTCATTGATCGAAGCTGCCAAAAAGTATTGTTCCATATCGAACAAGAAGTTCCCAACTTCTTTAGCATCTCGTACCTCTCCGTATGTACACGGTTCTGGAATTTTGAGCCTATGCACAGGCTCTTGTGCGGTACTTGTCCATTGCCAACTGCGCATTGAAGCTCTAGTAACTGAGCTCTCAACGCTTCCATCTCATCCTGCAGATCAGGTAGTGTCGGGACGAAAGTAAATTATGATCAGTAGTTTGCTTCACTAGACTACCTTCAGCCTTTTCTCGGTGTGTCGGGAAGAAAGTAAATTTGATCACAATTTAAAGAAAGCTTACAATATGAAATTGAAATGCATTGAAATTAACTTGATCATTGATTGCTTGAAAGTTGAACATTACAATAGATTAAAGCAGAAAATTACAATGGCTAGTGTAGGGGGCGAACACTAGAAAGCTTGAAAATGTTTGAAAGACTAATACCCCCTATAATAGCATTCGGAACAAAAATTCAAGTGACGGGAGTAGATGTTTAAAGTCTCTATAATCATACTAAACTTTTCTAATTTCTAACTATTTTACAATTGAAATAAAATATTTACAATGT